>VZSV01000096.1:1368860-1417424 GCA_013398735.1 Nothocercus julius
GGAAACCAGGAAATTGCAAAGGAAGAGGTAGTAGCCATCCCTTTTTACAGCTCCATTGTGTCAGGTGCAAAGCGCTTCCCTTGTGCCCTGCTGGGCCGCACGGTGTCCCCGGGCCCGGCTGCATGCAGGGGTGCGGGCAGAGGACAGCTCTGTAGCCCATCTCATGAGCAAGGGGTGAAGCTGAAATGCCAGATGAGACTGTGAAAGAGGATGGGACAGGCTGAGCTGTCACCCCAGACTCTAAGTCCTGCCTGCTCCAGCTCAGAAAACTCCCTCCTTGGCCACCCCAGGCAGGGGGCTGCATCCTTGTCCACTGTCCTGACGGCTGCCGTGTCAGAAAGTGAGACATGAGCCAGCCCCAGCCGTGCAGCTCATTTCTAAAAGCCTGGAAAATATTGAAATCATCATGAGAAAAGTGTTTTCACCCCAGTTATTAATTTTCCCCTGACACTTTCCAAAACTGCTGTGTTCACGAGCAGCGGGAGGGGGCAGTGAATCACACGGTGTCATTGCTGCTTATTTCCTAGGGGCACATTCGTCAGGGAGGTGAACAGCAAACATTGCCAGGGAGAAATTAAAGTGTCTGCTGCGCGCGTCGCTCCGCCAACCCCCTTGTGCCAGGCACCCACCCGTGCTCTCTGCAAGGGTAATGCAGAAACAGGCCTAGAGTGGTCAAACGTCCATCTCTGCAGGGTCTCCCGTCCCTTTTACCTCCCTCCTTTCTGCGTGCCCTGCTGGCCTCCTTGCTCCCCTTTTCCGTGCGCACGGCCAGGGGGAGCAGCCTTGCAGCCAGCACGCAGTCTGATGGCCCCTGTCCCCCCCATCCTCAGAAGAAGCAGCAGCCCAAGCTCCGTGAAGTGGCCACGGCGAAGGAACCTGCCGGGGCCCTCGGTTGGGTTTGGCTTGTGCCGGCTGGGAGGCAGCGTGGGAAGGGGCAGGCGCGGGGAGGGGAAAGGGCCAGGCCCCGGCTGAGCTGCCTGCGCGGAGGAGGAGGAGGAGGAAGCGGGCGGGAGGCGGCGAGGGTTTCCCTCAGGGGCAGAGATGGGCACGTTTCATTTCCAGCCCGGCCCCTGCCGCGCTCACGCCAGGGCTGGCGAGCTCCGCGGGGCCGCGACGGGCGCCGAGGCGGCGCTGGGAACACTGCGAGGCGCCTGCCCGGCGCAGGGCACCGCACGGCTCTCGGGGCGGCGAGGACGATGCGGGGCCACGCGCACGCTGCCCTGGCTGGGCTCTGTGCCGCCCTGCTCTGCTGCAGCCCGGTCCCGGCGGGGTCCCAGCGGGGTAGGTGCGCGGGGCGCGTGCGAGCGAGCGGGGCCGTGCTGTTGGCGCCGGGGGAAAACGCTTGTGGGCTGGGAGCTTTGTAGTAAAAACAGCTCTGGCATCAAGAAGGCAGAAAACGTGAAGGCTTTGGGTCCGCTCGGCTGAAGCAAGGGAAACGGTGATGCGCTGAACGTTGCATCGTTTGTTGCGAGGACGGAGCCGGGGGCAGCGCCTGCGCTGACGCTCAGCCCGTGGTGCCAGCAGGCCCTGAGCCCCGCTGGCCACAGTCGGGGTTTGGCACCAAGTTCCCAGGCTGAAAGTCTGGGTTTTGCAGGAATACGCAGGGCCCGGGGCTTCCTGTTCTGGCTTTCACAGTTTTGGGCTGCACCCTCAGGCGTTGCCTCCTGGTTTGAGCTTAACCCCAACAGGTCTGGGGTCCTGCCCGTGCGTTTCTGCTCGGGGCAGTTTGGGGAGAGGAGGGAGGCCGTGCTGGTGAGCCAGGGCTGCAAGGTGAAGATCCCTGATGAAACCTCTGCACGAGGAGCCCAGCCCCAGCGCACATATTCCCGCTTTCTCGGAGCTTGCCTCATTGTTTCTTGCCATTGTTTTTCTCTGCTCTGTCCCTCAACGGTCCTTTCAGCAGACATTAAATCCAGGCAGGGACAAATCCAGGCAGGTTTGGTGCTAAAAAGAGGCAGTGAAACACAACCTCTGCTTAAGAGGTTCATTCATTGCTTACAGCTGCCCTTGGTAGGAAGCGGAGACCTGAGCTGGCTGAATATTTCCTGTTAAAGACAAAAAACTCAGAGCTCCAAAAAAATTAAAACTCTCAGGCACTGTCACAGCAAATGTCTGATGGGAACCTTGGGCAGTGCCTCTGCTCCTTCTTCCTTCTTTGAGTCCATCATCATTTTTCTGCCCAGTTTTCCACCTAACCCCACATGCACTGAAGAAACTGTCCTGGATCCATGTGCCGTTAATACCCCCACGAGAGTGTTGGTGTCGAAGGAACTGCCGAGGGAATGGGAGGGACTTCGCGGTGCTGCCTGCAAGAACAGGGGCTGGTGTCAGTGGCGACCTCTGAGAAGGGCACACAGGTTTTCCAGTGGCCAGGACTTTTTAGCGCTTGGGTGGCTTTGTCAGATAACCCAGGCGAGCAGCAATTCCTCCTCTCCCTTTTATTGCTCCAAACAAAAGTTAATACAACAGCTACCTGCTGGGTCAGGTTGTTCATGCTTGGGTGTTGCATGCTTGAGCAACCTGGACAACTAAAGTGAGGCATGGACAGAGAGAAGGATGGGCCCGCTCATTACGGATAAGCTCATTATTGATAATTACTGCTAATTTGGGGCTTGCTGGGGAAGAAAAGTGAGAGCGGGAACTATCCTGAGTCTCAAGCTTTGGCTTTGCTCAGGAGGTGGTGGAGAGCACCTGGTTTGTGTTCATGGTGTCTCTGCCGCCCGTGGCAGCAAGAGGGAAGGGGAGAAGTGGCTGAAGGGGATGGTGTCACCAGCGCCAGGTCTCTCTGCACTGTCTGCTGATGTGAAGCTGGGGATGGCAGGACACCAGACCCGAGGCAGTGCCCACTGCTTCGCATCCCAGCAGGTAGTGGTGAGCTGCGGAGGGAGCTGGTGCGCTGGGACAGGGCACCAGGCAAGCGCCGGCTCGTGCCCTGCCGGGGGCTTGTTCTCCTCGCTTTCAGAGGTGACATCAGCTGGGGGTGGGATGACTCAGACGTAAAAATAGAGCATAGATTTAATAATAATACAACCCCCATAGTTTGTTTTCCCTAGTGGAAAAATTTCTGGGGGTGCTGGATGCTACAAACTAGCCAGGTTTGGCTGCCTGTCCTTGGCAAACCACGGTGAGCTGGAGACACTGGGAACAGCACGAGGCTGGACTCACATGTGCTCATCAGCAGATTTTATAAATCCCCTTGGAGGCCCCAAGCAGCAGAGCATGAAAGAGCTGAGAAATGCTAAGAAATACATGGAGCTTTTGTCATAAAAGCCAGAAGCACGATGGGTTGGCAGTGTTTTGGGGCTGGAAGGCCATTACACGCGTCTGCAGGTGCACTAGCAGGGGCAATAGTGGGATCTCACTGCTTCTTTGTGACTCTGGTGCTCGCATGGGGGCCAAGGCTGCTTCTGGGGGCTGTGGCAGCCTGGGTGCCCACTGTAACAACACCCTTTCCCTGGTTCTTCTCTCTCAAACAGTGACTCTCTTCCCAGCCATGTTAACTCTCCCTGCAGGTGGCTCGGCCACCTTCTTCTGCAACATTTCCATGGAGAACAGCTCTGGCTTGGAGTACAGCCTCAACTGGTATAAAGAGACCAACCACAGCCAGCCCCAAAAAGTTGCTGAGATCAGCCGTAACAGCCCCCACATGAAGACGGAGAAATACCTGCTCACGAACCATACTCCTGCCTTCAAGATTGAGATCTTCAACCTTCACCAGAATGACTCAGGCTCCTATTACTGTGGGGTGATCACCTTCTTCCAATCCAATAAAGTGATTGAGAGCAACCGGTCCCAGCTTGTGGTCACAGGTCAGCCTGGGCACAGGGCTGCTGAGGACAGATCATCTGTGTCATCCACCTGCGCTACCCTGCAGGGTTTATCTGTCTGCAGAGGGGTTGGGGACTTCAGTGTCATTTGCCTGGGACAAGATCTGTGTAATGGGCCGTGATGAGCACAGGGCCTTGCATATGTTGGCCATGGAGGAAAGCCTTCCCTCTGCCCTGCTCCTCACTCTGGGTGATGCTTGCCTGGGCCAGGTGGCTCTGGCATGCGTGCAGTATGCATCAGTGTAGGATGTACACGGAAGCGGAGCAGGAGGGGACCTCCACACTCCCCATGTGGGGATTTTTTCCTCATATGTTCAGCTGGAGGGGACAGGGAAACCCACATTTGGTGAGGTGTGTGGCTGTCAGCTGCAATGCAGGCTCCTACGGCAGGCTGGCATGGAGGGAGAAACACACAGCAGTGCCCCAGCTGGGGAGGGATCTGTTAGGTCAGAGAAAATCACAGCTCTGCTCTTCTCTCCTTTTTGTGCATGATCCCTTTCTGGAGACAGACAGCATCCTATTTTCCTCCCCTTTGACCCTGAGACTGGAGATCTCCCTCCTCTTGGGGCTACTTTCCAGTGATGCTCTGGGGAGCAGCGTGCCTTCACTGAAAGGAGGCAGGAGACCCATGCAGGGAGCTGCCCTTTAGTTCTGGGAGCCAGGGGCTTGTCTCTCAGGGAGATGAGCTGGGGCTCACGCTCCTTGAGCAGCAGCGTGTGTGCAGAGGTTGTTCTTCTGACATGTGGCCCAGGAGGGACCTGGTTTGCATAGCCCTGTGGCTCAGGAGGCATCACTCTCCCTGCTGAACTGCTACGCCCTTGCTTGGCAGCTTGGAGACTTAGGGGCTCAAAGTGGCCTTAAGCAAAAGGGCAACTGCAGGGGCAGCTCATCTGTGACCAGTCCTTTCATGGAGAGACCCCAGTGCATTCCCCTTTTACATCTCTTACATTGCACAGAAACTTTAGAGGTCACTTCATACTCCTGAACTTTTCTCTCTTTTTTTTTTTTTGATGGCTATTTTAGAAGCTCCTGAGAAAACAAATGCCACTGACGAGCCTTACATAGACGATGGCAACACCCCCGATTACACCAAGGCTGTGCTCATGGGCATCCTGTTGCTGGCCGGTGCTGTTGTGCTCCTCGTCTTTGGGTACCTCACCGTCGTGTACAGGAGAGGAAGTACGAATACACAGGGGACCTTGCTCTGGGGACACTGCTGTTGCTTGGGGCTCTGTGGGGGACCTTCTGGGTGATGCTCATCCAGCATATCCCACTCTGAGCTGGAGGGGGACCTGCATACCTGCCATTCCCTGGGATTGGTGGGCTGGTTCCCTATGAACAGGCTCCGCGCTGTCTTGGCCCTGTGACACAGAGGCCACCAAGCAGAGGAGGGTGCTGGTGTCTTCATGAGCCTGGAGACTTGTGGATCTCATGAGGAGGGGCCAGCCATCTCTCCCAACCCAGGGGAGGAGTAGGGTGGTTTGGGTCCTGCTCACCCATGCATCTTGTGTGTGCTCCAGTGGGGCCTCTTTCTGTCTCCCTGCCTCAGTGCTTGAGACATCTCCTTGCTGTGACTGTTATGGTGTCTAGTACTCTTGGAGGACAAGTGGGGACTGGGTCAGTCCCAGGCAGGGATATTAACACTGTCTTGGCACTGAATCATCTTCTAACAAAATGTGTTGTTTTGCAGATGTTAAAAAAACACCAAGTGAAAACACACCAACGGTGAGTTTCCCCTTTCTGACACCCTGATCTGCTGTGGGGGAGCGTCATGACACTGAGGTGCGGGAGGGGAGGGTGCTGAGCCTCCCTTTATCAGACCTTCACACATTTCTCACATCTCATATTTTCCCTGATGTTGCTTGATCTTTTGTGCACAGTTACAACTGCTTTTCTGCACCTGCAGCACAGCCCCATCACAAAATCAAAACTGCCTGAGGTAGAACAGGATCTCTCTCAAAGATACATCAAAGATAGCCCTGCTCCAAGCAAGGCTATCTGATGTTAGATAGGGTTGCTCTAGGCAGTGGGTGTGGAGGGATTTTTTTTCCTCATATGCTCAGCTGGAGTTTCCTCTGTTCCAATTTGTGCCCGCTCCGTCTCATCCTTTTGCCGGGTGCCACACCAAAGAGTCTGGCTCCAACTCTCTGCTCCCATTAGGTAGGTGAAGAGAATCTGCATGATTTTGCTCTAGGTGTCCCTGCATGTGCAGGGGTGTTGGACTAGATGATCTCTAAAGTCCCTTCCAACCTTAAGGATTCTATTATACTATGATCCCAAGTCTGGGCTCCCCTCGTGCATCCTGTGCTCCAGTCCTGACTGCTCAGTGTCCAACAGAAATAGAGAAAGGGCTTCTTTCTCATTACTTCCTTCAAAGGCTGGGCAGGCAGGGAGCCAGTCCATGTGCTGGCATCCCCCAGCACACAGGTCATGGGCAGCTCTGGCCATACATGGCCCTAGCAGTGACCTCAAATCTCAAAGCTCACAGCCTGGCAAATATCATGGGACATCACCCATGTCCTTCCTACTGCTTTTCCTCTCTCTTGCCCTCCTGCTGACATGCTAGAGAGGCGGTCATGGCAGTTGCTGTGAAAAGGGGCTTATGCTGGGGATAAATAGGACCTCTAGGTGGAGGACAAACCAGTCCTGATGTAGTTTCCTTGCTCTGCAGAAAGAGGAGAAGCCACCTGTGGTGTCTGTGTCCACTGTGGACTACGGTGTGCTGGAATTTCAGAGGGACCAGTACATGCAGGCACCCCCTGAGATGCAGCCAGCTGACCAGACTGAATATGCCACCATCATCTTCCCAGAGGAGAAACCAGTTACGCCGGAGCGGGGAAAGAAAAAACAGAACCAGAAAAGTGGTCAGGTGCAGCTACAGCCCTGCTGAGGGGCTGGGATCCCACAGGGCGCCCTCTGCAACAGCCTCCCAGAAGATACCTGGGCAGGAGTGTCCTGCACTGGTGCCCTGGTCAGGAAGCCGCCTGTGAGCCCTGCCACTGCTGTGCCCAGACAGGCACAGCTCCCCCCGTCCCCTTGCTCCAGACACAGTTTGCAGCTAGTGAAAACCAGCATGCAGGGACTGGGGTGACAGAGGTACCTGCTGTTGGAGGCACTTGATGTCCCAGGCACAGTGGGCACCGTGGCCATGGGATGGGTGCAAGGGAGTGAGGAAAGGTCCCTGCCAACTTGTACTGCTGGGATCCGAAGGCCTTCTAAAGGCCTTCAGATAGGGGCAGAACAGGGATGCTGACAGGTGTCCACACTGAAGCCTACACTGAAGATCATGTCTTGCCCTTGTTTTTCTTCCTCCAGTTGCCACTCACTCCCAGGGACTGTCGGGAGCAGCCACATTGCTTCCTTTGCCTAGGTCCACATCTACTGTCAATACAAGATTTGGGGATAAAAATGCCTCTGACTGCACAGAGGCATGAGCTGAAGTGACTCCTAGGGAGCTGCACTGACGCAGCTGCCTCTACCAGCCAGCAGGAGCCTGGACTTGCTTGAGCAGAAGAAAGTGGCCCTTGCCACATGCACTGAGGACTTCTTGTAGTACTGGAGCAGAGACTTCCTGATGCAGACCTATTTAGAAAGACCTGTGAGAAAGAGACAGTTGGTTTTCCATGTCTTTCCAGGCAGTTTCCTCCTCTGGCAGAGGATAAATCTGCCCATCTATCCATGGGAGGAGGGGAGCCAGGCCCGGGATGGTGATGCTCTTCCTTGCAGAGCCCTGCATGAGCCTGGCACCAGCTGGGAGTCACTCGTGGTGGCTGCCAGCCCCCATGAGAGAGGGATCCAGCCCAGGTGGGGATGAATAAAGGATTTCAAGCTTGGGGTGTTTGTTGACTTGTGATGGCAAGTGCGTGGGCAGGCAAATAACGACTCTCGGCAGCGCTGAGATGAGAGCCGGGAGGCAGCAGTGTCTGTTGTGGTTCCTGGGCCTCGCCGTATGATACACAAGCTGTTCTTCTATGAAGTTACTCTTAATAATTCAGAGAATAACTTGCTCTTTTTCTCTCACCCCTGTCTTTGTAGAGGGATGTATGATCCAAGTTGGCTCTGGGTACAGACAGACACAGACTTGACCTCTCTTGCAGGGCTTATATCAGGGGAGGTCACTCATCCTGGCTGGGGGCAAATGTCCCTAGCTTCCCTAATGGCCTTGCTGCCATCACATGTGGCTAATCACATAGTCCTGTGTTGAGAGAGCCCTCGTCATGTCCCAGCTCGTTCTGGTTCCTAATTTCCATTTTCTTCTTGCAAGTGATGCTGGAGTCATGCAGCCTAACAGAAACTATACAGAAACCAAAACAGAAAGAAGAAATAACTGCTAGAGACTGGAGACACCCTGGAAAGAAGTGGGTTTGGAGGCAGCAAAGACCTACCAGGGAGACCATGAAACCATGCCGAAACAAGCAATAATCACTTGCACTTTACAGCGTGCTAGCACTGTCAGCAGGTTTTTTTTTTTTTTCCTCACTTCAGACTAAAACTAGCACAGCCACAAGAGCCAGCTCACACATTAGGGGAAGATGCAAGGAGAGCTGAGCACCACAATTTCTGCCCTGTGAGCTGGTTTCGAGGTTTGTCAGCTTACATAGGGAAAACATCCATCAGGGATGGCTTACATCTTTCCTTAGGACAGAGGAGTAGATTTCGTGGCATCTTGCAGACTCCTGTGCCTTTCGAAACTTCCAATAGCCGCCTTCAGTTGTGCCATAACTCATGTAACGTTTACTTGTGTCAATGCGCAGCCAAACCCATCAAGACTTTTTGCAAGAGCAAAACCTGCCTAGCGGCTCAGCCCCAAACAGCTATCCCAACAGTCCTGCTAAAAATCCTCTGCTTTGGTTTTAATAGCCAGCTGGGTTAGATTTGCCTGGTTCATCAGAAAAGCCAAGGCAGAAGAGAGCTGCAGCGGGTAAGATGTGGGAACTCAGTCAGCAGTTTTGTTTTTGGCTTTCCCGTAAGACACGACGCACGCAAGAGGTGGGCCCTTCACTTTTTCCATCCTGCCTCCTGGGCAGCGGAAGAAATCGGAGATATTGCGTGTGCTGGGTGCGTGGCTGCTGTTTGTTCAGCATCTTTGCAACACCCCAGCTACAGCCACAGCTCCTTCTCCTTGTGGCAAATGGTGGCCTGCAGTTGCCTGGAGGGCCCCGAGCCAGCTGGCAGGGCTGGGGCATGGTGAAAGCAGCCCTAGCTACCATTAGAAGTGGTTGAACATCTGCCCCATGGCCATGCCTGTGCCCCCAGACCACCCAGTAGCTTGGCTGAGATCCTGCACTTTTAGCTGTTGCTCATTGCCAGGGTGAGCTCCACATAGGATGCAGATTTCAGACCCCTGACTGAGCATCCCTAGACCAAGCAGGGCACTAAGATGGGGGTCAGCAGCTCCATCCCAGCATCCTGCTCTGGGCTGGGGAGCTGAGCATGTGAGCATGCAAGCCAGGAGCAGCAACTCCCATTTTTGAGTCTCCCTCCAGTCTGGTGATAGTATCCATTCAGTCTTTGGACCAAAACCCTCCTGCTCTGCGCCTTTGCCCATCTCCGCACCCCTACTAACTGGCAGGGTAGTATTTGTACCATTGGCAGCGTTACACCCCCTGCTCTCAAATTAAGCAGGGATCTGAGCACCTCATTTCCATCTATGATGCTAAGGTGCAGTAAACATCAAGTCTTTGGGGGAACTGAGACATCACCCTTCAAGGCTGATGCTCTTCAACTGCATCGGATATCACAGCCCACACCAAGAAGCAGCTGGGCTGGGGTGAGCTTGGGGGCAGTATGGATCAGGAAGTGGAAAATTCTGGTCTTTCTGGCTCAACTGCTTTGCAGTGCTCTGGAGGGGCTGGGCTCACCAAATGTGGACAGCATGGTTTTGGAGGACTTTGGTTTAGGCTGTGGAGAGGAGGTCTGCTGCAGAGAAAATACCCCACATTCTCAGCAATGGTTTTGACCTTGCTTCAGCAGCACCACAGCTGCTGGGACTAATCCATGCACATAAAAATGACTGTTCATAGAAAGATTAAGAGCAGGGTCTGAGTCTGTTCCTCTGCTTTGGAAAAACTAGGCTAACGGCAGTGCAAATGAGAGAAGAATGAGCTCCTGTAAAATTAAATAGCACCGGGACCTGACTTTCCTTGCTCTCCGTCCTACCTACAAACACATACCTGCAATCACATACCCACATTGATGCACTGGGTCAAACTTTGGCCAACCCCGGTCACTCTGCCCAAATGCTGCAAAACTGAAGGTCTTTCAAACGCGTGAGTGGCTGGTGTACAACCAAGGTGGTGGTTGTGGTCGCTAAAGCTGCTCTCCATTTCCTGTGTACTCTGGTCTGTCAGTTAGAGCAACCACTTCCGACCACGGATACCCTGAGCTCCCCTGATGAGTGGAAGGGCTGCCACTGATATTGGTGCCAAAATTGCTTTGTCAGCTTCCAGCCTCCTGTGACCAAGCATCAGCTGGGTTCTCCCCCTTGGGAGAGCAGAACTTGCTGACAGCCCCAAATCCAGTCCTACAGTCAGGTCTTGCCTACCAGGAGATAGTCAGGTCCTCTTGGAAGACTTCAGAGATCCTCAGCCTGTTTTCCATGAGCATCTGCAGGAAGTTCAATGTGCAACTTTGGTGTGTCTTAGACATAAGCAAACAGAGACCCCAATGCACAAGCTGAAGAACCAGTTTAGCCCTTAGCAAGGAGCTGCATCTCTTTATATACACCAGCCTTTGATTAAAGATTATTTGGAACACCTGTGGGCAACCATTTCCTAAAGAAAGCCCAGCCCAAAATTTGGATTTTGAGAGAACTAGGCAGGAAGATGAAGCTTTCTTCTGCTGCTTGCAACACCTCCTTTGAGGAGAACTGACCATGAAATTGTGAAGTGCTTTTTCTGCAAAATCAGACATTGCAAATGCCTGGAAGAGAATGGCCAGTAGGGCCATGTGTGATGACACCATCCTGCTCATTTTCCAGACAACATACTGAGAGCAGCCCTCTCATGGGAGGCTGGGAGGTTGTGGAGCTGAGTCTTTGTTTTGGTGAGGCTTGGCCGGAGGATGCTTCAGCAGGGTGTGCATGTTACTGGCCTCTCAGGTTTAGGGGGTGATCTCTGGGTAGGACTGGTCTGTCAGCTGTTTTGGGACGGAAGCATTTCTATGTCCTTGTCTCACTGGGATAGTGGCTGTCGGGCTGTAGGCACCTGCTGAGGATAAACTGGCGCACAGCCCTTGTTTGGTGTTGGTGGGAGGGTTGAGCTCACAGGGCAAGTTGCCAGGCTTGGAAGCAGAGTCACTCTGCACAGTCCTGGTGTGTCCTGACTGTCCAGACCCATTGCATTTCCGCCATCCTTTCCCACAGGGAGCCTTGCCCTCCTGCCTCTCGCCTAGCATGCTGTAGGCTTGCAGAACATTTCCATTTCCTCCCGCGAGCCTCATTTTGCTTTCTCTAGTTTTGCTTTGAGTTGGCTCCATAGTTTCTCATTCTCTCTCTTCCTGCCTTTGGCAGGATCTGATGTTTGAAAAGGGAACCAGCCAGGTGGGACTTGCACTGGGGATCCTCTCACTGCTGGCCTCACTGAAGGTCTTGCTATGAAGATAGTCCTGTCTGGAAAGGATTTGCTGGCCATTGCTTGTCTCTAGGGGACATGGGAATCACTGTTAGTGGATGACAAGATTTATCATTGATTATGGCAGGCTTGCAGCAGAAGACAAGAGTGCAGAGAGCTGGTGCAGAAGGGTGGCCTGTGAGGACAAGGACACCCAATTCACCCTCTGCTTTGAGGAAAGCAAAAGAAGAGGATCTATGACTCCATAATTCTATGATGAGGATTCTATGATTCTATGACCTGGGAAGTTATAAATGAGCCAACCAGCCATTAGTACCTAGAGAACCACTGGAAAAAAATAGTAAGACACCAAATCGGTAAACGTAGAGAGGTAGCGTTGGGGCTGAGAACGCAGATTTAGCAGGAACAAAGAGTGTCAAACCAACATAATTTCTTTTTCACTAGAGTAACTGGCTGGGTAATGCAGGGAAACAGGGAGTGATACTATCTTCATGCAGTCTTACATGACATTCTCATAAACAAATTAGAAAATTGGAAATTCTCACACTGTGGGTGGATGGCTACCTATTGAACTATATCCCAGGAACGGCTGCCAATGGCTTGCAGGAGGATATTTCATGTTGAGTTTCTCTGGGAAAAGGAAATGCAAAGCTCAAATGAAGGCAAAAAGCAATTTAGGAAGCATGTGGGTCCTTCTGGGAAAAGGGCATAAATCACCCCAATGAGCTGCAGAAAGTAGCAAATACACCCCTTTCCCCAAAGAAATTCCAGAAAGAGAGGCACAAAACTAGTGAAAAAAATACGTGGAGCCAAACCAGGATATCACTGGCACTGGCCAGGCCCCGAAATGCCATGGCAGTGGGACACAGAGAGGTGTTGTGTGCACAGTACTGGGGGAGCTGTGTCTGCCAGGGACCCCAGCAGGATCCTTGTCAGCAATGTGGGAACTTCAGCTCCAGTGTCTGAGCTCGAAGCCTTCCTCATAGTGCCCGACCAACTCACGCAGGGGTGTGGGTTAAAGTCACAAATGATTTTAGGGGATGTTAAAGTGGCAGGGAAATTACCACCTGGGCTGCACTGCATCTTCGCCTCCCTCAAGCGTCACTCCACACCCAGAGGAGGAGCCACTGCTGGAGTACGGGGATGGAGGGGATCAGCGGGGTCCATCCTAGCACCGGGACAAGGTTTGTCCCTATTCCCCGCGGAGCCCAGGCCACATGGGCAGCCACAGGAGCGCTTTTCTTCCCAAGGCGAGCGCTGCAAGCGGCAGGGCTGGCGCTGCGCCGGCAGGAGTGCGCAAAGTGGAACAGGACGTCAGAGCCCTTTCATCTCTGTGGGTGGTTCTGGGAAAGTCCCTTCGTGACAGCAAATCAAAGGCTTTGACAGAGGGAGCAGCGCCGGCTCCTTCTCAGAGATGACTCCAAGGACTCAGCACAGCCCGAGTCACGATTTGAGTCGTGTTCCCGTGACGTCGCAGGGCGCTGATTTCCACGGCAGCCGGCTCTCGGCGGCAGGGCTCAGCTCCACATCGTGGGGTCCCGGTCAGGAAGGAAGGAAGGAAGGAAGGAAGGAAGGAAGGGGCATGTGTGAATCTTCCTTGATTCTCCCCCTCGAGCGTAAATCTTGTTCACAAGAACATGGGGCTCCAAGGAGAAGGGCAGATGCCCCAGTGCAAGTGGCTCCATCCCAGTCACCTTATGCCTAGTGGCTCTCCTGCCCTGGGCCCCGAGGCGTAGCAGGCGGAGGATGCTAACTGTGAAGATAACCGGACAACACTGAGGATTCTATTTCCCATTCCTCCAGGAATAAATATCAAAGGTTCCCTGTCAACCACTGCTGCTGCCAGCTGCCGTGAGCCATTGTTGCTGTCCCCGGGGGTGCCAGGCGCTGCAGCGCCGTGTGCATCCTCACCTGCCCCTTCCCTTAGACACAATATTGGCAGGTGACATCCCTCACTGGCGCTGGTTTTAGTTGAGCTGAAATATACGGATTAGAGCCAACTCTGAATTTGTGGAGTGCTCTTTCCTAACTGAAGCCCTTGAGCATAATGCCTGGACCAGCTGCAGCATGGGGGCCACCGCTGTTCTCACTTGCAGCCACATAAAAATCAGGCTGAGCTTTGACTGATGGCTGCACAGTTTTGGTCCTTTCCATTTTTTTTATTTCTTTTTCTGCTTCAGGGTCTGAAATGCATCTGCCTGCCTTGAAATTCTTGGCTGTCTGTGACCACCCTCTGTCCTTAACAACTCAGGCTATAGTCATGCCATTAAATGATACTCCACCAAGATGTGTCTAACTCCTCACCAGCACAGACGTTGGCACCCACTGTCTGTAGCTGTTCCTTGGCACTGTTTAATTCACTAATCACTGGCGGCCTCAGCAGGTCTCACTCTCTGCAGCAACAGCTGCCGCAGGCCCCTCTAAGGCAGCGCCAAGTTCTGGCACTTCTGCTTGGGTCACCTGGGCTTTTGGCCTATGGGACAAGCTTTGGCCTATGGGACAATGCCACGGGGATACGCTGCATTTAGTCAATGTGATATGTCTTCAGTCTGATTCTCAGATCCTTCTGCCCTATTTAAGCAGATGTCTGCTACACTGCAGGATTTATTATCCTATAGTCTTTAAATTAAATCCTTCTGGCTTCTGAAAGCTTGAGTGAAACTCTGGGGTGGGAACTTGCTGCTCTGGGAGCCTGACCCAGTGAGCTGTGATTTCTTTCCATGGTGGCTTCACCCTCAACAGCCACCTGACACATCTCCTTGGAGGCTGGGCGGGTTCCACCAAGTCAGAAAACAGGGTGATCTGGTGGGGTTCATACCCACTCTGTGCAAGGATGGTCTCCTCCAAAAGCTTCAGGCTAGTTGAGATGGTTTGGTTTCCATGGCAGGCTCAGGCTTCTTGATCAGACCCCACATCTTCCCCTAATCCCTCTCTCAAAACCAGCTATCATCTGGCCTCTTTCCCAACCTGCTTCCTATCCTGCATTGCTCACCATGGGATGCCTGGGGGTGGATCTGGACATCCAGCATCCTGCAGAAGCAACAGTGGGAAGGTCAGACGTGTTGCCCAGCAGAGACAGATGAGGTCCAAATGATCTGCAGTGGCTCTGCAGAGCAACCTGCAGTGGCTCTGCAAGCTCTCGCCACTGGCCCACGCCGGCTTCACGGTGCTGCTGTGCGCTCGGCCTGTTTCAGTTCTGCATGCGGTGCCGGCCTCCTTGACTTTCCACTACGCGGTTTCACATCAGGCCTCTTCTGCTTGGGTTCGCCGAAAGCTCTTGAAAACAGCCCCTGCTCAGTGCCAGCTCTCTCAAGAGCGATAAGGCCATCTCCGTTTTATCTGCTGAGTCTTGTGTTTTCAAAGTGTTTCCCTTCCATTATCCTGTGTGGGGCACAGTCTCTGCACATTTCCCCCTGTTGCCATTATATCGGTGGTCACAGCCAGCCACGGCGGTTTGGCGTCATGAGAGCCTGACTGCAGTGGTGCTGGGAGGTCCTCCCATGGCCATATGTCATGTGCAGAAACATGTGGGGCTCGCGAAGGCTTTGCTTTGGGGCACATTCTGTCTGCCGGCACCTCATGCTGTGTCAGCAGAGCCTGTTGGTGCAGGAATCAGGACTGGGCACCACTGCGCACGGAGGAGCAAAAGTTCCCCTTCACAAGCACAACTTGACTTTGAGCCCATGAGGGAGCAAAAGTCTGGGAAAAGAAAGTTACTTACATGTAGAAGCACCTAGAAGCTGCATGCTTGACCTTGGTCTATGGTCCTTTGGGGGACCCTCATCCCTGCCACTCCTCCAGCTTCACGAGAGACCATGAAGAACTGGCAGAACATTTTTACGGAGAAGCTCAAGAAAAAGCATATAACAGAGCCATGGAAACTTCTGGAGGACAATACCATCCGGGTGAACACCCTCAAGCATCTGGGAGGTAAGAGACTGGCAGGGGGCTGGCTGACCTGGCTGGTGGGTCCGTTCCTCTTCAGCACGGGCTCAGCAGCAGAGGGGCTGCCTTTGTATTTCTCAGTGTTAGTTTATAGGAAAAGAAAGGGGCAGTCTGGAGGTGGGTGAGGACAGGAGGGGCTTTCCCACTTCATTCCAAACTTGGAGGGCTCATTTCCAAACTGAAGAAAAACATGGTAATTGGAGGGGAGGAGCACGAGGCATCTCCAACAGGCTGAAACACAGCTGGCATTTGGCCAGAGCTTCTTTTTGTTCATTCTGAGACACAAATGGTTCCTCCGTCAGGCAAGAGGAGCAAACCCCCATAGCTGGCCAATTAATGGATTTCTCCTCCCTTTCCATCTGGACTTCCTGGGTCAGTTCTGTGCATGGCTGATTTGGGAAGGAAGACAGACTCCTGGTTTCTCCTGAAGTGTCATGGGGAGCTGTCTTGCCCTGAGGATTTGTGCCTCCTAGGGTTCTCCATGCACACTGCTCCCATGCTCTCCTCCCACTTCCAAAGCATCAGGCACAGCAGGGCGATGCCAGTCATGGAGAAGGGGCTGCGGAGTGTGTACACAACCCTTCATCCATGGCACCCTGCAGCCATGCGAGGGAGGATGGGAAGTGCAAAGAAATGCAGGGGTTGTGCTGGGAAGGGATGTGGAGGGATGTTAAGGGAAGATGGATGGCAGGATATGAGGAGATGGGCAGGACACTCAACCTGCTGGGACACAAGCCAGGCAAGGATGCTGAGCAGTTTCTGCACCTGGACCCTGGTCACAGGATCCTGGAGAGGAGAGTGGTAACAGCTCAGTGATGTTGATGCAAAAACCTACCCAAGCAACACCCACCCTGGGCAGAACGGCAGGCAGTGAGCAGACAGCAGGAGACAGCAGCGGCTGCTGTGCATACTCTGAAAGAGAAGCTATGGGTTACACCCCTTTCGACACTCCGGGACATCTTCTCACCTGCCTGCAGCCTCCGCCCACACCTTCCTTCTATTTTACTTCTTTTTTAACTTCCATGGGCCCCAGGCTTCAGGCTCACTTTCCGCTGAGCTGTGCAGTGCAGGCACAGGTGAGGAACTGCAGCCATAGTGCCACATGGAGCTGGTTGCTGATGCTTCTCCCCTCAAGGGCCCCTGTTCCTGGCACCAGTGCTGAGACAGACAAGGAAGAGGGGATAAGCTGGTCCGATCAGGCAAGCTTGGTCCTAAAATCGTTAATGCTGGGCCCAGCCCCAATCTTACATATATGTTGTACTGGCCAGGCAAGTGTTACACTGACAGGGGTAGGACAAGCTCTCGGTCAAGCGCAAAGTTGCACGTGTGAAATTAATCCATAAGCCCTGGTCCCTACTGCCTGCACTGGAGGCCACTGGTTCAGCACAAGGAGCCAAAGATGAGTTTCTTCTGTCCTTGTCCTGTCAGGTTTCAGTGCTCCAGGTGCTATCACAGGTGGTCATCAGCCAAGGTGCACATCCTGTTCCACATGTGCCGGAGCTCAGGAATGGTGCGGATGAGAGTGTTCCATCAGGCATGCAGAGAGGGCCCTGACGGCCCGCTGGAAGAGCCCGACTTCAGCCAGGAGAACTTGGCCAGGATCCTGGAAAATCTGGTGCTAGTGATTCTCCAGGAGTGCTACCACGTGCCGGTGCAGGCCTCGGACTTCATAGAAGTCCTTGTGGAAGCGCTGGTGACAGGGCCGCACGACAGGGCGCGGTGAGGGGCCTGTCAGCTCGGGGTCTGCCGAAAGCCACGGCCTGTGCCGGCTGCCTCAGCGCGTGCGGAAGCGGCCGGCAGCCACCCCCTCCGCAGAGACCAGGGCTTGAGGCAGCACGTAACCCCAACACGCTGCGTCCCTTCCTTCAGCAACACCTCCCGCTGGAAGCGTTACTGCTGCATTGGGGTCTGCTTGCTCTGTGCGTTGGCAGTGCTCCTCTTTCTTATGGTTTATTTCATCATCAACTAGAGCCCTTTGGAGCTTGCAAAGAGAAGGCCAGGGTGATGACTATGGGCTTGGGATGCTGAGTGCTTGGACAGGCCATTCTCCATGGACAGCTGCCCTTTGTCTCGGTCCACAGGGCACTGCGAGGAAGTCTGGTGGGTCTGATAATTTGCTATGGGATGTACAAGGCACAAAGACATCCCTTAGCACCCTGAAGTGAAGGGAAGGCTTGCAAGAATAAAATAAACCCCTTGTTCTTAGCCAGAGAACGAATCTGTGCTTTTTACCTTCTCCAAGCCCTTTCCCAGGTATGTGTGAAAGGCTTGTCTGGAAGCTTGGGGCCATCATGATGGGCCAGCTGCACTAGTCTCAGTATGCAGGGCAGAGACACCCTACTGCTGCATATTTGCTCTCTCCTGGCTTTGGCCTGGATAAAATTTGGCTCCCAAAGCAGCTGAAGGGCAGCTAGAGCTGGAGGTTTGCTGCAGACTCACAGGGATCAGGTGCCCGCGGACGGTGGTGCTTCCTCCCTGGAGATGTGTACAGGTGCATCTGCCCCAACCCTGGGTGCTGATGGCTGTACGCTGTGTGCCTGGAAACTTCAGAAATGCCATGGGACCTCTGGCATGTTGAAAAACACCCTGGCAAACACAAAGCCCACCAACCTGACCCTCATGGTGCAGCCGGCCTGCGGCAGCTCTCCGGGGTTTTGCTTCCTCCCTGTGCTGCCTTCACGAGTTGCTTCACCTCCCCACGGGACTGGCACTGTGACCGTGTTGCAGCCTGGTCCCAGCTCTCATCCCAGGCAGGCACATTTCCAGGCCACGTTTCCTTCTGAGGGTGCAAACCTATCACTCTGCAAAAGGGAATTGCCTTGCAATACTGTTTATCTTGGTGTTACACTGCATAATTGTGCAAAGGTGAAATAAAGCTAAAGAAGGTCAGGCAGTAGTCACCTGACTGCTTGGCAATTGCTCTCACTTCCATAAAAAATGAAAATCAGATCAGACCAGGACAAGTCCAACAAGTCCTGAGGCCCTACCCTGTCAGGTTAATAAAAAAGCCTTTTGCAAGTCATGGCAAAATTGTATTTATGGGGCTACATCGCCTGGGCAAAGCGGAGGCTGCTGATTCCTAAATGCAAATTCACCCTGCAAAGCTCAGGGAAGACGTCACAGAGATGGAAGGAAATCTCCGGCCTCCCCAGCAGCCTGATGCTGCTCAGCCTGGAGTGGAACTGCTCAACCTGGACTCTTCAGTTCCTGGAGTGGAGCTGCTGGGCTCCTGCACAACATCCCCATGAGGATGTCATGTCCCATGGGTACCTCCTTGGCCCAGAAAACCCTGAGTTAACTGTCCTGTGCTGTTGGACATGGCTGTCCAGCCTCATCGTGCTTCGCTTTCCTGGTCTGTAAAACAGGGATTGCAAGGGGGCACTCGACTCCTGCAACACTGGGGTCCAAGAGTTAGAGCCTGTGATACAACTGGGGCTGGTGTCCTGCTTGTGGCAAGGCACCGAGGCCTTTGCTTCTCTGGGATAATCCTGCTGGGAATGTTTTGCCAAGGGGAGAAAAAGCAGGCCAGACCTTTAATGCCAGCCAGCATCTCTCTGCCAGGTGATGATGAACCCAGTGCTGAGCAGAGGCATCCTGACTTCCTCATCTCTGACTTTGCAAATGATTTGATGCTAAAGCTGGATGTGGTAGAAAAGAGACATGGTTTTGTGAGTGGGTTAACTGAAGAAAGATGAGTGGATGGAAAAAAGTTAGCCAAATCATGATCCTCGATGTAACTTCTACAGAGGCAATCTGTGGCTCACACAACCCACGTGGTCTCCTGTCTACCTCTGTATCAGGGTCATTTGTTACTTACTTGGCATTTGATTTATCCCCACCTTGCTGGTGTCAGAATCTCCTGTATTTTCATATATAAAAAGCTGAAAGCTAAGAGTTAAAAAAAAAAAAAAAAAAAGGGAAAAATCAAGAAAACCCTATATAGTGTATGGTCCATGTGGATTTTGCTTCCTAAGTGCCCCATCCTGCTCATCCCATCATCCCAACAGCTCTCCTCCCTCCCCAGAGCCTTCGTTCCTTCAGTGTGGATCCAGCAGATGGAGCTGTGAGATTTCTGGATCCCAGCTCCAGCACTGCACTGGGACCAGTGACCGGCCAGCACTGGGATGTACCAGCCCTCTGCATGTTGGGGGTGTCCTGACCTCATCCCTGTGTGCACATGGCTCCCAGGATCACTGCACCTCCTAGCCAGATCCTTTGGGGAGATTTTTCCTGAAGGTACAGAAAATGCCAAACCTAGATTCAGAGAGTTTACGACCACTGCAGTGACATCCCCAAAACAGGTATTACTTGAGTGATGTCCCCCAGCCTTCAGGAACAGGGTGCAGACTCCATAAACAGTTTAAAGGCAGCAAGATCTCCATGGGAATGACTGAAAAGAGGCTGGAGATCGTGCGCTCCATCCTGTGCCTGGGCAGGATATGTCTCCTGCTCTCTGCCAGCATTGTGTCATGAAGGCAGAGATAGGGCCAAAGTTCTTGCTGCTGTTCCCTGCAGCCCTCTTCTTTCCATGCTGAGGTTTTCCCAGCCCTAGTCATCATTTCTGGCCGCCTGCAGCCTCCCAAGCCACCCAGCAGCTCAGGGGAACTCCCTCTGTCTCTGGTGGAGACTCATCCCTGCTGGGATCCTTGTTTTCTTGCCTGGCTCTATCTGCTCTTTCCTCAGGGTAGAGCCACCTCTCAGCCTGCCTGATGCCTTCCACATCCACCCTGGGCTCTCCTACCTATGTCCTCACCTGCAGACGCTGCTTTTCCCCAGGTCTCCTCTCCAAAGTCCGTGTCCTGCATTCCGCGTGTTGGGGAGATCCTCTGCCCTTTGCTCCTCTACCCATCGCTCAAGGACACCCGTGCATGCATGGCTGCCTCAGCTCCTTCCATCTCAACCTACTCTGATGTTCAGTTCTCTGTTTTTGCAAGTATTTCCTAGCAGACTGCCCTAGGAGCAAAGCTTTTCCTGCCTCTTGGTGCTTTTGGAGCCCGGAGCGAGATCCCACAGCTCAGTCCCATGCGCGGGGATGCTGTGGCTTGTGGCTGGGATGCCTGGCTAGTGCGGCAGTGCAGTCACAGCATGTGGTGCACAGCCCCACGGCTCTTGGGCAGGCTGTGGCTGCACTCTGCTGCCGCCAAGTCTCCGCTCTCTCCTGGCACTAACACCTGGCCAGGGATGGGCAGACCTTATCTGGGGGGTGTTTCGCTGCTCTTTCGTCACGGTCAGACTCATATATTGCTGTCTCCGTGCTTGTCGTGAAGAGTGGCTCTCACTGTGCTGGCAGGCTGCAAGGTGCCAGCAAATGCAAACTCTGCTTTTGCTCTCCTTTTTCTCATCTGCTACCCATTCCTGGCTCCCCCTGCAAGGAGCAGCAGTGACCGCAGAGGTGCATGGGGAAGGACCTTGGCAGCCCGGCTGGTTGGAGAGCAGGGGATGGGGCTGTGTTGACTGGGAATTTCACTGCAAAGCTAATGAAGGGAGGAGAGCAGAGTACTTATGAGTGATCCCTTCTGGGGCTGCAGCATTTTGTAACATGCCTGGAAGCTGTCTAGGCCCAGGTCCTACAGCTGATGGTTTAATACCCAAGGGAGGTGCTTTGCTTTTGCTTTTGCTTTCTCCTCCCCTTCATCCTTCTGAAGTCTTTCGGCCCGCTAGGAATGAGCCAGGCCTTGCGCCCTCCACCCTGCTGCCTGCTGAGAGCTCAGAGGAATCCGGTGGAGATCAGTGGAGTTATTTCAGATCTGTGCCCTAGGAAAATGGGGCTCAGGAACACAGCTCTAAGCCTTGGATCCTGGTAAATGGAAAAAAATAGTTCCCATGATTTTAAGCTCTCTCCAAGTACTGCATTCTCACAGCCTGTGATGTGGAGAAGAGATCGCCTGCAGAGCTGTGTCCCTGCCTCAACCTCCTTCTGTGTTCCCCAGTGGAAGCAAAGCTAATTTGCTCTCATTAGCAAAGTAGCTGCTCTGCAGCAGAGACACCCCTCAGCCCGCACTCTGTGCCCTGACTGCTCTCCCTTCTCCGCAAGCCCTGGGCTGCTACTGGGCCACTGCTAGCCCCATTCCTCACCCTGGCTCAAGCAGGGGTGGAGAGCATGGGGCACCTGAGTATGAGATTAGAAATGGCATAAAGTTTGACTTCATGACGCAGCGCATGTCATCGGTCACGGCTCTGTGGACCTCTATGGAGCTTGGCACAGGCATCACTGCACGGGCTCCCTGCAAGGCAGGCTGCGTTTCAGCCAGCAAAAGAGTTGAGCTTGAGTCCTGCCTGCCTTGCTGGCACCCTGGGGTCTGGTGACTGCAGCGAGCCCGCAGTGTCCCCGTGGGGCTGCTGTGTCAGACTGGCACAGGGCTTGACATTGGCAATTTGCTTGGCCCATGAAAACCGGAGATGGAGAAGAGCCAACAGACTGTCTCCAGCAGAATTTAGCGCTGGAAAGAAGCAAGTCTGGAGCTCAGATCAATGCTGTCATCTGTGTGGAACAGGAAGTGTGATGGAGAAGGGTGATGGGGTCATGGGCCAATCTGGAAGAGCCACTGACATAGAGAGCATTGACAGAGGCAGTCTTGGAAGCAACTAGGGCTCCACAGCATCCCAGCAGCAGGAGGAGATGGGCAGGGATTCGGGACACCAGTGTGAAACAGTGAGCTTGCCTCGTCTGCCTAGTGTTTTGTTTCCTTTCTTCCTGCTTCTCCCCATCCAGCCTCTCCTGCTTTTTTGGAGTTCAGACCCTGCCTGCTTTGGATGGCTGTTGGCAGCAAGAAACCAGGTTAACCTGCAGCCTTTTACTGGAAAGTGCCACTACCCATGATAGGATTTATGGAGCAGCTGGCATGACATGTTGTGCTCTGGCATCAGACCCTGCCTTCCCCAAAGGCTCTCTTTTCTTATCCATTTGAATCAATAGCTCTAACAAAGCTACCTGCCCAGTTAAACTTTGCACTGCCTTGTTCCTGATGAAAAGCTGACCTGTTTCTCCTCTGGACTCTTCTGAACCCAGCAGCGTCAGTGCTTCCACGTCACAGCTGGGCAGCGGGGCTGAGCAGAGCAATAGGGTTTGCCCAAGGTTCAGTCACAGCGCATTGACTTTTCAGTGAAATTGCTCTGCTCACCAGCCCTGCAGGGCTCTTCTGGGGAAGGACTGCCCAGACCTGAGGTGTGGGAGCCAGTTATTTTGGCTCTGAGTGCCTGTAGCACTTCTCAAACCGTTATCTCTCCTTAATTCTCAGCCTCCTGTAGGGAATCATCCCACCACTGCAATGCCCTGGTATGTTGCCTTGCTGCGCTGCCAGATGCAGAAGCTGGTCTCACCTCCGTCAGGGTATTGGGGAATTTGGCACTGCTGTAACTGGGCAGGAAGGATGGCACTAATCCGTGTGAGACACAGCATTGCATAGACTAGCTCTCCGGAAAAGCTCCTTTTAGACAAGACTTGCTCCATTGCCACTGCTGCCCTCCTTAACAGGTACAACACAACGTGACAATCCCTGCAGTGTATGCAGAGGGTTAAACCCTCTCAAAGAGGGAGCTGAGTTCTCCATGAGGTGCGTGCGCAGGTGGCACTGCACTGTGTTAATGTTTTGTTCACCTTCCTCCAATTTAGTGAGCAGAGAAGGTTTTGGGGAATGCATAGACCTGTTCATGTAGGTCAAGGCTCTGGAACTGCCTGCAAGTGGGTCTAACCTCTCCCATGTTTTCTGTGCTCTGCTGTCCAACCTCTGTAGCAGACATGGGAAGACTGTGTAAGACATAGAGCTGAGCTGAGCACAGGCCACAGACAGAGAGGAGGCTCATAGACAGAGAGCAAATGCCACGGGGAGGAGCAGGAGGGACAGACAGACACTTGTGACCAGCCTTTGCCCTCAACCCCTAAATACCTCCCATGTAGATTGAAAGCTTCAGGACACGAAATCATAACGTAACAAAGTTTTATTTTATCCTCAGGAGGAAGGTTACCCAGAACCACTCCTATGTGATATCAGATACTTTACAGAATGTAGTATCAAAAATGAAAACAAACAAACAAATAAAAAAAAAACCCTTGGATTTACACAGCATAGCTATGAGTACAGTTCTTAGCATGTCTTTAAGTTAGACCTGTTCCTTCTTCCTCCTGCTTCTCTACATTCTCTACAAATGGCTTTTTGAATGTCAGGCTAAATAACAGAGTAACTCATCCACTCTTGATTCCTTTTGTGCATGGTAAAGCTGTAGGAAGAGGAGGACAGGTCCAAACGAGAACAAAGGGAAGTAGGAAGAAGAGCAGACACATTCTTTTACGTTGCTGATAGCTATAGAAGGCATTTACTGGCAAGTGGAGATGTCCCTGCTGAAGGAAACTGTGCTTACCTGACCTTGTTCCTTGGCAGGGCTTACTTCTCTTAGAGAGGAAGATGGGGGAGATATGAATCCTTGCACTACCTTGCGCAAAGTGGGCTGAATCTAGGGCTGGAGTGACTCAAATACACATAATCCACCAAAAGAGCCACAACTGAACTCTGGACATCATCAGTAACCTGTAAACTCGCCAAGTCAATGGTCTTAAAAAAAAAACAGAAGGAACTTGGTTCTTGTGACAATGGATAAATTACCATGCAAGACTGCCCAGGACCCTTAGAAGAGATTAAATATTAAGGAATGGCTACAGATGGAGTGGCTTCATTCCCATAGTTCTCAGTGGCAATAGGTCCACTTGCTCTGAAATGCTTCTGCTGTGAATAAATGTTTGTTATGTACACGTTTCCAGGCATGCCAGATATGATGCTGTCTTGTATATTGGTAATCTTTCCTTATGAGGTCTACTGTGGCTGGAAACCACCCTTAGATCTGGTCTGAAGGGAGGACTGGAGAGCACTTGAGGTAATGGAGATGATGAATAAGGAAGGGAGGCAAGAAGGTGGTGGCTGGATATGAGGATGAAACTGAGGTCAATTTTTGCTTCCCATCCCTGTGTCCTTTGTGGTGTGCCCACACCCACGTGGTGGGTAGAGTTGTCCACTGGGTTGGTGCTGTCTCGGCAGCATGATGACATGATATCTACTTGCAGCTGTGGCTGAAGGTTAGGACTAATACGGAAACATCCTCGTGCCCCCAGGACTAGGTAGAACATCACTTGGGATGCCATCAGGCAGGGACATTTGTTTGCAGATAAAAACACTGGCAGCCCCTCAGCACTGTCTCGCTACTCCTCACATGAAATTGCTGTCATGCAGTGTACGGGACCTGTGAGGCCCAGACCTGCTCCGAGGGTTTTCCACATCGTCCTTAGCCCCTGTTGTTCCTGCAGTTACATTGTCTGATGGGAAGAGCTGGTGTGAGAACTTAGGATGTGGGGGTCATACTCTGTGCACAGACAAGGCTTAGGTGCAGAAAAATGCCTCCTCCATCACTGTGCCTTTGTCATGGCTTGGAGGGAGTCTCCCCAGGAGCATGGGTAAGCTTTGGAGCTCAGCAGTACAAGCTAAGGAAACTGGCTGAAATCTAGCCCTTTGCTGCCCTTTCCCAGCTCCCTAGTAAACATTTCCAAAGAGCATAAGCAAAGGGATGTAGGACCAAGCGAAACACATGACGTGGAGGGCTGGCAAGACCTGGAGTGTGGCTGAGCATCGTGGCTACTGCTTGCGAAAGACCAGAGTCTGGAGCATATTAAAAAACAAACAGACAAAAAAGAAACAAAGCAGCAGCAGCTGCAAGTGCTTAGTCACTCATCTCTCCAGCTCAGGGTCCAGAAATGTCCACCTCTCAGAGGAGCCTGTTTTCTTCTCCACCCAGTCCACATAGTTGGAGACTTTGGTGTAGACACCATACACCTGCTTGCTGCCGCACTCTTCCGGGCCACCCCATGAAACCAGCCCTTGGGCTACCCACCGCCGGGTTCCTGGATCCTGAATGACAAAGGCTCCTCCGCTGTCTCCCAAGCAAGTGTCCTTCCCACCTTCATAGTATCCGGCGCAGAACATGTTCTCGGTCACGCTGTAGTTCCCTGACCGGGACTCGTAGCTGGTCTTGCACTCTGCATGGAGCACCACTGGGAGTTTGACATACTGCAGGATATCGGACAGTGTCCTCATGCCTGAGCTGATAATCTCATCCACGGTGATGTTGGGGTTGGAGATACCCCAGCCAGCCACCAGCCCCAGTGTGTTGGGGTGAGGCCCCTCCAGCTCATGCTCAAACTGAGGCAGGCAGACAGGCATGACGTAGTTCCCCATGGTCACTTTCTCCTTCAGCTTGACCAGAGCGATATCGTGATTGTAATTTTGGATGTCAAAATGCTCATGGAGGATGATCCTCTCTACCGTCCGGTTGACAGCATCCATCTTGTTCCTCACATCGTGGAGGGCAAGATAGACAGTGACATGCTCCTTGGAGACGGGGATAACGGTCTTGTCGCGCCGCTGTGAGCGGAGCACATGTGCGGCTGTTAGCACCCAGGAGTCTGAGAGTAGGGCGCCGCTGCCAAACCATTTGTCATTGGGCACCCGGGACATGTCCTCCACCACAATCAGGGCCTGCCAGGGGAAGAAGCCAGGCTCTGCATTTCGCCCACCAATGATGCGCTTGATGATCCCAGGCAGAGCACGAGCTGGCCGGCCACACACTGGGAACAAAAGGGACAAGACAGTTACTCTCTGCTGAGCAAGGGAACTGCTGAGAAGGGACACCCCTCTAGATTATATCACATGGATGGTTGTCTTCATAACCAAATGCTCATTTGGGTCTTTTTTCTCTGTAGAGAACAACTCTCCTCCTTTTCCTGGTGCATAAAGCCTATCCTCTCTGCCATCCTCACCTCTCTTGGCAGAGCACACTTAAGGTCTTGAAGCAGGCTGGGCACTGCAACCCATCTCCTATGCAAACCAGTCCATGGAGGTATGTCTGGGAAGGGAACATGTCTGTCCTTCTGCATGGTTTGGCTTCCTAAAGGCAGTTCCCACCTCCTTTGTGTCTCCTTGCCTGGCAGGACCATTTCTGTTGTCCATGGTTTGGAGACGGGCAGTCTATTGGTCCTCTATTAGGGTAAGGGGGTGACACCAGTCTACCCTGTGCAACCCTCACTGAAGTTACTCAAGCAAAAAGCCTGAAGCCTGCATGGCTTGTCCAGTTATTTCTATAAACTATGAGCCACCCTGTATTTCTGTAGGCCTGATGGCTCAGATCTGAGACTAGGACACCTCAGTGCTAATGCTGTCTCTGTCACCAAGCCACCAACCTGACATCAGACATGCCTCATCATTCTGTTGGGATGAGCTATTTCTGCAAGACTTTTGGAGCACGGAGCCTATTTGTTGGGTCATAGACCAAGGACAGCAGGGACCTACCCTACAAGCATACCAAGCATACGATACCAAGGTTATCCTATGTTTTCTGTGGTTGTGGACGATGAGGCATAGGGTAAGGAAGTATCTTATCTATGGGTCAGTGGCAGGCCAGGACTAGTGTCTAGAGCCGGTTGCTTTCTAGTATTTGGACCTCCTTCCCCCACATGCCCATGCAAACCCCATTCATGACATCTGCTTCTAAATAACAGCCTGGAAGACAGAAGTGATGACTTCAGGTGACTATCTCAAGAAGTACCACTAAGCCTATGGCATAATATATCTGCTCTGATGAATGCATGCTGCTCAACACCATCCATCATTGAACCTTTGGAGCTTGCAGTACCTTCGTGGTGGGGCAGAGGGCCTGAACTCTCCCTGTATCTCCCCAGGGTGTGCATACCCTGAAATATGGCTGGAAGGTTCCCATGGTTATGGCAACCTGGACAAAATAGGCCATTCTTCAGCTTGCAATGAGAGAGAATCAAAATCAAAATGAGCTACTCGTCCCCCATGCCAGAGCAGGGAAGATGGTGTCTCTGGGGCTTTGAGCTCCCTGTGGCTGCTGTCAGGGCTCTGAAGGAGTCCATCGATTGCTGACTTGGTACTCCATTTTCTGCAGTCATTTTTCTGGATCTGCATCACTTCAGAAACAGAAAGATAAAGTGAGGAATCCTGCAATCCCGTACTCCCCTTTGAGCTCACTCAGACCTTTACAGCCACTTGCCCGCTCCTGCTTTTTGAGTGCCAAGAACCCTAGGGGAATGCTGATGGGAGGGCTGGAGACTTGAGTGAGCCCAGCCCGGGCTCTCCCCTGGCTTTGGGGCCTGTCACGAGGACCCTGCGTCAGGGCTGCGGGCCAGCCTTGCGAGCAGCGCAGGAGCTCACACTGACTTGTTGCGTCTGGGATGCGCTGCTAGGAAAGCTGTATCTCCCATGGTGGGCATGGGAGTGTGCCTCTTGGTGCAGTTAGCTCCCTGCCTTTCCCAGTGCTGCAAGGAGTAGGAACCGTGCTTAGGCAAATAATTCCTGCACCCCAGCCCAGCCCAGCTGCTCTGCAGCACCAAGCTGAGAGCCATCCCACCGAGATGATTTTAGAGGAAGCACATCCAGCCAAATATTTATTCTATTAAATTACATATCAGAAACGCTGACCGGGCTGCAAATGCTCCCACTAATGGCATAGGCAGACACAGAGTGGCCTGGAAGAGGATTTTCTACTGATAGGGAGGTGGCGTGAGACATGAGACGATCTGAAGAGCAGCTGGCCAGCTGCTGCCTGCAGATCCCAATCTCAGGAGAACGTCACCCTCTCTCTGGGATTTTCCATTTTCCTGAAGTCTCTCTGACTTCTGTCACTAATCAGGAGGTCTGGAAACGGCCCATGAAAGCAACCATGGCCCTAAAAGATGTCCCCATATGCTCCCAGCTCAAATTATTTCAGGCTGAAGCATTAAGGACGGATGCAGGGAGCAGTCACTGCAACAAGAGCAACTGCAAGCCTGGTTTCTGAGTGCCATAGGCACGAAGGTATCTCTTGGGATCCTTCCCCTGGCCTTCGGATCACTTAGCACAGCTGGACGCCCTGCAACACCAGGTCCTGAGTGCCTGGGTTTGCGGGGTGCTGCAGATGCTGCGCAGCGGCTGAGCCCCTGCTGCTCTTCAGAGCGGCATCGCGGCACATCAGACCTCAGCGTGTGGAACCGCACGCAGAGCTGCTGCCAGCTCCCCGCCCCGTCTGGCAGCCAGACCGGCCCCACGCTCAGCTAGGGCCAGCCAATGTCCCGGGGACTTTTGTTTGATCCCAAATGGGCGCCTGGCCTGGAAACTTGCTGGCTGCAAACATTTCTGCCACTGCGCAAAGGCTTGAGACTTCTCCCTTGTGAACGGAGTTTTTCTGCAAGGCTTGGAGAGGTGCTAATTACTGCTGCATGTGGACACACTGCTAATGGGAGCTGACAGGTAATAATGCTCTGCCCTTGGCTGCACGGCATATGCCACCTCTGGTAACTCAGGGCTGACTGTGGCCAGTGGGCTCTGCTTCGGGTGCAGGGGCTGGAGCAGGGAGCGTGAGCAGCCAGGAAGGCTGGGATGGCAGCAGCGTCCCTGCTGCCTGAGCCCTTATCCCACACTACCACAGCAATGACTTAATCATGCTGCTCAGAGACACCCTCTGCACCTCGGCCATCTGCAGCCAGCACCCAGCAAGCCAGGGCAGCAGGAGGCCTCTGTCCCCATCACTCAACCATACATTACGACCAGAAGTGGGGTGTGTATAGCCTGTGACATATGGTTCTGCTGTACCATACGGATCCCAGAGCAGGTTCCTTATCTAGGGAAGTCCCAGGCCATGTCAGACACTGAAACAGCTCTGTCTCTTCACATCTCCCCTTTGCACCCCTCCCAGCGGGACCAGGCGCTCTCCTCTCACCCCAGCCCCTGGTACCTGGTTGGCAGGATGGCAGCTTGGTCCCCAGCTCCTCGCTCCTCCACACCCCCAATGCGTCGCACGTATAGGTGCCTGGAAGACAGCAAAGTGTTAGCTGGGCTGTGCCATGGCTCAGGGAGGTTCTTTGCAGCAAGGAGACCCTGCCCAGACATCAGGACCCTCTGAACACTTCAGGAGCAGGATGTGACTTCCCTGTAATGTCCTATGTGCTCCTTTCTTTGCGGGTTCCTGGCAGTCCTGTCTCTGTGGGCAGGGAGGGGTATGCAACCATAGTTGGTGTCACTGCCCTGTGTCCTCTGGAGGGCTGTGCTCTGCCTTCAGCCTCTCCTGGGACCTGCTGTCCCATTCATGCTGCCAGTGCCCGTTGTGCTAATGAGTGCCGGATGCTTGGGACCAGAATCACAGGGCCAGTGGGTCTGCAGAGGGATATGAGCAGGGACGCTGGAATGGGAGGAAATCCTTTGGCTTTACTTGCTGAGGGAGGAGGAGGAGGAGGAAGGAGCAGCGGAGCATGCACTTGGGCTCCATGCAGCCACTCCTGTTGACAGAGCAGAGTCCAAAGGGTGCAGTGACCTGTGGGGCTTTGCAAAACACCTTGTGGTGTTTCTGTGGTTGTAGGCTGGGGGAGACCCATGAAAACTCAGCCTGCCATGCACACTCACACACCAAAGTGCGCCCACCCACCCCGTGCCAGGGGTGCACAGCCCTGCTCCTCCGCTCACCAGTGCTGTTGGGCGCCATGTGGTAATAAGGGTGCTGGCAGTGGTACTGGATGCTGGCCCCGTAGGTGGTGAGGTTGTTCCTGGAGGAGAAGGTGACAAAGCCGTGCTCCAGCTCTGGTGGTGCTTTACAGTCGGCAACTGAAAGTCAACACAGAAGGGAGGCTGTTTCTCAGGGCAGGTAGCACTGGGCTTTAGCACATAGCAGCGGTCCTGCCGGCAGGCCCGGGTAGCCCAGCATCCCCCGTCTAGGGCGCTGCAGGGACTGCAGTTTGGCACCTTCCCTCCTTCTGCACTTTAGTCTGTCTCAGCGGGCAGCTGGGGACAGGCCAGCTTGACTGCAAGCAACGAAGGGACCATCTAACCCTCTGCTCCTCTAATGTCTGCGTTATTTGGGCTGCCTCTGCACTCAGGGAGTCCTCACAGCTCACTCCGTGCATTGCCGGGAAAGGCTTGGGTCTGGCTGCGGAGCAGCGCTGCTCCTTCTCCACCTCTGCTGCCTCTCGAGGGGTTGGGAGTCACCGCTGGCCTGCTGCAGAGGAGCAGAACCATGCGGGAGGACATGGAAAGCCTCGCGCTGTGGCTTTGCTTAATTGAAGGTTTTGCCTCTCCTGTCGCTCCTAGACAGCAAGTTCAGCCTCCCTTCCAGTCCCTGGGAAGATGGTGGAGGAGAGCCCAGCCCTGCTGAAGTCCAGAGATACATTTCTGAGCTCCAGCCTTAGTCCCCTCCCCTGCTTCCTCCCCATTACCCCTAGCCAGGGTTCTCTGTCCTTGCTATCTGTCCCCCATCCCCAGGCAGGGGAGCACCTCCCTCACTGCCTGGCCCCATGGAACCCATCACCGCCCTCCTGTAGAGACGTGAAACGGAGGCAGCACCACCGAGCACCAGCAGCATCCCACAGACTGCATCTGACACCGTTCATGCTGCAGCTCCTCCTGAGCCCTACATTTAGTGTGAGATCTCTCTGCTGTACCTTTGAGAGGGGAAGAAACTACAGACGCAGGTTAGATACTTGGCGGGATATTCTGGGGATCTGGGAGGTCTTTGCATCACCTACTAATGCACAGGAAAAAGCATGCAGGAGTTGAAGGAGAGTCTGTGGCTTGGCTGGTCTGCAGAAGCAGGAGGGGGAATGAGTGAACAGGAGGAAGACCCTACGTGCTCCATCCCAACAACATGGGCAGCTTTGGCTCTGCTTCACCCATCCACGTTGTGGGCTCAGGGCCTGGCGGAGGCAGAAGGATTTCCAGGTGCTGTTGCCTTTCCCATGTCCTGCACATGGTGCCCTTCTTCCCCTAGATCCTTCACAGAGCTCTCCCCAGCCTCTCCCCCAGCACTGTCCTCTCAGTCAGGCTTGTGCCGCCCATCCGGAGAAGGATCCCCCGTGGGCAAGATTGTTCTTCTGCCACAATCAGGAGACACCTCGTGGGAGCCCCTGGGAGATGCTGGCTGCCTGTGGTGTGAGCGATAGGCAGTGTGTGCTCGCGTGACGCCATGCAGTGCCTCCCATCCCAAAGGACCTGCTCCTTTTAAGATGAGGGATTGAATAGGGGATGGGTGGGGGCATTTTCAGGGAGCAGATTCTGTGCTCCAGGGATGATGCAGACTCTGGGGGCATCTTCTATGTACAAGAGGCCCAGGAGGTTCTTAAACAGGACAGATAGCTGAGGACAGGAGCCCTAACTCCTCACTCAGTGATCCAGATTGACCACAAGAGAATTAGCTAGAAGCAGCTGCCAGAACCATGGACATACAGTCACCTGCCTAGGGGAGAAAAGCGTGGTTTATGGCAGAACGGTGCAGTGCATGGTTCAGCAGGGTCCCCTCCACTTCCTGCCTGGTGGGCTGGGACAGCAGGTACTGCGAGAGGGGTGTGTGGGTGCCATGCAGCTGGGAGGAGGCTCTGGACAGCTGGGCCTTGCAGCGAGGCAGAGGAGGAGAACGCAGACACCCCTTCTCACCAGGGCCCTTGGGTCCCCATCAGGCTTGCGTTTACCTGCCCTCTTCCTGTGGTACTTGGAAGCATGGTGGTTTGGACTGTGGTACCAGCAACTGTAGCAGTTAGAAGATGCTGAGGTGTGCCGGGGAGTGCAGGAAGGAGGGGATTGATGTTTGGAGATCACTGCAGCTTGCAAGTATGCTCTGCGACTGTTTATGGCTGCCGGGGGTAGGTTCACTGATGCGCTTGTCTTGCTCCTTTCCTGTGTGTCCCACAGGTCTGGGGGAGGCCTGAAGCCCGGAGAATGGTCACTTGCATGGACATATTGGCCCCTCCCTTGCCTCGTTATGTCCTGGGAGTTGCCCAAAAAGATAGGGGAGCAAGTTCAAGCCTTCAGGCCATTCCAGACTTTTGCCTTGGGATAGCAGATGTTTCTTGCCAAGCTCCCCAGTGTACATCTATCCCTCCTCTTCCATTTTCCAGGCCACATCCCAGGTCCCTCCCAATCAGGCCCCCTGACAGACCCCAGAGTGCAGGCCCTGAGCCCCTGGGACACAGATGAGGTCAGACTTGTGGCTTGGATCTCCTCTGGCTGTGAGTGGCCTGATGCCAGCTCACACTTCCCTCTGCCAGGCCAGCAGCAGGGAGCAAAGCGGGAGCTGGGGAGAGCAACCTCCCGTGCCCTGGTGCTCAGTGCCCTGCAGGCAAAGGCATGCAGCCTCTGATGCCAACCCATCCTCTGGGCCTCCCTTGCGCGGGGAAGGTCTGTGAGGCGCCAGGACGCTCGGAGCGAGGAGAGGAAGGAGTGTTTCTTATTTGTGATGTTGGGCCAGGGAAGAAGGGCAGCAGGAGGCCAAATCCAAACAAACAAACAAACAAACAGGCAGCCGTGCGCATGGCGGCTCTGCCTTGCACAACGCCGTCTTTGAGGGGAGGCAGAGCTGGGCCACAGTGTCCGAGTGGAGCAGGAGGGATGTGCAGGACGTGGCAGGGGTTCCTGGGAGCACCTGGGCCCCCAGTGGCACCGTTCTTGCAGGACAGAGAGAAAGGGGGATCAACTCCAAATTTCCTTCCCCCCTCTGGAGATGGAGCTGGAGTTAAGGAAACATCAGGCGTGGAGGGGTTAAGAGTGCCATGCCAGTTAGAGAAGTCGCAGAGGTGGATTTGGCAGCTGGGCCTGAGATAAAGGGAACCTGCCCTGGATCCTGGACAGATCGGAGAGGGGAACCAAGACAGGCTGCCGTCTCGGCGGGGCGGCCAGCGCAAGCCTCACGCCGCCACTTGCTCCGAAGTGGCTCTTCTCTCTGTCTGGTTGTCGGCTCTATCTGCAGCTGTGCCGAAGGCAGAAGGGAAGGAGGAGAGCAGAGAGAGAGAAAGCCAAATTAGTAGACGAGCAGAGAGAGGCATGCAGGAAACCCAACCCCCAAAACACCAGAAATCGTTAATGAGCAGCCCTATAGCCCCAGCAATGCGGCTGCAATGGGCCCCAAGCTGTGGTGAATCAGTACCAGGAACCCTCTCCAGCTCCTCCACCACGGTGACCTGGGCAGTGGCTGCAACAAACCATCAGGACGTTGGTGTTTTCTCTCACTGAACTGTAGAGCTGGATTTTATCCAGCTTGGCAGAAAAGTTAACTTTTTTTTGTTTGCATTTCTTTCCAAACCATTTTTGCTCATGCTTTGTCTCTTGCAGACGTTCCGGGGAGGTGGGAGGCACTACAGCTTGAAGGCTCGATTGCCCAGTTAGGGGCTTTTTGGCTTTCCAAAGAAGCCTTGGAATTTCAGTGTTGTGATTCATATCATACAAGAAAGGAGCAGTTCCAGCCCGCCTGGAATAATGTAGGTAAACATTTCAATTTTCTTTAAAAAATAATGCTATTTGGGGTTAATACTATTTACTCAGACTTTTATCCTTTTTTTTTTTTTCCTAGAAATAGTAATTTTTAACCAATCTCTGCTCAAGCAGAGAGCTGGACAAAATCCATGGGAGATTTCTGTAGTGAGAGCAGTATGATTGGGGAGCTCCCTTTGCAGGGCAGAGATGTCCCTAATCCCATACTTTGCAAGGACCCCTTTCAGATATGAAATTATTTTGCAAGTCTAAGAGCCTCCCACTTTCCATTTTGAGTGAGTAAACATGAATTAAACATCCAGAAATACTCTCCTAAGGTGGGATCCTCAACATCACTAAAATATAAAGAATCTACCCAGATGGGAAGAGCCTGGATCCCACAGGCTTTGAGTGCATCTATTCCTGCCTCTCTTTGAAGGTCTTGCATTTCTCTTCTCTGGATCAGCCTTAGAGTAGATTGTGAAGATAGAAGCGAGTGCCTCCCCAAGACTGAAGGATAGCAGTATGTGTTTGGGGAAGAGAAAGAAGTGTTACTAGGTACGTGAAAAGCACATATCCCAAGCCCAAGCCAAGAAAGGAATTAGATTAGGTGGAAGAAGAGATGATGCAAATCCTTTTAAAGAGAATCTCCCTTCTTCTGCCCCTTTCCTCTTTTTGAATTTTGTAAAAGTCTGGGCAATTTTTCTCAACACTTTCACTTAGCACCTGGTTTGAGCCAGAATCTCTCCAATGCCCTTGATCACACTGGTCCCATTTGGAAGGAAGTTCTGACCAAGAACCAGATTATCGGTGTCCCAGATTTATCTAAGAGGTTGGACAAAACTCCCTCACTCACCTGAGATTGGCTATTCCCCTCCCTCCCTTCAGCAGGGGCCATTCATTAACAGGCATCACCACAAAGGCAGTTTGATGTAAGCAGTACCCAGATTCTGCAGTCAAGTAGGCTCTGAGGAAGCCCTGGTCAATGCTAAAGCTCTCAGGTGTTTTAAGTGGGAAGGAGTCCACCTAGACTTCTCTCACACTTTGAGAACTGGATTCAGCTCCCCACAAAGTCATCTGGAGCTCCCATGACCTAAGCATCCTTTCCACCATGGTGGACCCATCTCAGACAGTACTGCTTCCCATCTCATTGCTGGAGAGACTGGAGCTGTCTCTGAAGAGCCAGGGTTGTTCTTTTTTGACAGTGAGACAGTAAAGCTGGTCATAAATCAATTTCTATGAGCAGTATAAAGACAGGAACAAACCCCTCGCCTGTGGCATTTGGACCAAACCCCGTTATGTTATCCAAGAAAAAGCCAAAAGAGCTTTGCATAGTTACGTAGTGCTTTGGCTGGGTGTGCATCTCTGAGTAAAGAATTCCTCTCTGGCTGGGCAGCTCCATTTAGCAGAGAATGATTTCAGCTTAAAAAGGGCATTGGAAGGGTGGGGAAGGGTGTCCTTACTTTTGCAGATTGGGATCTTGTTACTCCATGTCCCGTCCTTTTGACACTCAATCTGGAAGGAGTCACTCTCTAGGTTATCCTGTGTAGAAGATGCCAATAAAAAACGCTGTCAATGTACTAGGCAAGGGAACCCTAATCTCTATAAAAAGTCAAATTCTTGGTGATTTAGCCGAGATATATCCAGACTCCCTGGAAGAAGACTTTTATAGCTAAAAATCGGAGTCAGATCATAATAAGAGTTCAATGAGTTTTCTTTTGCTTAATAGCAGCAGTTCAGTGGAACGCTGAATGTAGGAGAATTGTAGATGCTTATTCTTATTCTAGGTGCCGAATTGCTTTGGCCAAAGCTGGGTAAAGAAGTAGCTCTGCATAGGGGACAAATCTGGGAAGAGATTAGAGAAATACTCCATGTCGGAAGTCAGATCAGGCTACCGGTTTGGAGGGAAGAGAGCCACCACGTGAGTCACTCACACTCCCTGTGGTGCTCAGCTGTTTCCTGGAGGTGGCCTGCCAAAATCCCGGCTGCCTTGACTTGCCAAAGCATTCACAAAGTCCCAGAGGACCACCCGGCCAGCCAAGGCTGGCCGCCTGTGTGCCTGGCCAGCAGGTTTCCCTGGAAGCTGAATCAGAGCCCACTGAGGTGGGGAGAAGGCAGCATCCTGGCAGCTTCCCAGGGACTTTTAGTGACTTTTCTCTCGCAGAGGTGCCAAACTTTGTATTCTCTGAGCTGGCCAGCTCCGGATGGATGCTAAGAGGATGGAGACTCAGAAAAGTGCCATTCCTTCTCTCCTCCTGCTTCTTTGGAAAGGAGTGTTTGTAGCTTTCAGAGAAGACTGTCCTTGCCCTAGTGAGGTGGGAAGAATGATGTATGGGTCATGTGCACTCTCCCAAGTGTGAATGCAGTGGCTTTGGTAGGACCAAAAAGCACCTAATGCTCAGGAAGGAAACAGTCTTGTTTTGAACACGCAAAGACAGATGGGTCAGAGAAGGCAACAACTGGGTATTGCACATGCCTGAGAAGCCAAGGGAAGCACTGAGCTAGCTGGTTTAACAGAGCATGAGGGGTGTGTATATGCTTGGCAAATATATAAAAAGTAGTGCAGTGAAATAGGGAATGTTCTCCTTTCTGTGCCTATTGTGGGTTGGATGAGGTGTCACGAATGCTGTGTCAGACAAGTCCACCCTAACAGTGATAAATCCCTTCTAACAGTAAGGGTAGATGTAGCCAGGGACTACCACCTCCAGGATTGGGAAAACGGTCTGAATACCCTAGGAATACTTGGGGACAGGCCATTAGCACACCCATGGGGACTGAGCCTGCCTTGGGTCAGGGGATGGATTCCCTGGGTCCCTCCAGTTATGTGACACCATGTTTGCATTGCCCATGATGGGCAGATCAGTTGATGGCAGGAGAGAAATCAGGTATTGCTGAAGCCTGGCAAGACCTGGTGTCAATGTGTGATGATGTGTCACACCGTAGTGCTTAGGTCTTGCTGTTCTAGAAGAGCCGTCCTCTATTCAACAAGGAAAGAGGGAAGTCTGAGTCCCTTCAGAGCCCTGTTTAGCAGAAGAGCTCTTGCTTTTGCAGCTAGGAAAACACAAAGGACCCCTCCTTTTCCGCCCAGATGTCCAGCTCTATGCCATCTCCCTGTACCTTCAATACTTTGTATCCAGTATTGCAGCTGATGACAACCTGGTCTTTGAAGGTGTACTTGGCTTGAGAAGGCTCGATTTTCCCATTGATTGGTGGTTGCACCAGTGGGCATGGGTTCCCTTTGAAAAAAATAAAGCAAGAAAAGCAAAATGAAACTCACTGAAGCAAACATAGAATCCCAGCTCTACCAACAAGTGCCCTTGGTGGCAAAGCACCTCTGCTCTTTGCTATTAGCCTACGCTACCAGGGCTCTGCTAGGCTGTTTCCCACAGGTGAGAGGAGGCTCCAGGTCTGTCCTACAGCCCTGGGCTGCCTCTGGTTTTGGGTGTTATAGGCCTGGGAATGAAAAAAAAGGTAGCTTGTATAATTATCATCCCAAGAGCTGCATTGCTTTAAATATGCTCTACTTTCAGGGCCCAGCTGGAGGAATTAAAAACACCCTTTGAAGGGAGGTCTTCATTTGAAGGGAGGTTATTTTATCCTTCTCCTTGTGATTGCTGCCACAAATCCTTTCCCAAGACCACCAACTCCACCGACCACCAAACTGACAGTTTCCACCTGCAGGGTTTACAAAATCCTTCCCCTGCTCCAAGCCTAGAGAACTGAGGAAAGCATCAGTATTTACCAATTGCCGTGTATGACAGCTTCCAGCCTCTGTTCTCTCCTGAATTGTCACTGTGGAAGAGAATCTGCACACTGTTGGTTTGAGTTGCAATGACTCCTGGTGATTTCTCTCCACAGAAAGGACCATACTCCCTATGTCCAGCTTTGATCTGCCAGAGCAAACAAAAATGGGTGGCTTGAGTGGGTTGCTTGAGGATGAGGCACAAACCCTGGGGACTCACTTCACCCTGAGGCTAGTGGCTGGGGACACATCACAGCAATGGAGTTACTGGAGCTCATGCACCATATGGTGATGGGATGTAAACAGTTTTGGGGCCCACAATCAGAAAGAGGGCCATCATTGCCTTGGAAGGGCAAAATCAGGCATGGTGATGGACCTGGATTCAGTCCAGCACTGGGCTCCTGCTGGCTTTATAAGCCCCATTTAGACTGGGTCAGTTTTGATCATATCACCAGGGACCACCACCCAGTAATACATGAAAAATGATAGGAAGAGAGAGCAGTACAGGGGTATCACATAGAACACACCTCACCTTGATAAAATCATAGGGACAGGTAACCTCGGGGTGGTCTTCCACATCGAAGCTGTCCTCGAAGCTCAGGGTGATGAAGAAGCCTTCTTCCAGCTCAATGCGGTACAAGCAGTCCGAGCTTTTTGGGTAGGGGCTGGGGAAGTCCGCGCTGGTGACCACCCCAGTCCTCTGGGTGAAGAGGTTGTCACTGCACTCCACTGAAACACAGCCACAGCTTGCTCAGTGCCTGGCCAGCCAGCACCCAACCCTGGCCATGCTCGGGAGGCTCTGCGGACTCACCTTCCCAATATTGGTTTCTCCCCATATCCAACCTCTCCTGCATGACACATACTCAACCATACTCATTCCCAACTGACCCACATCAGTTCATTCAGATTTAGGGCAGAGGCTAAACTTATTCATTTCTCTGTCTTGAATAAGTCTATAGGGTTGAGACGACGAATACAGATCATGGGGGAAACCAGGCCTTGTTGATGACAACAGGCCTTGGCTGCTCTCTTGTCCCAAGCTATCGTAGACAAAGATGCACCTTGTCCCACCTGGGTACAAGAACAAGCAGTTTTGCATGTGTTTTGCAGCTCTGTGATATGGTCAGGGCCCCCTTTGTGTGACCATCCCCATGTCTGAGCTGTGCCTGGATGGTACCTTTGCAGGTCCTGTTGTCAGAGTGGAGGATGTAGCCGAACCTGCAGGAGCAGTAGTACCCCCCGATGTAGTTGTGGCAGTAGTGGTCACATGCCAGTTCCTCATCGCTTTTCTCCAAGCACTCGTCCACATCTAGGGTGGATGGGAAGCAGAGAGAAAGGAAAGGAGATCACCCTGGGACCCTGTATATATTCTCTCCACTGAGGGATTTGTCAGAGGAACTGAGAAGTCTGTTGTGTCACAGGGGGGGTCATACTGCAGATATGCTGGGGTGGAGAAGGGGGCAGAGGATTCGTGTAACTGCTGGGAACAGGTCCTTGCAAGGCCTTGCTGCGGGAAAAAGCCACTGGTACGTTTCAACTCAGCAGCCTCTCTACTGCATCATGAATGCCCAGTGATTCCCCAGGGAGCAGGGTCAGGGCTGCACACAAAGACCCCAGCTTCGCTTATGGGGTCTCTGGAGGTGAAGGCTGGGATGTGAGCTCAGCCAGGGGACCCAAGGGGCGGTGAATTTATTACCTACTCTGGCAAGCTAGTCCTGGTGGCCAAGGGCTGCTTACCCACAGCTGTGTAATGGGCATCGAAGCCAGTGAAGCGTTCCTCATTGGAGAAGTCAGATCTGAAAGTGAGCCCCATGTAAGGACCTGGAGACAGGATCACTTGCTGGCCAGGGGCCTGCTCTGTGTCTGTTGTCTCCCTGCCGCAGAAAGTTGCCAGCTCTTGGTCTTCAGCTTCAATCTGTTGGCAGAAAGATTGAGTAGGTACATGTCATGGCTCATGATTTTCTACCTGGGCTCTTCTCAGCACTTTTCTCTGTAGAGGAGCCAAGCCAGTCTGTGCAGTACTGGACATTCCCACTTCCTCCTGCTACCAGACGGTTAAGTAAATTTATGTGGTTTGGAAGAGCCTGTGGAGAGTTCTCTTGGTCAATACTTTCACCTCAGCCTTCCAAACCTAGGCACACTGGGACACAGGAGAGCTCTGCAACCCATTGGTCTGCCTGGCTGCACAGAGTCTTTTCCCCTCTGTACTTTCTGCATGGGAGGAGATGACTTTTCCCACCTGGACAAATCAAGAGTCCATCAGTGGTCCAGACACTCAGGGAAGAGGCTTTGGAGAGCTCTGATGCTGCACGCTTTGTACATCCTCCTCAGGCCCAGCTGCTCTGGTGCTGCCCAATTCCCTTTCCCTTGCAACATCACCTCCCTCACTGTGCTGCAGAGGCACAACAGTGTCCCAACCTCCTAAGGCTGCCTGTGGTTTTCCAGCAGTTTGGAAGCACAGAGTTTGATGTCTACAGCCTAAGGACATATTACTTTCAACACGGTGCTGAGCTCAGTCTGCACTGTAGTGTGCGTGTCCTCCTGTCCCCTGCACCCCCTGTGCAGTCACAGCCCCTGAGCAGAGGCAGCTCTGCCCTCTGGGATGCCCCATCCTCTGCGCCCTGCACCTCCTCCAAGGTGGGCTGCAGGTGGGTAATCCAGGGAGCCTGGGTACCTTAGAAGAAGCAATTTCCATCCTTTTCCCCTTCTTCTACATCCTAGATGCAGAGAGCTGCTGGGAGCTTGCAAGGAGAGGGTGGAGGAAGAGATCCTGTTTGGGAGGTGAGGTGAGATGGTGGGCAGGTGCTGCAGCAGGCAGTGTGTGAAATCAGCCCCAGGCTGTCATTCCCACACAGAGCTGCCGGTTCCTGAGCTGACTCCTCTTTCCACTTGAACACTCCTTAGCGCAGCAGCATCTGTCTGATGTCTGCAGGGCCAGGTGGTGCTGCTGGGAGGATGCTTGGACCTCCAAGGAAACTCCCTGCCCCTCAGCCCTGGCGATGCTGAGAGACGAGGCAGAGCACACAACCGTTAGGCAGTTAGCAGTGAGGGCTGGAGTCACTGCGTGCTCTGGGCAGACCAGACATTAATCACTTCCACTTGGGATGTCTCATGCTCTGAAGTTGCTCGTCTTCCCTACACTGCATGGTCCCCACGTGTATCTGCCCCTGTCTGCTGGGAACAAGCCATGCACAACCTCACTGCTGGCCCATTTGGAGAGGCTGCAGCCCATGTCTGGTTTGCATCGGCTCAGTCAGGTCTAATTTGCAGTCAACTCTAATTTGGATTGTGTTTCTGTCTCCCGATCTGGCCTGCACAAGCTTGGTCTTGTCCCGGCTGTCCCTGCATGTGTCCCTGCTGCTCAGATCCCAGTCAGTCCCGAATGTGCAATGCCAGGCGCAGTGAATCAGAGGTGTGTCCTGTGGCCCCGTGGGCACCAGGAGAGGCTGGTGGGCCAGCGTGCCCAGCTGCCATCCTCATGTGCTTGCTAGCCAATATGTGCATAGCTTTAAAGCATGGCCTTGTTGGTGACTGGAGGTAGAGCAATCCCTTTGGAAAATCCTCTTTCCCTGGAAACCCCCTCCACATCTTTTTTCTCACTGTTTCCCCTAGGAACATTTCAGACCTGAGTCCTTATGATCCCATCTCCACCTCCTGCTATCCCAGCCCTAGCCCTCTTCTTGGTCACAAGCTCCCCCAGTGCCTAGTGCCCTGCCTGCTTTTCCCCAGGGGATTTGAATATGAATAACCCTACGGCAGAGGAATGCGGGCCCCCTTGAGCACGCCAGCCCGCCGCTGCTCATGCCAAGTGGGAGCTATTAAGGCCACGAGGAAGAGAGCAGCCCCCCTGCACGAGGAGCAGCGAGCCAGCAACCGAAGCACAGAGACTGCCATAAAGCGTCTGCAGAAAGTGACCTGTCTGGTTGGGGACCGTACGGCATCTCAGGGCTTCCCGGGCACTGGCAATGCAAGAGCCACCTTGTGCTGCCACCCTGGTGCCCATGGCAGCCACCAGCACATAGAGATCCACCCTCCAGCCCCGGGTAAAAAGGGAAATTTCCCAGGGCATTGCATACAGGCGGAAACTTGCTCACGCCAGTGAAAGACGACATGGAAATGGCAACTCAGCCTTGACATTGCCTCCAGATATTTTCCATGCTCTCATATGAGCCAGAGCTGGCCAGAAGAGAGAGAGACTTTCCGATGATAAATTTTGAGAATTTGGAGAAAAAAAACATGCGTCTCACATTGGGACAAAACCCCAGCTCAGTGCTCTGTGTGTGTATGTGTGTGTAAAAGAGATCCGAAACAAACAAAAAGTTATTTGGGGTCCATCTGGTTTCAATCACATTAAAACACACTCTGGTGCTTTGGAGCTTTTTAAAATCCAAAATAAAAAAATTATTTGAAATGAATTATCATTTCAAAGTGAAAAATGGGCACTGCTACTTCCCAAAATGTAAAAAAAACAGCTTTTCAGCTACATAAAAAAGTGCACTCTTTCGCCTTCCCCAGTGTGCAGTCTCATCCAAGGCAGCACGAATACACAGCACACGGCATCTTCTCTCCGAGGGAACTGTTTCCAGCCATCTCGTCTATTCTCAGGCCAGCCCTAGTTGTCACCTCTGCCTGCAGGGACACATGAGCTGCAGCCGCGAGCTCATCCCCTTCCCGCCAGCCCAAAACCGCACTGGAGCCACTGAGCAGCAGGATGCAGCAGGAAGCCCTTCTCGCACAGCCCCGGCCATGCCCGGGGTCCCAGCCCAGGGAGCCGCGGGATGAGGCCTGGAGAGCTGCAGCTGAAGGTATCCGCGGCCCCTTATCTGTGATGGGTCCCATGCCCCGGGACACAGGGAGCAGAGACAGCCCTCTGGCAGTAAACTAAACAGAGAGGTCATCCTCCCTGGTTAATATTTGCTGCCGCTGCGGAGCACTGTATACTTTTTCGTAGATCATTTACATCCAGCGAGCAGGCTGGTAATTAAATCCTGGTTGTTTGTTTGGAGTTTCTCCCTCTGGGGTCATGATGTCGACGTTTTCACTAGAGAAGATGTGTCCCTAAGGGAAATATCAATTGCTGAAGAGAAACTCCCTATAAAAATACGCTGAAAGAATCCTCCTTTGAAAAATCAAGAACAGTGACACTCCTGTGCCTTAAACTTGTGTTTGTGGAAGCCAGACAACTTGTATGCCCCTGCCTTCCACCTTCTTTCCCATTCCCGCTTTGCACCTGAGCCTACTGCTGGGATTTCTATCCCCAAGGAAATAGAAAGAGATGGGGGTCCTTTCTCAAGCTGCAGCTCTGTCCCCTGTATTTTGCCTTGGGCTATAGCTCAGGGACCTGCTTGACGCAACGGGACATGAAAGAAACTGTGCGGTCGTAGTGCCCCACACAAGACTCCCTGCTTGGGCTGGGAGAGATACTTCCTTCAGAGGCACCTCCTGCGAAGGGTGAGTTAACAGAACTTCACAAGCCCCAAGTGGAATTTGACCGGTTGGTTCTACATCTGCCACCGGAAAAGAGCACGAAGCCGCAGTAAGGAAACGCGGCCGCCACCCCCACACTCATCCCTCCAGGAATGCACTAATTGGACTGATGAGGGCCAAACATACTGCTTGTAATATATATAAATGGCTCATTAGGCAGAGGAATTGCAGTGCCGGCTGAAGACACTGGGAACATGACATGGGGAGGAGATGCTCACAGACAGAGAAGGGCACGGAGCAGTCCCTGCAGAGACTCCTTGTAGTTAAAGTGCATGGAAGAGGACAGCACGCGGATTAAGGGGGCTTTTGCAAAATGACTGACGATGCTACTTACTGTTGGAAACACATCTCGATGGGACAGCCCAAGCAGGAGCAGAAGCCTGCATCTCAGCTTCCCAGAGATGGTCTCCCCAGTTCACATCACAGCAGCTTTCAGGGTCCTTCAGCGTGAAAATATGCACCTGAATTCCCACAGGAAGATGCCCGGCAGCTCAGGAAAACACACTCGCACCGCAGAGGGACAGGGAGGGTGGGTGGCTTCTCCTGCTGGAGACTTGGCTTAGCTTTTGGGAGGGTCTCCTCCTGCAGCCTTGCTGTGCCCGCATGCCTTGCTTCTCCCGGGCATTTCGGCAGGCCTTGCTTCCTGATGGGGCATGTGAGATGCGATGTCAGGTTGCAATAGAGCCTCTGCCTCCTTTCCCTGGCAGTTCCTCACTCCTTCCCTCTGGCGCTGCATTGGGAGTGACGGCAGCCCCTAACCCTGCAGGGAGGGCAGCAGGCTCCTTTGTGGCACTGGGCACGAGGCCGCAGCGCAGCATGCAGCCCTTCCCTGGCTGAAAGTGCTGAAAACCAGGCAAATATGGGTTTCCCTCTGCCTGCGGGCAGGAGACAGCAAACCCCAAGCCGAGGACACTGGGCTGTGACATGCCCTGAATGCCACACTAAACCTCAGGGAGACGCGGCTCCATCACGTTGCAAAACTTCCACAATCGCCCACGAGCCAGTTCCCGGAGCTGGGGTGTTAACCGCTTGCTCTCCCTGAGCGCTACATCCCTGTGGGCTGTGCCCACTCCCGCAGCCTGTGCTTGCAGGAGTGAAAGGAAAGCCCTATGGCATGTGCTGAAACCCGCCAAGCCTCAAGCATGTGCCATCCCCAGCTGGGACTCCGTGGCAGGGCTTGGGGTAAGAAGGGAAACCCCACCAGGACTGTGAGCCTGCAGGGACTCACCGTAGGCTGACTGTGGGGAAATAGTCTCACCAAAGGCCACATCTTCATCTCCTTCACCAAGAACTTGGTCCCAGCCATGCTGCCAAACTTTTAAAGGCTGATTTAATTAAAGGCCTTGACAGAGTATGTGCAAAAATATATGGATAGGACCTCAGTCTCCCTGACCACCTGGGGGATTTAGACATGAAGTGAACAGAGAACAGCAAAGCCATCCAGCCCCTGTGTGAGTTATAGGAAAACTGCAAGCTACTTTGCACGTTCCTTCTAGCAGGACCCATCTCCCCATGGCTGGCCTGGAAAGCACCTGGAACCTCTGTGACAAACTAACTCCCACATGGGGTGAATACCAGCCTGGAGGTGCTCCAGACTTATGACCCAAAGCTGTGACAGCTGCTTTCCAAGAAGTCCTGAAAAAACACACAGGAGTTTTGAGTCACAGCCTTGGAAGTTCTACTTGCTTCCCCCAATTCAAGATGCAGGAATTCAACTCAAGCTGAGCCCCTCTGTCCAGTCTGGGGCTGAGTCTTGCACAAAAAGCCGCTCAGATTTCATCGTGCAGCTCCCTGCCTCTACTGCAGTACTCCCTTAGGACAATAATCAAATCGCGTAACCCATTTTTCCTGTTTGCAGCCACTGCTTTCTAGGTTCCCCAGGATAGCGCACCACCCTGGAAGCAAGCCAAACTCTGTGCAAACCCAGGTGAAGCCACCCCAGGTGATGTACCCCAGCTCTGTGGTGAGAAGGACCCCAGGATGTTCTATAGGAAGGGTGTGAGTTGAGCAAAGAGCACAGAACTGAGCAGAGAGTACAGTGCCAAAGCTGCTTATTCCCTCCTGGACCGGGCACATGGTTCAGGGCATGGATCCAAAAGCCTGGGAGAGGCCGTCTCCACCTCACCAAGACCCTGAGTTCAGCTTCCAAAGGCATCTTTTATGCTGGTGTTTCCTACCTTTGCAGGGCTGACCTTCTTTGGGTGCAGATTTTGAGGGGTGAGTGTCCATCATGTCCCTTCTGGCTCCCTCCTTCCCTAAAGCTCCACTCACAGCCTTTGCCATCTCTATTCACACAAATGCTTCTGCAGGCCTGTAAGCATTGCTTTCAAAGCTGCATATTCTTTTTCTATGTATGTGAATGCATATATCTATATATATAAATAAACAACTATTGTTTTAATTAGCCATTGTTTCAGAGCTCTGGAAAATGTTCACTCCTGAAGACCACCCCGAAGGCAGGGATCTGTGTTTGTTTGAAGCTTGGCTTCCCCTGAACTTGCCACTCAAGACACCACTCCAGAGCAGGCATGCGCATGGCTGAGAAGGCAATGAAAGCAGAGATTTGTACCTGTCCCAAGCTCAGATTTTGTTTTTCCTTGCCTTGCACTATTTAGTCCCCGTATTTGTCCTCATTCTTACAGCAGTGAAGAAAATGTCTGACAGGAGAGTCCAAGAAACTTTGAATCAGGGCCTTGTTCAGGACAAATGAGAAGAGATATTTCTTCATACATGAACATTATCCTACATTCAATCTGTGCAGCTCTCTGGCACAGGATGTTGCAGAGATTCATACATGCAGAGACTCAGAAAACCACTGGACAAATTAATGGAGAGGAAATCTATCAAGTACTAGCAAACACAGAGATGCCACATTTGGCTTCCTAAGCTGTGATGAGTCTCCTTACTGGAACTGGCAGAGTGTTAAAGAGATGTACCTATACCCATTAGGTCTAGAACTATGTTCTATAGGCATGAACTGTGGGCGTCCATCAAAGACAGGGCATGAGCTCATTGTCTTTTCATGTGTTGCACTGATGGTGGTAGAGGCACACAGACCAGAGAGGGAAATAGTCATGAAGTTGTTCGTGTGCTCTCCTTATATTTTCTTAGCTGTTGGCTTAGCAGCATCAGGATTGCATCTCAGCCTAGCAGAGGAGCTTATGGATCATCTATAATCCATCCAGTTGGACATTTTCTGAGCATTTTCAGCACAAATATAATTCCTTGGTGGAGGCTCCACAAGATTAATTTCAGTCCAGAGCAAATTTATACAGCTGAGATCTAAGTCCTTGTGAAAAATACCGCCTTCTTATGGAAATCCAGCGACAGGGAAGGTTATGGTGCCAAATTGGCATCAGGGCCAAATAACAGGGAGCCTTATGAAAAAGGAAAAATGAGCAGGGGGTGAAAGGCGGAAGGAGGGGTAAAGCTTGGAATGGGGAAAGTTTCCAAGAAATCCACTCCTTCAGCATATTGGGTTTTTAAAGTAATATATCTCTATATATGTCCCTGGCCCTTGTGCTTGGAGTAGATCCAGGAGAAGCAGAAAGAATTAATCAAACCTCAATAAGAGCCCTTAGTAGTGGAAGGAGTGCCAGTGCAAAGGGGAAATTAAAATAGCAAACAGTAGATCCAAGAGGAAAAACACCAATGTTTACTTAATCTTCTTAGTGCAAGAATAAAATAGCAATTCAATTAGCTGGCAACTAGTGTCAGGGCTGAGCTCTGTGGCTGCAGACCTGGATTGACACTCCACCTGCCTCAGTGTGAGGGGCCAAGTGAGACTTCTTCCTAGTTTCAGCCCTGTTCAGTGAAAGCACCTGTTTGCTATAGCTGGTCCAGATAGCAGCAAACCTTATCTAGTGCAAAAGAGGGAGAACACAATTTCTTCTAGACATGAAGGAGAGCGCTGTCTGCAGAGATATGTTTCCGGGCACAAGGATGTTCAGAGGCATCGCAGTGTGTGGCCCACCAGGGCTTCTGATAGGGTGAACCGTGCTGCACATGAAAGGGAGGTTGTGGAAGCAGATCCAAGCTTGCAGGCTCAAGCTCAGGCCTAAAGATTCCCTCTTCCTTTCCTTGGGACTGGATGGGATCTCCTGAGAACTGTAAGCAGATCTGGAAGCCCAAGCTGCCTGTGGGACACAGCTATGACCTGGTAAATGCACACATCAAGAACCTTCCTTGCACGTGTTTGGCACTACAGTAGCACGGATTGGGGGTGAGCTCACTTCATATAGGTGTCTAAATACCATTGGGTTCAATGAGAATTAGGTGCCCAGATACTTCCAGAAACCTGGGCCTCTGTGGCTAAGCTCTGAACCTCAGGGTTCCACTCACTGTTAGTCCGAAGTTTGTTACCATCTTATTAATGCTTGCCCTGTTGTCTAGTGGATGACAATTCTTATGCCTAATAAATGGTGAAAACTAGCATGTTCCCAGACTTTTGAGCACCCTTTCTCAGCTGGCCAAACTGGTCTCCCTTCTACCCATCCATTTGCCCTGTGACACCACAGCTCACCTTCACATAGTCGTATTCACAGAGATAAGACGACTCCAAATCAAAATGCATGAAGTAGAGCTTGATTTTAAATCCATCGGGCACAGAAATATTCCATGTCATTTCTGAGTCACTGGGATAGGAATCTGGGAAGTTCGGGGACTGGATCTCTCCAAACATATCTGTCAGCTCAATGGCATCTGCCAAAGAGAACAGAAAAGCACAGAAGGACCAAGCCAGAGGGTACCTGAAAAGCACAAAGAGAGATCAAATAAAGCTCTTGCAATGCCAAAATTTGTCAAGGTTTTCCAAGCAGATGATGTAAGGTCTCATGGTCAAGATGCTAGAATCTGACCGTACGACTAGGAGCAGGTCCCAGGTGTGCAACATCAGGACAACATATGGGGCCAGCTCCATCCCATTCTAAATGCTTGGCACATATCCATCTCCCTGATGCCATGGCGTGTGGCAGGAAGTGTAGGATGGCTCCTTGCCTTGTGATGAACAGAACTCCCAGGCACATTTGTGCAGGCCACCATGCAGGGCTCCTTGGTCATGGGAGCTATGACTTGCTAGAGTGCTTTTTAACACAGGGCTCTGGGATGCAGCACAACCACCTCTCTCTTCCTGCATGCTTCAGAGAGGGAAACTTGGAGGGGTCACAGACCTGGTGAAAAGCGCTGGGTGGGAGAGGAGATGCAGTGCTGCGTTCCCACGAGCAAACTCTATGCCACGTTGCAGGGAGGCAGATGGTAGGATGCCATGCAGCGGGGATGAGAAGATACTTGCATAGGTGTCTAAAGTGGTGCAAAAAGCACATCAAGGTCTACCCATCTAACTCCAGATGCCTTCAGGAGTTAAGTGTTTCTAACACTTTCTGTGAACAGTTAGTCATGGACTAATGGTGCTCTGATGGCCAAATCGTCATTTAACAGAAGAATAAACATAAGGGCACTTAATAAAACAATGATGCTTTCTTAATCAGTTTAATGAAAGCATAATGGCAATAACAGCTAATTATTATTACTACTGTTTAGCTTCATCATCCCAGATTGGGATCACTGACTCTCACAGCACAGCTCTTTGCTACTGCACAAGTATAACCTAGAATCTTTCTCTTCTCTTCTCTTCTCTTCTCTTCTCTTCTCTTCTCTTCTCTTCTCTTCTCTTCTCTTCTCTTCTCTTCTCTTCTCTTCTCTTCTCCTCTCCTCTCCTCTCCTCTCCT
>VZSV01000096.1:1417654-1506783 GCA_013398735.1 Nothocercus julius
TCTTCTCTTCTCTTCTCTTCTCTTCTCTTCTCTTCTCTTCTCTTCTCTTCTCTTCTCTTCTCTTCTCTTCTCTTCTCTTCCCCAGGTAAATAAGCACACAAAGCTTAAAGTCCTTAGAATTCTTTTGGCATCAAACTCAACTTTTAAAAATCTAAACCTAAAGAGTTTGCCACAGGCATCAACTTGTTCCTGTCAGAGGTGGGCAGAGAACCTAGGTAAATCAGCATTTGACCTCCCATTTGTAGCATGAAATTGAGCATTAATGGAGCATTTCTCAGTGCAACTGGAAGTGCCCATGCTGGAGGTCCAAACACGAAATTTCATGCTATTGCATGGGAGTTAGACTGAGGAGTATACCTTACACTCTTTACATCTGCTGGAGTGCACACAGAAAAAGAAGCATATAGGAAATTAGAGCCATTAAAGAGAAATATTTAAACTTTTAAAAATAGGTGGTAAGGCCTGGCAAAGACTTTTAGGTGTGTACTGCAGTGGCTGGAACTACTCATGTATATACGTCCATACGGTTTCAAAATTAGGGCTCAATGGTGAGGACATTGAAACTATGTTAAGTGGATTATTTTTACCCTGGCTGCATTCTCTGGAAACCAGAGCAGTATATTACTGGGGCTTTCTGTAGTGCCATCACTTTTCCCAGCTCTTGGTTACAAAGCAAAATTAATGGGAGCTGAAAAATTTGGACCGATTTTTCTTTCAAGCAGAGTGAGGTTGAACATGCCTTATTCTGACAGTTTGTCTGAAACCACAAAAATGTGTGAAGGGAAAATCTGCTTCTCTTCTGGTCGGAGTACATGCATAAGGGCTGGATGCTCATCTGGCGCAAATGGGCATCACCTCCTTGGCTGTAGAGGGCCAGTGCAGCTCTTTGCTTTCTCTTTAATCAGAGGAATTAAAATAACATCAAAGTTTCCCAGGCCGGGAAAGTCTTATCCTCATGCAAAAGTGAAAACTGGCCACGATGTGCACAGAAAGGGGAGTCCCGTGCAGAGATGGAGCTTCTTGGAGCGCGCCGCACACTTACAGGGCGACACGGCATCGCTCTCACGCTCCCGCGCCGGCCGGCCGCGAGCGCCTCGCATGTTGCTCGCATTCCTCTGCTGCTCTGGCACACAATCTGAGCGGCAGCGTGAAGCCGAGACGCGAGCAGCGCTTTGCTTGCGCGCCGACGGGGAAGCTGGAGCGGCGCTCATCGCAGGGGAGCGCTCACCGGAGCGATCGCCCCTCTCCCTGGCCTGGCACGCGGACACAACGCACGGGACGTGGGGTCAGCGCAGCGGGTAGGTACTCACCTCATTCTGCAGCTCTGAGAGGTTCCCAGCTGGATTGGAGCTCAGAGGAGTTTGTTTGTTTTCGGGGGGTGGCTTTGCGTCGCTCCGAGCGCTCCGCTGCTCGCCTTATCTGTGCGCCGGGGTTCGTGAGCGTGTGAGCGCGTATGTCTGTGTGTCTGGAGCTGTCTGGCATTTTCCATGCAGGTCACGCCTTCCCCTGCCTGCAGCGGGTCCCCACATCCCCACACGCACACACAGACCTGACGGCACAGAGGCTGTCCTGCCCTCCGCTCACGTCGGCCCTCCTCTCGCCCCGCGCGCTCCCGCGGCAGCCCCGCCACTCTGCTAAGTTTTTGTCTTTCTTAATCTCCAGAGTTTATGTGTGTGTGTGTGCCCGTGCACATTGTGTTTTCTCTCCCTCTCTTTTTTTTCTACAGGCTGCTTTGCCAGATGGCTAAAATTTGCCTCTCAATAGGGACAGAGGCTCCAGCAAAAACAGAAGGCAAGAACGTGTGAAAAAAACCTGTGCAAGAATAAATAGCTTTAGATGTGGTTCTGCAGCTGGGCTCTGTGCTCAGGACTTGATTTCCACTTCTCTGCTCAGTGTGGAGGCTGACCAGGATCTGGGACTTTAGTCTGGCTTCCAAGAAACTTTCTAACGGTGACAGTCGGGGAAAAAAAAAAAAAAAAAGCTAGTTTTCAAACTCCTGAAAAGCTCAGGAATTGCTGGATTCAGCATTTTGTTCCTAGGCAAAAGATCAGTTTTAGGTGCTGGCTCTGTTCACAACGGAGGACTTTAAACATTAGAGCTACAGGTTTTGAGACTCTCTCTTTCCTATCAAACAGTAAAAACAAGAGCACTCTCCGCTGAGCCACAGGAGATTCATTCCCCCTCCCTATGCCAGGAACAAACAAAGCAGAACCCCACTTGTCTGCATAACTATTGGGAAGAAAAATCCATTTGGGTTACCAACCAGGGAACAGCCTGCAGGGAAACAAAGATTCAAGTGACTCCCTTGTCCAGAAGTGACACTGTCTGAGACATGAAGAGCAGAACTTTAATAGCTGTTTACCAACTTCGTCTTGAGCTGCTTAATGCAAACTCTGCAGACATCCACTGGCAAGCATGGATACATATGCAGTGTGTTAAAATGCACACACAAACAAGAGCAGCAAAGAGGCAGGGAAACAAGGATGTGTTGGCACTGCTTCCAAAGGCTCCCGGGACTCACCAGCCCGCTGATGTCAGGCTGTGGCTCCGCTGTTAAAGGGGCAATGTTAACTCAGGCCTCCCACTTGCACTCGGTACGTCTACGACTCCCCCTACTAACGTGCCCCTACAAAAATTAGGAGGGAAGGGGACTGGTGGAAACACAGAGAGAGAGAGGTTTCTCCTTTTTCCGTTTCTTGCCTTTGTGCTTTGGGGGCTGGCAGCTCCTTGGCTTTCTGCACAGCCGCTTTAGATGTTTTGCGTGCTCTTACGGGTCTCTGGTTCTGCACTGGGGAAGGAATGGTACCTGGGAGACTGAGCAGAGTGAAATAGAAAAATGTGAGTGGAAAAGATTTAAATAGCAGAAAGGCTCCACGTAAAGGGAAGATCTGGGTCTGCCAGTATTCATATCTCTGCTTAGGAAGTTTTAACAGCTTATCATTATACAAGCACCAACTCTCACTCCTGTGAACACACCCAGGCAAGCTGATCAAACTAATTAATAGCTAAGCAATGTGTCAAATGCAAGAGTTTATTTTTGCAAGCAAGTTTGCTCTTGTCTAAGCTCTGAATACATTGCAATCTATTTTTTCCCTATCTGTTCTGTAGGGTGGGTCCTTCATACCCTCAGTTTTCCATCACGACAGCCTTCTATAGCTTTTTGGAATTGCTCCTCTAATTCGGGAGCAACTTTAATTCTGAAGTGACATTCCTTTTGCCAGGAGGGCACTGGAAGTTGCTGATGCCTCTTTCAAGCCAAATCTCAGGGTATCAAAGCCTGTGTTTACACTGCAAGGCTTGTCTGGGACACACACAGTGGCAACGCAAGTTCCAGGTGCTTTCTGCCTGTCATGCTGGGTGTAGCATGGTCTTAAAGCATCCACACTGACCCTATAGGAGTCTAAGAGAGGATGAACACTGTGCCAGCAGCCCTTGGGGCTGATTTCCTGCTATGCTGTACGCAGGGTTTCTTTGGGACCATGCCTGTCACGCAGAAGGACTTTAGGGATGGAAAATGCTTAGTGCAGTTCTCTCTCTCTGACCTCCTCAGCATTCAGGCTGTTTAGACATCCCCTTCATGACAGTGTGCCCATGACAATGCAAGTTGAGGCACACATTGGTCAGGGGCAAAATCAGGGAAAGATGCCTAGCCTGCGCTTTTCCCTCTTGTCCACCTCTGCTAGTGGGGTGGAGAACCAGGGTCTGGGGCTCTGTGGAGATTGGAGGGCCTGAGGTCTGTGCTGAAGCCGCTGCTCCAATAAGCCCTTCCTGAACAGCTCCCAGAAACCTCTTCCAAATCATTGCCTCCCAGCAATGGAAAGCCAATGTCCTGCAGCAACAGCTGCCTGTCTGGCACGGAGTTGCCCCTGCTCCTGGGCTGGTTTAACCTGGCCAGGATCTGCATGCTGGAGAGAGAAGAGTTCTCTGTGGGCTTGCTTGACTCCGGAGTCTGAGTCCATGTCACGTGGAGTGGATTGTGGCTCTACAGGTGCAACTGCTGCCATATCAAGTCACTGTATTAAAGCAAAGGGATGCCACAATGCACTGCCTGATTCATGGAATGGCTTGAGCTGGTGAAGTCAGAAAAGTCTGCCTGCTCAAGGAGCCTCTGAAATGGGGCATGCAGAAAGCAGGGATGACTCATGCATGTGGCTGTCTCCTGATGCTGCAGTAACATGGACCTTGTGCTGGAGCATCAGCTTTTGGGGCAGATGGAAAGGGAACTGCAAAAGGAAGATGGAAGATCCATTTGAGTCGCAGTGCCTTCTCTGGAGCTATTCCCACTGGTCCAAGGGGGTCCAAGGGGAGAGAATGCACCCTCTGCATGGTGCACCCCAGAAATGCTCCATCCTGCAGGCCCCTCCCGAAACCAAACTCCACCTCTGAAACAGTCTAGAGAGCAGGGCTTCGTCCCAACATGACATTGAACCATTCTGCCGTCGGTTCTTGGCACACAGCAACGGGCCCACACTGGGCGTTGACAGGAGAGCGTTACTGTCGTCCCCTCAAAAGGAGAGTCCTTCCTTAGCCCCTTGCCTTGCTATTAAATCAAATGAAGTAAATCAAATGCAGGTGCACAGTCTAAGAGATGTTCTTTGAGGGAAAGGCCTTTACAATTTAAAGCAAAACTAGAAAGAAAAAGAAACTTGTAAACAGTTTTCTGTTGGCTTGTGCTCTAAGAATAGGGAATAGTGAGTGGTTTGGGGGAGGACAGCTTGTTTTTTCCTCACTCCTGTCCTCACTAAGTATATAAGACAAGATACACTATGAGGAAATCCTGCAGGTAAAAGTGGCTTGGAGGACGAAACTCTTGTTGGAACACGGTTGTTGGGCTCACTGTTCCCTGACTCGGCATTAGTGGGTACTCAAGTGATAGCAAATGGCCAGCTGACTCTGACCTGGAACACTTTGATTTGCTTTTTTGCCTAAAACATACAGGTTATTAACAGCTATATCAGTAATGTCAGGGATGCTGAGTCTTGTCCCTGCCTTGCATACACGTTATCCGAGGCTTCACCACCAATAACAGAAGCGGGCATGCTGAATCTGTAGGGAGCAGTGTTTTCTTCCCGTGCGTTGATGGGACAATGGGGTTAAACTGTGTCAAACCATCAGACAGATTTGGACCTGCTTTCTTACAGACTGATCCCACCCTTGAAGGGATCATCCCTGGAGCTGAACGGGTTTCCATGACATAGACCACGTAGTGAACCCAGCAGTGCTCTCCAAGGCTCTTCTTTAATGCTCAGCCGGATTTACTTCTTAGAAATAACACCCATAAACTCATCAGAGTTAGGTCAGGATAAAACAGCTGTGAGACATAAATCTGGCCCTGCGGGAATAGAACAGCATTGTGAATCCGCTGCTGGAGTAGATGATCATGTATTGACCATCGGTGTCCTGCAAGAGGCCCTGATCCTGCTGTCCCAAGGTCAGACCCGCACAGCACAGTGCCACAGCCACCCTCGGCTCCTGTGCCGGGCCCATTGCCACGCGTGCACTGCTTCTTGGCCCGACTTGTGCATCGGGGCCCAACGCCCTGGCAGATCCTGCTTGCTGACAGAGCTGTCCGTTTCCCCATCTCCCCCCCTCCTGGCTGCTGGAGGAGAGGCTGGTTTACGGCACCCCAACCCCGCTCCCAGCGCTCTCCTCTGCCTCTGACAGGCTCCTGGAGCCCCCTCGTGGCTCTCGTGGCTGGTGGGGCCCCTGAGGCCACCCGTGGGAAGCCACGAGCAAGGCCTGCAGGTCCCCATGTGCCTTGGTGCCGAGGATCAGCGGCGTCGACCTCACTGCGGACAGGGTGCAGAGGTGGCTACGCAGACACCCAGGAGCAGGGCACAGGAGGCCTTCGCACAACCATCCCCCTTGCCGCCGCCGGCAAGTTGCTCCCTCAGAGGAAGGCGCTGCAGGGCTGCCACAGTTCGCCCAAGGCCCCGCTGTGAAAGGCACGTGGCTTCCCACGTCACCCCTCGGTGCCAGGGCCTGGCCCGCGCCGCACGTTGAGCGGGCAGGATCGGACCGCGCTGCGCCCCGTGCTCGTCCTGCACGCCACTAGATGGCACTTGAGCCTCTGCTTGGCAAGCGCTGTGGGGAAGTCCTCGGGTGTGCTCGGCCTCGCAACGGTGTCCCCAAGGGAGGCGCCAGCTGGGCCTCCCCAAGACCCTGGGGCAGCTCGCGGAGGGCTGGTGCAGGGTCCTGAGCAGAGGGGCACCTCAGGGGGCCGTGTGAGGCTCTGTAGGCTCCTCCATCCAGCTGCTCTGGCCAATGAGCTAGATGAGGAAGCACGATCCCTCCTTCCCAAGAGGAAGCACCTTCCCTGCCCACCTGGGCTGGCTGCAGGTGTCCTGCCGCAGGAACCCCGTCCGCGTGGCCTCCGTGGTGCTTCCTGGAGGGGGTGTCTTCCCTCATGCTGTTTTTCCCAAGGTGCCCAGGGACATCACTGTGGCAGGACTTGCAATAATGGGAGCAGAGAGAGCAGCTCCTTGTTCTTTGGGGTCTGGAGCATGTGCCCTTTCGGGGGGCCAGGTGGGGACCTGCTCTGTGCATGATGTTTCTGTGGGTAATTCTGCCCTATGGGCTGCTCTGGGAGAAATGTTAGTGCCTGGGTGGTTGTTTGGGATAGGTGAGTTTTTTCCCTCCTGCTCTTGGGCTCTGCTGGGCCTCCTCTGGTATTTGCCCTGTGGCAGGGTTCATGCCACAGGCACGTGAAGAAGTAACTCTTTGGGACAGCACACAGAACTGATCACAATGTGCTCAAAAAACCCCACAAAATACCCTTCCCCCCAAGAAACTAGCACATTATCAACACAGCCCTGTGGCTCTTCATAGTAAATTGATGCTTCATTTGGCTGTGAAAGGAAATCAGATCCATAACACTGTGAATGGAGATATGCAGTCCTCTCTCTCCTGTTTTCTCCTTCCTCTGTCCCCACCTGGATACAGTGAGACACATGTATCCCCATGGCTGGCAGAGTGCGTTCATGATTGGAGCGATGCGGTTGGGATGTCGTTTCAACCGCCTGGAGTTTCCTGCTCTGCTGAGACTGGGGATACTTGGGGAAGCTCAGGAGGCTGCACAGAGGAAACATTGCATTTGACACTGAAACGAAACCAGAGGGATTAGGATATTGTGTCATATATTGGCCCAGGCAAATATATCTTTTCCCACTACTAGGTCCCAGCTATGGCATCACCCATTCCTGACAATTCCTAAAACTCTGTCTTTGTGCTAACATTTAACCATGGGCCATGGCCCCAGCTAGGAAGGGTATTTGGTGTTACTGCTGTCATTTTTATTTCACTGGAACAGGGACCTTTAAATTATTTTTTGTCTGTGAGATTTGGGTACTGAACATGAGCCAAGCTGATGGGATGTGGGCTTGACTGAGTCTATGTCACTATTGAAAGACAGGTACAAGATTTGTAAAGGATTTAGGCACCCTCTGAAATGGGGAGCAAAGCATCCCTTACATACCTTTGAGACCCTTCCCATGAGGGACAAGCCAAGGCAGTTCCATCTCCATGTACACCAGTGTCCCTTTAAAAGGAACTGCGCCACTGTAATACTTTTAGACAAACTCAAATTACTGCGATTTCCCTCTGACCGAGCAGCTGTGAAATTGCAGCGGGGGCAGAGCGTGGCATGACTGAAATGATTACGTGGGTGGCAGGGGATGATAGCAGATCTGCAGCGTTGGAGGGGACTGCACACTGTGCCACGCTCCTGAGCAGCGATAACATGCGAGCCATCCAAGCTTGATCAACAGTTTGTTTGCAGGACCTTGCTTCCCTGGAAAGAAAAAAAAAAAAAAATCAGAAAACCTCAGAGTATTGTTTCTTTTCCCTCTTTCATTTCCAAAGGCTTAACCTGTCTGAAGTTGGCTCTGTGTCTAACCACAACATGAACCATTGCCAGGGATAGCCCTGAAAGCATCAGTCCCTGCTTACACAGAGGGATCACAGCAGTTCCTGTAGCTGCCAGCTGCTCCCAGCATTTGTGTCTGCAGCCCTTGTTCTGGATTTATAACATTCTGCCCAAACTGCAGCCTCTTGCAGCTCTGGGGAAGCCTGAAAAGCAAAGGTGTGTAGAATCCAAGACTACCTCCTGCTAGTGGAGATGGATGTTCATTTTCCCTCAAGTCGGGGACACTTTTTAACTCTGGGTTGTGGTGAGGCTGAGATGGACGAGGGAGCCGTGGTCAGCTGCAGATGTGAAGGATCCTATGCTGGCCTGTAAATGTCTGGTGTAGCAGGATGGTTTCAGAGAGCAACCACCATGAGCAGTGGCTTCCAGTGATGCCCTTTGGTTCCTGGAGATGCTGGAATGGGTGTAAATGCTGCTGGGTGTTAGCATTGCTCAAGGATGCTGTGGGAAATGCAAATTTATGCTACAGCCCTCTGCCCATATCCTTGGTAAGAAGCACTTTCAAAGGTCATCACGATGCCAGCTACCTCAGACAAAGTGGCCTGGATAGAAAAGTACACGAGAAGTCCTGTTATATGAAGAAATGCCACTATGACATCCAAGGCTTCAGGACCTGGTAAGGCAAAACCCTGGCGGTGGGCTGGTTCAGCAACCAGGCAGTTCTTCCTGTAGAGGTGCCAGTGCCAAGTGACTCATCTGCACTCAGCCGGGAGTTGGAATATCCCCTGTGTTAGGCCGTTTAGAAACCCACATGACTGCAGAGCCTTTTGGTCCTGCTAAGGCTGGAAGATGATACAGCTTTATTGCAAGAAGAATGTGTCTCAGACAAATTCTTATGAGGCCAATGATGCATCTCAAACACAGCGTGGCCCAGCATGCCAGGGGCCCCAACTTCCCATACTTCAGATTCCACAAGTGTCATTTTCTCTCTCATACTGAGGATGAGGATGTGAGCTCTGGTTTTGGAAGGAGTGAGTCTTTAAAACAGCAATACAAACATCTGAAGCCTTTACTCAGCTAGCACTTAAATACATTTCCCAAAGCTGACCCTCCTGAATGTGGCCAGCTGAAGGGATGAGCTAGAAACAATCCATCTCAAGTAGTTAGCTCTCCCAGTCCTCAGAGCAGGACCATCTGGAGAAGGTTTGGCCCATTTAGCCCTTTTACTGACCATCCCCTGCAGCAGCAACAGAAGGATTGGAAGATCCTGTCAAGGTGGCTAGAGAAGGACTCAGTGAAGGAGGGATGTGGGAAGAGGATTGTGAGCTGTTTGCTCTAAGGAGGGGCTGTGCATTATGCCAAGCCAGCGAGCAATTCTTCATGTTGGCTGTGCTCGTCATTCTTCATGTTGGCTGTGGGGAATACTATCGACAAACACCAGCTCTGTTCTCATTAACAACCTGTTAATCACCTGTCGTGTGTCCTTAGAAGTTGTGCAGAGACCACAACATGTTCTGTAGGCTGGGAGGGGAACATAGCTTATAGATTATATAGCAGGAGACAGAAGTGCTGGGTGGATTTTAACAACCCACCTGCATTTGTGAGACCCATCAATGGGCCATTATTTATTGGCAAAATCTGCAGTGGCTTGTACTTTTAAACAGAACCACATTTATAATGCCATTCAAGTCAAGTTCTGATTCTTACTCATACCCCAAAAGAGCTCCCCAAGACACAAAAACTCAGCTGGGAGAAGAAGACTCTTAGGCCTGAGGGCTGCAGCAGGCAGAATGTGATGGTGCCCTGGGCTGTATTTGTGGAGAGCAAAGCTCACATTATTCATTTGTGAGTGAATCCTTGGAGGTGCATTTGAGCACAGAAGTCGGTACCAAGTATTTCTTGCAAATAAAATTTCTAGCAAAACGATTTGTACACAGGTGATTTCACCCACTGTGAGGATGTGGCCGTTTATGGGGTAGTGTGCAGTTACTAAGAACCTGGTATAAGACCAGAGGTGAAGCAGAGAGCAGGCTGATGAAGTGAGAAATTTGAAGCCAGCCTCAGAGATACCATTAGGCACAGACCTAAACACAGATTTGCCCTTGCCTATGGATAGGAATTCAAACAACACTTTTACGCATTTAGCAAAGCTGGGACTTCACCACTATGGCCAAGACCATCTTGTTTATTGCAGAGCACATCTTTTACTTGGGGTGATGATCTCAGCATCATAGCACTTGGTCCTGCAGCCTCAGAGTAAAGCTCAGGACTCTAGGTTCATCACAGAGCAGGGTAAGGAGGGCTGGTGCCAACATGGGTTAATTATTCTTGCAGACGTGATTCAGGTGCACTGGGTTTACCTGAAGACCAGTTAGGGGAAGCCCAGGAGCCTCTGTAAGAAGCTACAGAGAGTTTGTCATGTTGTGTCATGTCATGTCGTTGCATCAAGTCTTAGGAAGACTTTCTTCACTCCTGATCTTTGTACCAAGTTCACTCAGGGCATATGACTGGCTCCCTAAAAAGCCTTGGGATGGTGTCTGGATGAGCTGTGTTGTGCCTGCTCCTTACGACAAAAATCTACCTGCTGTAGTTATGTGAGTGGGAGACACCTAGATCCTCTAGCAGATCAGGGATATAGACCTGTGTCTCTGCAGAGGATCTTCTTGCAAGGCATCTATATCCATTTCTTCTTCCATAGTATCTTTATAAGGCTTGTGTGGGCAGAGCTGAGACACAGAAAACTTTGCTTGCCTCCTAGGTTGTGTTCCCTGAGGAAAACCAGTCTGCAATGATTGAAGGCTGGTGGGTATCATGTGCCGTAGGTGTGCTAGGGGCCTGATACTGCCTGGCTGTGCAACATCAGTGCTCTACTCCATGAACCCCAGCTGGTGGTAGAGCTGTATTTACGATCTGTGTAGGTGGTGAGGATGCTGTGTGCTACTGTGATACAAACAGCAGTAAAGGTACTAAACCCACACAAACAGTTCACTGATGTGGCTTTGGCAGCCCTACGGAGGGACTGAAGGATCATCCAGTCCTGCTGCTCGTAGCAGCTGCTGTGCTTTTTGTCTCGTAACTGCTGGAGAGGACTGGAAAAAGAGAATCAAAAGGTGAAAACAAGGATGGAAAATGGCTATTTTGTGTTGCAACTGTCATCTATGGAGTATCCTCTACATCCCTCTGAAAGAGCTGGTTGTAGGGACAGGGCGTTAGCAAAGGACACTGTGGGCACTGTGGGATAGTTACTGATCCCAACTGCTTTGTTCTGAGGTTATTATTGTCTTATTTAATTATTGTCTTATTTATTTATTTATTTTATTTCCCTAGCTGTGTAATCTCACTTATAAAATGCTGAAGTGCCAGCAAGGATCAAGTCCTGCCTTTCACCCTTTCACTTTCTCTTTTTGCTTAAATGAATATTGATGTAGCATTTATCTTTAATTAATATTCATGATCATAAAGGACTTGCAGCCATTCACTTTCAATTACACCCTCCTCTGGTAAGCAGTCTAGGGGAATTAGAGAGCTTCCAGCATATGGAAGAAAAACAAACTTCTCACCTCCCATTCCACAAGTGACTAGCAGGGTTCCTGGCTACACTTCTTTCTCCTGGGGTGGTGGCCTGGAAGTGAGGTAGAGGGATGTCCCCTCTACCACAGTGGTAGAGGGGACCACAGTGGACCATCTGCAGGCCCTGGAACCCATGAGGGCCATGTCCTAGTTGCATATGGGGCAATGACCTGGGAGGGGTGGAAAGGTGACCACTTCAGCAGATGGATGTGAGTGGCTTGGAAAGGCTGGTGTGGAAGAGAAAAATGGGGTTTCCATTTCTATCTTTGCAGCAGCCTCCGTGTGTGACTGTGAAAGAGTCAGTCTCTCTGCGCCTCTTTCTCCAGCTATGAACGGGAATCGGATGGCTTCCAGTGCCTGCCCTGCCTTTTGACTGAACGCATTCCTCCTCTGCTTGCTTTATGGCTCATTGAGTGTCTGTTCTCCTGCAACAGTAATTAGCCGTCTAAATGAGAACTGACATAGTGAGCATGGAGCGATGCTTTGGATAAGATGATGACCAGCTCTCCTCCCTTAAGCAGCATTCCCTCTCTGAAATTTAGTTTTGAATGAGTCCTATATTGAGTTCATTCTCTGTGAAAATTGCCCAGCAGCTTCTGCTGGAAGCTTAAACCATCTGATCCACAAGCTTGTCCTGTCTCAACATCACCAAGATTGTACCCCAGCCTTCGGACCTGCTTGCTGGCCATGGCTTTTTTTGGCAGTGGTGATTTCTGCATGCGGTGGGGGTAGCTACAGGAGGCAACGAATCTAGGAGCTGTGTGTGGACTCTGTCCTGTTGTCTCAGAGCTGGATTTTTCAGGAGTCTTTGAAAATCAGAGCCCTTAAGTTGGGTAAATCAGGACCCCACACAGAAGCACCCCGTATTATAATTATGTTCAGGACTCCAGTCTCAAACAAATTTCTGTTCTTGAACTTCCTGTTGAGGAGCAATCGGTCGACACTGGGTGTATCCTGCTCAATACAGCTTTGTGCTGCCTGGGACTTTCTCACATTTGGTAGTCTTCTTCAGCAGCAGTGTTCTCTGGCAGGGAAGAGATTTTTAATGAAAAGCTCTCTTAATGTTGCTGCTCTAAGTGTCACGTTAGGTTAGGGCCGAGTGGAGCGACAAGCTGATCGCTTTCATCTTGTAAAATATACATTATCCTATTTTGCATGGAACATAATCATTGCAGACCTGATATTTCTTCCCCCACCTTCATCTTTTTTTTCTTTTTCTTTTTTTTGCTGCTTTGATTACTGTCTTCCTGCTGATGTCTGTGTGTGATGAAACAAGTGAAAATTTAAACTGCTGTGGGTGATGGGATGTGGACCTTGCTGAAAAATTTAAATCTCTCCTATTGAGAGGAGGCCAGCCCATAAATAAAGGATGAAACCCCCACTGCAGGAGAAGGAGAGTTATTGCAGCTACAGAGACTTAACACATTCCTGTCCTCCTCCAGCTGTGCGTGCTTGTGTGATTCTGCTCACTGCTGGCTTTTTGGGAGCAGCAAGATGCCCAGGGTAACAGAAGCTGGGGACCTGGGGCTGCAAGAGCTGGCTGGGTCACTGTGTGCGTGGCTTGTCCATGATGTTAGGAGGTCTTTTCAGAGCATCACTGCTCAGGTAGATGCTCAGCAGCTGTCACTTTGATCCTGTGACAGTGTTGCATGCTGGTCACATCAGCAAGGCAGGGTTGTTGGGGACAAGTATCCAATATCAGTGGACCAGATGGAGAAAATAAACAAGGTTTGGGGTGCAGAATCACTTTTTCAGAAATGAAACACAAGTGAGGAGGCTTGAAGTTAAACATAAATTGAAAAAGACCATGCTGAGTTTAAGGTGTGTTATTCCATTTAGCCTGAGAACTAAAGCTACTGATCTATAAATGCAAAGCTCAGCCTCTTTGGATCTTCTGCCTCAGTCCATGCTACTTTAAGCAGTCACATGGAGGAGGAAGTTGTATGGGATGGACCAGTGCTTTGGAAGGAAGCTGTGCAAGTTTCTCTTAGCCAGGTGGTGATTGACTTTCAAACAGATGATTCTCCTTAGCGTTTGTTACTTTCAGTGGTCCTAAGAGACCACTGTAAAAGTGAAGGTGGGGAAAGGGAAGCCCTGAAAGATGATAACTCTCTGTGCTTTCTTTTTGGAGGTCCAAACCTCACCAGTATGGTCTAAGGGATGCATCATATATCTGGGCTTCAGATGCTTCAGTTTGTCTGCTCTTCTGAGTCATTTCTCATTACCTCTGGACAGGCCAGTACGCTTTCTGATTGCAGGTGTTGATGGCAGATTTTTAAGGGTGACAGATGTAGGAAGGGACATGGCGCAGAGGAAGGAGTCTGATGTGCTGGACCCTGCTGCTTGGGGGAGAAGAGGAGCTGGAAGGAGAGGAGAAACCCTCCTCTGGGGTTGAAATCTCTCATTTGGCAGCTTTTCCCTATGAATTGAGCCACACAGACACTCTCCCCATGTCTCACCCCAGCCCTGTATACTTTTGAGCCTATTGACCCATTTCAGCCAAAGATGTCATAGGGCAGAGTCCAGGAGATATCAAGTTCCTCTTAAGCTCAGTGAAAGTGGAAGGAAAAGGATCTCCAATGGGGAGAATATACCAGAGCTAGACACCTGAAAATCCACTCAAAGTGCCTGAAAAGCTGCCTTCATCTCTTCTGCTGTCTGAGGAAGAACAAGTGGGAAAAACTGGGATGTGGTACCAGCAGATCCAGCTGTGCCGGGGCAGCATCATAGCCGCTTCCTGCCACTGGCCCCTCACAGGGAGTGGAGAGGCAGAAGTGAGGCAGGCTGGAGTATCTATTTTCATTAAAGCTGGTAACTGCTTTTGCAATTCTCTTTTCAGAGCTGAGTGCAGTGAGCTGTGCAGTGGATGGAAATGGTATTGGCCCAGTTTGGGGGTGATGCAGAAATTGCCTAAGCTGCAAGGCTGTGTTTCCCTGGGGCTGCAGATCTGGCTCCCCTCTGCTGCATTTGGTGTGCTGCAGGAGCAGCCAGATCCCAGCAGAGGAACAGTGACTCCAAAGCATGAGGGGTGCCGGCATGAAGCGGAGTGGGCAAAATGCATTCCTTGTGCTTGCTCCTAAGGGGCTTCTTTGTGGGTTCTTCCAATTAAACCACTGTACTTAATTAGCAGAAGTTCCCTGCAGAGGCAGGTAACTAGGTAAGGACCTCAAGGGTTAGTCCTCATTAACTCTGGATGAGAATATTGGATGGGGAAGCACAGAGCACTCTGGGTTCAAGGCTCTGCCGTCTAAGCCCTGGAGAAACTTGGTTGTCTTCTCCCGAGACGCTGTCCCCTGTACCCCAAGCAGCCGACTTCCCTCAGCCGGGGCTGCTGCCTCCATCCCTGGGGGAGCCGCGCTCGCTGCAGCGTGTTTTCACAAGGAGGCCAGCCCGCCTCCCACGATCAGGCTGTGGGTTTCGTGGGATCAGCTCATGGGCCACGAATACCTGTTTGCAGGGCAGCTTTGGAGGAAAACTGCCAGAGCACCAGCCTCTGGGTGTAACCAGCACAGATCATGGAGGTGGCTCAGTGCCCCTGATGAGGTGGCCTGCTCAAGGGTCTGGGGAAGGTAGGTACATCCTGCCTGGCCTGTCTTCCGTGCCTCCAGCTGAGTGTTTTGAACTACCAGATTTTATGATTTGAGGGATGTTTACAGAAGGCCATAGCAGTCTGTCCAGCCCCTGCTGGATGTATTCAGCCTGCAGCAAGTGGTCTGTGGTAGCTTGTTGCCTGCAGCCTCATACAGCCTTTTAATTCCTGTTCTCATCTCTCTTGGGAGAGGCCCATCCCTCCTTATGAGCAGAGAGGCAGCCTTTTCATTACCCAGCTGCACTACATAAAAACAAGGAGCTCTGGGTTTTCTATTAATTTCGAAGGAACAGATATTTTGATTGTCAAGTCAATCCTAGATTATTTTGGGTGAATGCAATTTGACAGACCATTATTTTGAAGGGACATGGATCATTTAACCAAGCCTAATTGCCTCTGTATCACAATTAGTCACTCGGGCTGAGGAGGAATTGGTGTCACCGTCATTTTGTATTGGGAGCCAGTGACTAAATCTAATGGAAGAGTTTGAATCAGAACTTTTATGTATGTACATTCATTATGTTGCTAAATTGGCCATATCTTGTCATGAGGACTCTTTGCAAGAGCGTGGTATCTCAAGCTGGCTGTAGCACGAAATGCTGAGCTGAAGAAAAGGTTTGGGAGAGGCTGGAGAGATGACTGAGGTTTTCAGGTTTATCCTAATTTAGTGCTGATTGAGTGGGCATGGAGAACAGCACTGAGCACAGGCTTTGGGGCTGCCACAGAGGCAGAGATGTTTAAACTCTGGGCTAGGCTGATGGGTTTCCCTCTTCAGACCAGACATATGGAATAGAGGGAGGGGCCCAAGGGTCTGGGAAGAGGAAAAGATCAATAATCCATTGATTTCCCATAACTTGGTGGCATCATCAAAAATGCAAGGTTATTTCTCAAGATACATTGACAGGAAACTTGAATTACTTGAGACCTCCTGTGTTTGGGAATCCAGCTCAAAGAAGCAAGTCTAGACTAGAGATAGACAGAAAGAAGACAAAAATGCATGCACTTGCAGGATGTTGTGCCTGCCCTAATAATTTGAGCACCATCTATGGCTGTGGGAGAGCTCAGTATCCCTGTTGCCTCTTGCAAGGAACCTCATTTCAACCTTTGGGGGTAATCCCAAAGCCTAAGAGCAAACCTGGCCCTGCAGCCAACACTTCATCCGATGCATAAAACATCCTTTAAAAGTCACTTTAAAAGTCAGTGAGGTGAACCAGGAGCTTAATAGAAACATAACCAAACACATGTTTAAAAATCCAATAATAGTTTTACCAGGGGGCTTCATTTAGCTCTCCTTTTGTGATGGATTCATGTCCTGATACTCTTCCTAAAATAGCCCCTTTCTCCTTTTTTTTCCAGATATCCTTGCACTGTCTTTAGTGGTGCCCTGCAGCAAAAAAGTAGTTCAGGCCCATCTGATCCTGGTTATCCCATAAATCTGAGGTTTAGGTGATTTTCATTTTCTCTCAGCTATTTTCAGCAGGTGACACACTACTGTTCCAGCACTGCCAGTTTAGGGATTGCTTTGCACGGACACTCTAGGTTTACGTTCTCTGGACCTCACTCTTACAATGCAACAAGATGCAATAAAACAAATAGGTTAGAAATGTGGTTGTGGATTCATTGTTCCCGAAAAGACCTTGAATGGCACATACATCTCCTGGAAAGGGAGAGAAACAGGTTACCTCTGCAAAATGGAAGAGCTTTTTTGCAGTAAGTGACCCTGGAATCCAGGCAGGACTCTCTCTCACTAGGAATGTCTGCCCCTTTCAATGATGCTCAGGTGTTGCATCTTGGCTGAGACCCGCTGTGGTTGGGCTTACGTAGGGGAGAAGCAGGTATCATAAGCAACTGCTCCCACCTCTGTAGTGTGAGCTCATGTGGTGGATGCAGGACAACAACTTCCCTTTATTAACTCAGCTATGAATGAATACTGTTCATGCTTAGATGTAGTCTAAGACTGAGGGTGTTATTTGCTGTTTTTCTATTGAAGTGATGCTATCAGGTCAAATGTGGCCTATGATATGGACAGACTTTAAGGCCCTCAGTAGTCTACAGTGCTGTATTCAGAAATAAGGTAAAACAGAAAGTGGTGATTATGATGGGAGGCCTGGGAGGCCAGAAAGTTGTTTGCATGCTCTGTGAACTGCTGAGACCAAGATGCTGCTAAAAAGCCACAACGTGGGGAAGATGTTAGGAACTGTCCCCCTGGGATCAGAAAGCCCCAAGACTCAAAAGCTTTTCTAGTTTTCAGAAAACATTCTTTAGCCCAGGCTAACCAAAAACTGCAAGCAACTGAAGGAGTCAGAAAATGAACTTTTCCTGAAACAAATCAAACTGACTCATTTGTTTTCAAGGTTTCCTATCCCACAGAAATAAAAGACATAATCAAACAGGGAAATAGGAAGACAAATTGGGTGTTATTTCAAATACTGCTGGCTCACATAATTTTATTGTGATGTTTGCAAGAATGAACGTTTGTTCTAAAGCTTTGGATTCCGGATTCAAAGGAATTCTTGCCAGTCTAAGCTTTTAGTAAAGAAAAGGATACTTTATGCTTCATAATCATGAGAAACAGCTTGAAAGTCGTGGCTTGAGATTGCAGAAGTTCAGAAAACTGCAAAGCGAGCATGGAGAGCTCAGTGGGCATGTTTTATCAGATTCGGGATGTAAGGGACTGGTTCCTTATTTTTGAATGCTTCCGCCCACGCTGCAGTGCAGATGAAGTGGAGCCAAATATATACTGTCTTGGTATCTGACGACACTTCAGCACTCAGTGCGTGAGCTGATTATAGCAGAAACAGCTTTCTGTGGAACTTGCTCGTCTCTGCTTTTGGAGCCTGCTGGGAAGCGAGGAATGAGGTGCATGAGTCTCACTAAGTGGGGGAAAGAATTGACCCTTATAGCAGGGGAATAATTTGTGAAAACTGACACACGTTTTGACTGCCAGCTTTCTGAGTCTGCTCTGGTGTTGGTGTTGGATAAAGGGAGTAGGCTGGATGCGGCTCCTTTGAATGGTTTTAATAATCTCTGATGAAAATGAATCTGTATTGGCCCATTTCCTTCTTTGATCAAAAGAATCTCTGCTGAGCATTCAAACAGCAAAATAAACAACTTCTGCAGATGAGCTAATCACGGTGACAGGCCAGGTAATCTATGAGTGAGTAGGAAACTGTGGGACTTACTCATCAAGGAAGATAGGGGTCCAACACAATCCTTCCATGTTCCTGGGAGAAACTGAATATCTGGATCCACTGTGGCTTTGGGGAAAAGGAATGAAGGGGAGAAGGGATCACATCAGTACAGCTGAGATAAAATTAATCCATGCTTTCTCCCATTTTAATCCCATTCTTAATAGATGGGTTCACCAACACGAAAGGGCCCTTAAGTTACAGAGGGTATCATGAACGCTTAATGACAGAGCTATAAGGTGAATGAAACCCAGAATGACTGCTAACGTACCTTGTGGAGCCGTATGCCCTTTTTATTATTAATATTTAAATCCCTTTCAGAAATACAGCTATTAATTTTGCAACTGCCCAGTTTTGAAGAGCGGGCACAGACAATCAGTTTTGAGAGTTCCCATCTGCAGGAGAATGAAGCAGTCTGAACAAAACCAGTCTGGTCTTCTCTTGTGTTTAGTGGGGTTTCTGATCAATGCAACCCAGCTGAGGTTGGTTCGGCTCTGGGTTTCTTTTAGTGCAGATGGTGCTGGTCAGAGGAGCTCTGGTTCAATAGTCTTGGTAACGAAGAAGGGACAAATGTCTCAGATGCTTTCCTCATCTCCTCACCTGCAACCCTGCACCTGGTTCAGGAGTTAGTTTGGTCGTTGCCCTGGCTTATCTTGCCTATGATGTATTTTCTGAGGAGGCAGCTGTAATCTGTTATTTTAAATTGTTCTACCTTTGAAATCATAAGCAATTTCTGAAAAGAATAGCTGGAAGTGGCAAAGAGAAGGAAAAGAGAAAGCAATGCCACAGGGCTGTTTGGACATTTCCGGCTGTTAGTTTGTCTATACGAAGAAGAGAAATATTCGAAAGAAACAAGGTGATATTCAGTAGAGAAGCATGAATTTCTCTGTTATTTGTCCATGTTCCCTGCTTGGCTTCAGGCAAGTGATTCATGCTACAGAGATGCAGCTCAGCCTATCCTGATGCTAAGCATCCGACTAACAGAGGATGCTCCCAGCTCCACAAAAATCCTGTCTCAGGGTTAATCACCTCCACCTCAAAACACTTCTAGGTATTTGAAACTTGAACTTGATTGACTTCTGCTTTTAACTAGGATCCCTTGTGTTTTCTCCCCCTGCAAGATTAGGGCCACCTCTGTTGTTAGAAAATGACATCTTATGTAGAGATGTACAGGCTGAGAGCCATTCACCCCATCACCTAAAAGTGTCTGGGAGTTAAATAGCCTGACCTTATTAGAACTAAGGGTTTTCTATGTGATGTCCAGAACAGCTGTAAAGTCCCTGATGAGCTGTGTGGCCTCATGTGATCCAGTAGGAGACCACATCCCCCAATAGAATTGGAATATGCCAAAGCAAAGCTGCAGAGAAAACCTCCTTGCGGTCGTTGACACGAACGTGATTTATCTGCTATGTTTCCAGGTCTTCAAGGCAGTCCCTCATTTTGAATGTGGGATTTAACTTTGCCCATCTCTGCATCTTAGGTTACAGCTGAAGGTCCTTGAAGATGCAGTGGAGCAGGTCCGCAGCAGACTTTGTTTCACCACCAGTCACAGTGGGAGCGCAGCCATAGGAGAAGCCCCAAGTCACCGTGTGTGTGGAGATGCAGTGGTGAGTCATGGTTTCCACACTGCAGAGAGAACTCTTTGACTTCTCCTCCACCCTCTTTTTTACTTCAAGATATCCTAAAATAAAGTTGCTGCCTGCATTATTTGTATGCACCATGTTGTTTAACTTGCCTACATAACTGATGAATCAGCAGCCAGTGGTTAGCCAGTCTGCTGCATCAAGACTGCACCGTATTATTGGCCACCCTTCTGCAACATGGGGAAAGAAAGCGTATTCTGACCAATGCCTGACAGATGACAGTCCCACAATGGAGTATAAAGAATTCCTCTCATGCTTTATCTTCCGTCCGATTGAATTATATATCTGTCTGCCTAGGAATCTGTCCTTTAATACATCCCACAGAAAGCCTGGCTCTTCCTGTAGCTACTGCATCTTGTCTGTCTTATCTTTCCCACCCTGATGCTCGCCCATTAGCTGGGGAGCTCTGAATTACACAAATACAAATGGGATGTGGCAGGGAATGGGGATGGGCCATGCTGAAGCCAAATAGCCCTTGGAAGCAGCTGGGAAGACTTTTGTCTCACTTGGCTTGTTTTACTTGCTCATTTTTATGTCTGTGCTGCCTGTGGGAGGGGAAGCTAAAGGTCTGCAATGGGTCTGTGGGACTCCCCTTCCTGCAGAACAGTATTTTTCTTTCCACAGGAGGGACACAAGCTTGCAAGGAGGCCTATCATCACCCAGCAGATTAGGCCTGTTTGGAGCTGTTCTCATGATCAACCCTACTGTCTGAATACTTTGCTCTGCCCAGTGACCTCAGCTCTTGGAGCACCTTGGAGATCCCCACAGTTCTCCAAGGGAATCCCCAGGACTTTTCCCAAGCTTTACTGATCCCTGCTGGCTCATGCCCATTGGAAATAGCTTGTCCTGAAGTAAAGGCAGGGTTAGCAGGTCCCTTCCCTAGCCAGACCATCCTGCACCCAAAAGGGCAGCAATTCTCCAGGTGGATCATCAATGATTTTGTTGGATCTGCGGTCTACACTCATCATCAGCTATTGTGGACCACGCAGCCAATCCAATGGGTAACAGCAACTGGCTGCAGGAGAGAAATTGTGCTGGTGCCAGAGGTATTTCCATCAATGTTAATGAGTGCCTCCTAACATGTTGCGTGTCATTTTAGCGAGTGCTGGTCTGAGGTCTCAGTCCCGGCTCATTTGTCGCTCTGTGCCCTTTGAGTCTGGAGGCTTTCAGGGAGGAGTGAACAGAAGCAGTGGCTGAGCGGTGGCAGGCTCAGGCAGCACAGAGATAAAGATGTAAAACAGAGAGGGGAAGTCAAGAGGTTTTTATTTATGGGCTCTGGGACAATGTAGCAGCAGTGGCGTCTGTGCCTCATTCAAGCAACTGCTTTTCAGAGCAAACTCATTGTGGGTTTTGGGGAATGGTATTTCCTGGCTTGCAGCCACTAGAGGCTGCTCTGCTCCAGCTCCTGAGCCTTGATCCGTTAAGGCTAGTATTAGCTTTATTGCCTGTGTTTTAGATGGTGAGGAGACAGTAGGAAAAGCACAGAAGTCTCTCTTTTGCTTTCTGGGAAAGGGGGTTGAGCAGGTGTCCAAATAAATCTGGGCCCTCAGGGAAGAAGCTTGTGTTATTTCCCACAGAAAAACTGAGGCACAGGCCAGGGAATGGTGCGTAGCTAATGGCAGGCCAGCTCTGTAGACCCAGTGCCCGTTTTGGCTGCTGTCATTCAGAGACACGTGCCCTGCTGCCTGAGCAGAGGTGCAGGAGAAAATCCTGGATGTTCAGGGTATCAGATCTAGCTGCAAAATCCACATGTCCAAGAGAGGGCTTGGAGGTACCTGACATTGGATACAGCTGTGCAGACCTAGGTAGACAGGTCTGCACCTGCAGAGCTGCTCTGGGGAACGGCATGGTGTGTCCCGTTCCCTGCACTGGGAGGAAACTTGACTGTCCCATCACAACCCACTGCAGACCAACTTCCCCCAGGTCGCACTGCTAGACATGATTTGGGGGTTCAAAAATATTAATTTTATTGTTCACAAGAGGCCAAAGTTTAAGGCCATTTGTTTTGCTGTATTCAGACCTACTTCTCCATCCCAGGGCAAGGGCATGCTGCTGAAACAGCAGCCATGGAACTAAAGCAGGTTGTCAGTCCCGGTAGGCTTCAGCCCTGGAGTTGTTTGTGCAGTCCCAGCACATGCATTAGTGCAGGTTCCCCAGGCATAGCAGAAGTACCACAGACAGACCCCCAGTGCCTCCCAGCAGCCCACAGGTGAGCTCAATCCTGCCCCAACACGTCCCTACAAACCCATTGCTTGCCCTCCGCTTGGCACACGCTTGCTGAGTGCCCTGTGCTGGGGCTGCCTGAGGCCCATCCTGCTGTCATTCCTCCATGGACATTTCTGTTGTGCTTCAGGGCAGGCAGTAGAGCTAGGAGGCAAGGACTTCTGTCCCCTGTAGTAGATGCTGGCCTTTCTGAGGGATCAACTGGACAAAATTCATGGAAGAACAATCACCTATTCAAGTTATTAATGCAAAGATTTAATCTCAATCAGTCCCCATACTGTGGATCCCTGTGGGGCTGGAAACTGTGCAAGAAAAATAGCTCCATATGCTTGAACCCCTCTTAACTCCTTGCTGGGCATTCATTATTGGCATATGCTATTGCAGCCTGCAGGATCCTGCGTTAAATGGCCCTTTGGGCCTGAGGCCAGCTGGCCACCGTTGGCTTTGGGGTTGTCCTCCTTGTTGCCAGCTGCTATCTCCCACTCAATGGAAATCAAGATGGTACAGTGCCCATGAGGGAAGTGAACACAGAGGTTGTAGCTTGTAGCTGCCCTGGGAAGGTCTGCAGTGGCAGATGGCAAGAAAGGTAAGGTCTATGCTGCGATGAACAGGGAAGAATAAGTCCCTGAGACAATGCTGCTGCCCTAGCATAAAGTTATGGCTGTGGAACCACAAATTGAGAGCAGGATGCATAAGCTGATCCTGTGGTCCCTGGGGATCCTGGATGTCAGAATAGATTATTCAGATGTTCCCTCATGGCCTTTGGATGACTCAAGAACTTCTGTGCGGACATCATCACATGCTCAGGACCACATCCTTCCTGTCTGCACCCTTCATACTGGGGTATGTGGGGGCCCCAGATCTTGTTCCCAAAGCTGTTTTGCATTGTGCCCCATCCATACATGTGTGACCATGGGCTTTGGCTTGCATACCTGGCCAGATTGAAATACACCAGGTCTCAGGTCTTTCTCATGTGTCCCAGCTGACCCTAGCAGGAAGATGTTTGTGATTTGCACCCTGTTGCTTTAACATCAGCCAAAACCTCTGGCCACAGACATCTGTAGACACACTTCTTCAGCAGAGCCATCAGGAAAGGCAACACTGGCATAGGACCCAGGGAGCCCAGCAGGATATGCTGCTGCTCATGGATTGGAGTCCTCGTTTCTCTTCTTTTCATCTCTCTTTTACTGCTGCTCTCTCCTGAGAGGGATTTCTCTCATCTCTTTTCTCTTTTACCTACAGGCACTATCACAAATCTCTGTCTTCCTGTTCTTCTGCTAATGGGCTGTCTTGTCCAGAGTGAGCAGGATCCTTAGGAGAAGTAAATCAGTGTAGTGCCTCTGAGATTGTGGCTGAGACACTGGCGTAGCCCAGGCTGAGGATTTGCGCTGCAATCTTTATTTCATTGTTATCAAACCACAAGCACTGCTTCCAGGGCCTGAAAATCACCGCCTTCTATCGCGCTTGGTCCTTGGCAGGCAGATTTGTTGACAGAGACATCTTCGTTTATCTTCTCAATGCATCCGTTGCAGCCGGATGCTTCTCTGACCCTCATGCTTTCAATAATCTTTTCCCTCCTTCCCTCCAGCATTAGAGAGCATCTTATTCATTCAAGAGATAAGTATTTACGTATGTGTTGGAGAGCAAAACTTAATCAATAATGCCCATGAATAGAATTTCTTTGTGCTTTAGCTCCACCAAGCCTTTTTTTTTTCATTCCTTTTGTTTTGTTTTGTTTTTTAGGCAGGATTCACATTCTGCTCCAAGCTTTTTTCAAAGTTCAATTGTCTGGGAGAGAAAGCGAACTCCTAGCAGAAGCTGTCATTTTGGAGAGACATTAGTCTTATCAGTTCCCACCATCCACACTGTGCCTGTCCAGAGAGGCCACGGAAAAGGGGCAGCCAGCCCTGATGCTCCCAGGGGAAGGAGTAGCCTCTTCCAGCAAATTCAGGACCACATCTTTCCTGAACTGACTTAGCCATGGGTAAAACTTATCCCTAGTTCCCTGAGTTTGGGACCCTGCTTCAGTGCAACGCAGCTGCAAAATCCTCTCACATGGATATGTTTTCCTCAAGTGGTTTAAAAATAAGGGACAGATTGTGCCTTCCACTCCCATGCAGCGATCTTGCAGCAGGCTTCAGCTGCTCTGCTCATGAGGGCAGGACGCTGCAGGCGCCAGGGGAGCTGGAGCAGCCCGGAGGCAGTGCTGGGTACCGAGCACAGAGGATGCTTCCATGCTTCGCTTCCCACAGGAACCTGGCTGGCAGCGGGATGAGGGTTATCCCTGCTGCTCCCTCTACCCTACTCTCATACTGGGTTATTTTTTGTGGTCCCGCTGCTGCGTGAGTGCCATGAAAAGTGCTCCGCGCTGTGACATGGGCAGCCTGGGCTCATGCTAGCCCAGCAGCTTGGTTCAGCGCTTCCACGTTTGCTGTGTGCCAGCTGAGGGAAACTCCAGCATCCGCGGGGATCGCGCTCCCGTGGCGCCCCATGGAGGGGTCCTGCCCACGGTGCCAGGGAAATGCCTGCCCAGATCCCTGTGGGAAGCGTGACTGCTGCACGTGTAGCCTGCCCAGCGCCTGGGCTGGCCAGAGGGAGGTCCATGGAGATGTGTGTGTGTTCGCAGGGAGCAGCTACAGGAGCCTAATGGACCGTGAAATTACCCAGGGAAGGGAAAAAAAAAAAAAAGGAAAATGGAAAAAAAAAAAGGAGAATGTTATAGCAAACTGCACTGCATCCACAAACATGCTACGGTCTCAGTCAGCTTAATGTGGTGGCAAATGAGATATAGAAGGTCTTATGTCAAAGGCAGGAAGGATTGAAAAATGCATCTTTTACAGGTTATCAGGGTGACCCACCATGAAGCTACTCTGCAAACAGCTATTACATGGGGGATGTAGAGGGGAGCTACAAGGAAGGTTTATTGCTTTTTTATTTTTTTATTTTTTAAAGTGAGACTTTGGACATGACTGGCTTGGCTTTCAGGGGAGAATAGAATAGTTATCAGCATCCTCATAATAGTAAAGTGCTCTGATCCAGCAAGCTTTATCCCAAGAGATCCCAAAGTGTGTTGCCAGCTATATATACAGCAATTTCTTTTTTTTTTTTTTTTTTTTTGCTGGAGTGCTACCTTTGGAGGAGAGAGCACTCAGAGGGCAAAATGCTCTTGTAAACTGAGGCTGCCGGAAGACATTGAGGGAGATGCAGCACAGCTATGTACAGGCAAATTCAGCAACAGGGCAACATTTCTGGGTGATAGAGAAGGAGGCTGCTAATGGTCCTCAATGGGCACTGAGTGAAAGGCAGTAGCTTTTCATCAGCAGGCTTCCTATCTGTTCTAATCTAGTCCCATCAATTCTGCTTTCTAACTTCCTGTCATGGCAATATCTGAGATGGGAAATGAAGTTGTCTGCAGTAACTAGAGCTGCTTGGGAAATATATCAGTTTTTCTGGCAAAAAGAGCATGGCGATAACATATGTTTTTGTTGAAATGAAGGAAAAGCATTCTGATTTGTATTTATTTTTGCCAATTTTCAAAGTCTGAAGCATAGAGTTTCAGGTTTCTGGAGTGTGTATGGAAAGTAGTACCTCCCTCAGCTCACAAAAAGGAATTATCTGGAGGAAAGCAAACATCGATTTGAAAAGCTGTATAATTTCTGTCTTGCTCCAGGAGCAGACCCTGATCAGAGCTGTTGCTTTACAAACCCTCCCACCTGACTCTCTGCCCAAGAAACAGTCAGAGCTCATTCATCTTCCCTGTCGCAGACTCTTTGTATGATGACAGCCTGTTACCACGTCCCTCGGCCGCACCTTTTCTGCCCATGGCCCCCATATGCTCATTCCTGTCCTGATTTTGCATCATCTGAAACAGAGCCTGGGTGCTGATCCAAGGGGGATAGCCCAGCCCAAGCCCTGGCTCCTCCATGCCATGGAGCCTAGCCCTGGCATTCAGCCTTGTCTAGAGCACCCCACTGTGCTGTGGCGGAGAGGCAATCCCATTTGATAAGGACTTCAGAGTCCATCCTCTTGGGGCATCATTTTACCTGATGGAAATAACTGGAGAAGGATTTTCTTTGATAAGACGGAGATGAGAGATGAAGAGAAATCTCTGAAGCTGCTTTGCAATGGTATAATCTGTGTGGTAATTCAATTTCTCTAGTGCAATGTTAGCTTTACGCCAGCTGAGGATCTGAAATACGTTTGCTGAGTTAATTCTCTTGCAAACAAGAGATAATTGAAACCAATGCTGCACAAGTGCTGTGGCTTAAAGCCTATCTGGGAGGGTGCAAGCAGATGCGAAAGGTCAAAAACCTCACAAATAAAGGACAGTGATTGTGACCTTTGCTAATTAAAGCCACAACTGGCGTGCAGGAAGGTGGAAAAATCATGCAAATAAGAAAGTCGTGGAAGCGGCTGGTGTGGCTGCTTTGAGCTGCACTTTGAAGTGACTGCAGCACTGCCCTACTTTGGAGGCAGGGGCAGCATTTCACCAGGCAGGAGCCGTGCAGGTGCTGGAAGGAGAGATGCAGGGGGATGGCCTGGGCCAAGTCACCCTCTGAGGCTGGTCTAGTACTGCCTCATCCCTCGGTTGCACATCAGCTCTCTTCCCCTCTGTGGGTATATGTAAAACGTGGATCCTATCCTGCCTGGAGTAATACTGCTGAATGTGGCCAGGTTACACCACTCTGGCCCTGGCTCTGTGCTCAGCTCTTACGTGCTCTACACTTATGAAAAGAAAGTTACATTAAAAAAAAAAAAAAAAAAAAGCCTTTTACCCAGATACTTAATTAAAATAATATTGAAACAAGTAAGACACACTGTGTGCTAAGCACACGGTCACAGCTTCCCACAGCTCATTTGCAAGAGTGCTCAATAATGGCTGTGGGTAATTATTTTTTAATCAGCCAGTGTAAAGAACGATTGGCATGTTAACAAATGGTACTTATTTTCTCTTGCTCTAATGGGGCGAGATCACAGGCTGCACGATGCCAGCCGACGAGCATCCCCTGGCACAGCAAAATCCTCCGGCTGTCTGTGCCTGGATCCTGTATTTGGACAAGCAGAGAAGTGAGCAGTACTGGGCACGCTGCGAGGCTGCGGCTGGGCAGGTAGGACTGGGCTGCCTCCTTTGGGCAGCCTCAAACCACGGCGGTGCCCAGGAGTGAGAGTCTGCTCCTGGGAGCTCCAGGCACGGACTCGGTACTGTTGTGCTAGGAGCTATGCAAAGACAGGATAGGAAGAGGAGATCTGAACAGAGATGCCTTTGTGGCCATCAGGCTGCCATCCTCACTCCTGTTCTAGCCAGGACGTAATTCAGGTTTTGGGGGGGATCCTAGCTTGTATCTGGCTATGGCTCATACCTAGAAATGGAAGACTCATATTGTTTATTGCCTTTATTAGCTTAGACATTACCAAAGTTCAGATGTGATTTCAAGGGCAGGATCAGAGTTGCCAGCCAGCTGCTAGATCGGCCCCTTACAGTGTTTCACCCTTCCTAAGGCCTGTGGTCCTGCTCCTTGGAAGCCTAGGGTGGTTCAGAAGCAGGGCAGACCCAAACCTGCTAATAGACAGTTCATTCCCTTTTTCAAAGCTAAATTTCATTTTTTTTTCCCCTTCTAAACAAAAAAAGGCGTCAGGAGGACATGGGGCCTTCTCACCAAGGGTTCTGCTTCTCCCCCTCTGCCCTGGCTGAGGCCTGAAGGGTGGGCCTGGTCCGTTCCGACCTTTCCTTCCCCAATTTGTCAGCCCCAGTTTGACTCCCAGAGATCTCTGTGTTCCCGACAGTGCTCGGGTAACTTTGAACATTAATAATTCTGCTTGTTCTAAAAACACACTGTGGGTGCCATGAAAATTAATGAGGGAACCGATGGAAATCAATTTCCTGCTGTAAAACCTGCTCTCGGGAGAGCCATGTACTATGGGCCTTCGTGGGTATTTTAGGCAGGCAGGATTATATATTCTTGGCCAAAAGGCCTATTTTAGTGGGCTACTGCTATGAGAAGATGCTCCTTGTTTACCGGCTGAACATTTTCTGCCTCTTTTATGTGAAAATAGAGTAGTGTGGGGTCAGCCTTGTGTTGACTGCTTTCCCTTGTTATGGCTGCTCATCTGCCCTGGCTGTAGATGAGCACTCGCATGTGTCTCCTCATCTCTGAGTTAGGCAACATCGTTTCTCCCAATCTTTCTGCTCAGCTCTGACCCTTTCCACTGCCGCTCTTGGCACCTTAGCTCAAATCACTGCGCAGATGCCAAAAACTGGGGCCTGAGCCATTCCCTGCCTTACGCACAACATTCCTGCCAATAAATTTTTCTTCAGATCAACCTCCTGATCTTTTCTGACCCCATAATAAAAGCAATAGCTCAAAGCTGGCTTACAGCACTCTTCACCCCGTGAGCTTATAAGGAACATATGAACATTGAGGGGTCAGAAACCTGGGCCTTTGTGCTTTGGGAGAGCCTTCAGAGAAGTTCTTCTTGCAGGTATCAGCCACTGAGGTCTGGTGAGTCAGGCACTACCAGCCAAGAAAGTGGGGTCTTTGCCTCTCTTGACCTCTGTGAGTGATGAGGAGTTTTTGGCCTTTGTGCTGTTGTGTTGCCCTGCAAGAGACGCCAGTGTCCTGGTGGATCTGGAGAGGGAGTCTTCACCAGGAGTCCCCCACAATCAGTGCTGAGCTGAGCAAGAAGTTGTCTTTCTGTAAAGCAGCGGTCGTGCATTCCTGAAACTCCTCATCCCCAGAGGCTGGAGAAAGTTCAAAGCAGCGTCCTTGCTTGGGGAATTTGTTGTCATTATCCCATTACTGGCTCCAGAGTCTCCCAGACAAGATCTTTGCTCCTCAGCAACTGGCTTCATTGGCCTTTGTGTTCCCATGAGGCTGCGTGGGCTCATCTTCCTCTCTTCTTTCCATCTGGTTGATTTATTTCATTAAGTCACAAATTGCACTTGACACATTTCTTCCACAATTGATCTGCTTTTTGGGGTGAAAAAAAATGTATATTTGCCATACTACCCAAGAGCAGTAACTGTAATTTTCCCATCTGTGCAGATGTGCCTGGTGCCTCTGCAATTTCAATACATTGCAACAGATAGTTTTATATCCTCTGTGTCCAAGATCTCCATTATAGAGTACTAGCTAGACAACAAGGATGGGGAAGGGTGATATCCCAATCTTCTGGTGCACAGCTGTCCATTTTATTTCTTTCCATTGATGTTGTTGCTGAGTACTTTGTCTGGTTCCTCAGCTGTGGTGAGTTTTCCTGTCCTTCCTTCCCTGAACCATGTCTAACAGAAAAAAAAACAAGCTTTGAATATGATCCAAGCAAGAAACACCCCAGAGGGCCTCTGGAAGCTGGTACCACTAAGGTTGACTTGCTGGTTCCATTTGGAGCTGTTGGGCCTTCTCAAGAACATTTTGGTTTCAGCCTGCTTGGGACCGAAGTCAACTCCATCATGTTCAGACCCCTCAAGCTCATTCTTGGAGGCCACCCCTGTCAAAATCCTGGAGAAATGGACTATTCCAAACCCTTGTGACTGGAATTGGGATATTCAAAGGTCTCCAAAATCCAGCTCCAGCAACAAAATGTTCCCCTATCCATCCTCTGTCTTCCTTTACTTTGCACCTCTAAATGAGACTTGGTCTGTATTTACCCCCTTTCCTTTCCTCTGAGTCCTTATATCACACAGTTGAGGTGCTTGAGAGTCAGATTTCTCAGATCTTTTTTTTCCTTTCTGTTTTTTTAAGAGCAATTTCATTAAAGTATGTCTTTAATCGTGCCCCTTCCCAGGTCCACGGAGAACCCAGCCAGGGCTCTTCTTGCAAGTCAATTCTCCATCCCATCCTGCTACTCAGTGCATCAAGACTCTCCTCCTACCAGAGCTGCTCTGGGTGAGAGCATGTAGCTTTATCAACCTGGACATGTTTGTTCTGGGAATAGGAAAAAGGGGATTTCTAAGTGGATTTTATCCTTTCAAATGATTCAGTGGTTCTGACTCTATGCTTTGGGGTTTAATTTCTCAGAGTGAAGATAAGATGGCTTTGCTGGGGAACTGACCAATTAGGAATGTTTTGCTGGTGGAGGGGAGATGCTCAGAGCATTAAAATACAAGCTTTCAATGTTTAGAGGATGCCCTGTCCCTGATTCCTACTCCATCCAGACTGCAGGAACTGGAGAGATGTTCAGGCTGCCTCCTTCCAGAGATGGCTGCTAATTTTTACACTTCAAGGATGGGGGTAAACCAGGTGTTGATCCAAACTGAGAGCTGCTTGTTTGCACTAGACCTAGGTCAAGGAGATTTTTCCAGTGCTTGTCCCAGTTTGAGGGGTGCTGTGTGCTCCTGTGGATAATGGGGCATGTGAAAAGTGGCCCCTTGGGCCCCTTGGTGCTCGGGAGAGTGATGCTGTGTGGGGCCAGGCTCATTCATAAAAGGAAAGGAAGCCACTGAAAACCAGTTAAGGGAGTGAAAATGTCCTGAAATGTGAACACAAAGTGGCTCAGAGGGATGTGCCACAGCGTTGAGCCTGTGACTGGCAGCAGAAATGCATCCAGCAATTCTCTCGACAGAAATACCTTCTTCAGACCCAGCTGAATCCAAATTTCCAAGCTTCTCAGGCTGCACAAATACAGTCTGGCTCACACATACAACCTCGTGCTCCCGGGCACACTTGGGGCACATACTTACGCACAGATCCCTGCTTTAAACATCACAAAGAGACCTTCCTCAGAGCCAGCACTTGCTACCTAGCTGGTATTCAGGCTCTCAACATCTAATCTCCTCCTTGTTAGCAACCGTTTGCCATAAATACCCACAATACAAATACCACTTTAGCAATGCTGTTAAAATGTGTTTGTTTTCCCGTGATTTAAATTCCCCCAACCTTGACTCTGCTAAAAAGTGCAATTGTTCTGCTTCCCACAGCCCTCCTTTCTTCTCTGTGAGGAGGCTGTGAGGCTGGAGGAACCAAGTGCCTTATTTGAGGAAAAAAAAAAAGAAATGAGGGAAAGATAATGTTGACATAATTGCTGTCAGAGCAAGATGCATTTTTCAGCTGTGTCCTCTCTGCTCAGCGTGAAGCTGCGCCTGCCTGCGTTTCAGAGCAGAGTGGTACATTAGCCTCCACACGCGGTGGTGACGGCTTCTGTTTAGTCGTTTAATTTCCAAGCGTCTGGCGGGGTAGAGGTGACAGTACGTGAGGAATGAAGCCCCCTCGCTGGCTGTGCCGTGGGGACAAGGGGACGCTGTGACACCGCTCGCCCCGGCAGCTGCCACCACCCTGGGCTGTGCGGCTCAGAGGGGCTGCGGGGAGCAGGGTGCTGCTGTCCCCGACAAGGAGTTTGGCACCCTCATCTTTTCCTGCAAAACCAATGAGCCAGATCCTCCAAGCTTGGCTTATATCTTCCACTCGAGCCTGTTGGGTTGGTTTGTTTGGGTTTTGTTTTAATGGTTCCGGAAGATTAGGGCAATTTTTGAAAGAAAAGAAAAATTACTTTCTAATGGGGGGGAAGTAGGGAGAGGAGGGAAAATGTTTTCACATTCTCTTTAAAAAAGCCCTTGTTTCTTTTCCACCAAAATTCTTTGCTGCATTTGACCTGAATTCACAAATAACTCCAGTCCTCTGGAAAGTCTGCTTTTCTGAAAACAAAAACAATAGCAAAAAAACACATGCGTGCACACACACGCAAAACTTGATTCATTGAAAAAATGTTACCCAGCTCCACTCAGGAGCCTGACTCTCCGCATCACCTCTGGCAAACACACACGTGCCGTGGGGCTCCTGTCTCCATCTACTCCCCTAAAAGGGTGTCAGATGCATCGTCTGCGGCCAGGAGGCACTTGCAGGTTCACGAGGCGTTTGCTGCCCTGCTGATCTCCCTGGGGACTGTCCCTACATCATGGCTTTGCCTCAGAGGTCCCTAACCCGTGGGCTTGCAGGGGTCTGTGGCGTGGAGAATTGAGATATCTCCTTGGAGAGGCTATTTGCAAATATTAACATAAAAGCCTATTTATATGCACTCAAGAGCAGTTATGGCGAACTCCTCTTAACTGCTGCATGATTAGGAGCATCTCCCAAGCCCTGGCAAGCACCAGGGGAAGCGTGCGACATCTCATGGTAGGAGAAAAGGGATTAAGCAGTGGGTCGACTAATGGCACTTTTTGTTTTCCACCCTGCTTCTGGTACTAGCGCAGCCCTGCAAGTGAATGCAGTCAGTGGGCAGTGGAGATGCTCAGCATATAGTGACTGTTGTTCTTCACAGGCATGGAAAGAAAGAATCAGTCAAAATAAACAAAATCCAGCAGTTCTAGAAATGAGCAAAACTTCTAATAAAATGAAATGGAAGGAAAAAATGCTCAATTCTCTTCAAACTCAAGATGTTTGGTAGAAAAAGGCTGAGCAGCTCTCAACCAGGTAAGCAGCCTCTGCCACGTTGTTGAATCCATGTTGTGTCCTACCAAAATCCAGCCGATCCTGGTTGGGATTTGTCCCTCTTGGCATCAGCACTGCCAGGTAGGAATGTGTCCTGCGCCAGCACTGCAGGACATAAGGAGGGAAAGTGGCCTCATGGCGTGCAGTTCATCCTGCCTGCATTAAAACCTGACCTGGAGCAGGGCATGAGCATCCTTTGAAAATGCTACTGACTGCGAGGAAGTCAGGACAGCTGGCATGGGCTACATGCTTTATTCCAAGGCAGACAAATTCCAGGGATCTGAGTCTCTCCCCATATTTGCTGGCTTCTATGTGTCCTGAGAGAATGGCCGGAAAAGGGATTTAAGAATTCCAGTGTGAAACGAGTCACCCTGCAGCAAGATCCTCTATACCGGCACTGCCTGTTGACCAGCGCCCATCCAGAGCATCCAGTGCAGCAACAGAGAGAAATAAAGGAGCAAGATGATTGCTGTGGAGAAGCAGCGCATGGGCAATACTTACTAACAGTGCTATTGATCTCATTTTCTGTCAGCTCCCATCAACTGGAAGGAAGAAACCAAGTGCTCAGTCCCACTTTGTAGCAAGTATTAGTTTCTGATTGTCCACAGGAGCCTGATTTTACATATATACCACTATCAAAGACAGAAGAAGCTGTATGTGTTTATGTGTCCTTACTGTCATGCTATTATGTACTATATAATGACAATATACTGTGTCATTATTATATGGCCCAATGCTCCAAGCTCAGGTATGAATCTTCCAGTCCAACTTCACTGAAATGCTTCTGATTGAACTTGCATTTCAAACCCAGAGGGGGCTGCATTGTCCAGTCTTCATTTTGATAGAACTGAAATTTCACAAGACTGAATCAAGTCACATGGACTAATCAGGCAGCTGCCACTCAGAAGGAAAACATGTGTTTTCATTGAAATCTGGGGCAAGGGGAGAATTTCCATTAAAAAAAAAAAAAAGAGTTTGGAGGATGGGATTTTCAGCCTCTTTAAATGAGTGATTTGTAACTGGAAATTAGCTTGAATTTCACTTTTTAGAACTGATGGTGATGGGAGAAGTTTTGCCGGTTTCTAATGCTGTGTTTTCCAGATATGTTGTATAACTTTTTTTTTTTCTCACAATTCTCTTGAGTAGTCCATAATGAGCAATTAAAAAAGGCTAATCTTGTTAAAGGGAAAATCTCCTCATTCATTGAATTCCTAAATCAGGGCAGGTCTTTCTTTTGGGACGGGGGAATATTTAAATGAGCTTCCTCCCATTGTAAAGTTGCTTCTAGGTCTGCTTTTCACCACAGTGAAATCTGAGCAGGGGCACGAGCTGCTTTCACACAAATCTGTTTCATAGTAGCTGCTTTTCTTTAAACGAACTTTCATCATTTCTATTGCAGAGTCCTAGAAAGCAAGGAAAGAATGACAAGCAACAGGTCATTTATTTCACTTCACAGTCCCAACAGACGCTGAGTTTTTACTAATGATCACTGCAGTCATAAAGAAATTCATTATTTTAACCCACTGGCCAATAAATTCTTTATAGTGCTTAATGTGACTCTTTCTTTTTTAAAGATGAGAGGAACGAGAGTCTGTTTGGAGAACGTGAACATGGGGAGGGAGCTGCGCTCAGCGAGGCAGGACGGGCTCGCGCGGGCTCAGCAACCGCCCCAGCTTGCGCACTTGGGATCTGCACATCATGGGCAAGGTGGGACAGAGGACAAGGAGAATCTCCTCATTTCCCCACCACCTGGATACTTCTGGAGCTGCATCGGAGGCCGACGGAGGGCTCTGTTATCTGAGCGGTGCACGCGCCTGCTTGCAACCTGCCGCCGGGGATAGAGCCTTTGTCCGCGTGGGCTTCATCATCGGGCTTTTCTTCTGTACCCTCCTGTCCCTTATCAGCTGCCCCACGGGCGTTCGCACCGGTGGCCGCCCCCTCCCCTGCCCAGGCCAGCACGCAGCCCCCCAGCTGCTCAGCTCGGCAGGGAGGCAGAGCCCCGCAGGAGGAAATCCATCCTCGAGACACGGTGACAAACCGCGGGAGTGTCCGGGAGGGGCAGAACACCCGAAATTGCTGCTCCTTCAGCAGTCAGACCGTGATAAGGCAGCAGTCCAAATGCCAAAATGCTAATGCAGCTCTTTGAGCAACGTGCTGCGCCAGTATCTTTTTCCTTCTTGTTTCACATCTGTGACAACCTGTCTCTCCTCAGCCCCAGAGATACATATTTTGTGCAGAAATTAAGGCAAGCCATGTCAATGTTTCAATGTGAATGAGAAGAAAACATCAGCCCCAGTGTGACACCCCTTTACGTGTTCTCTCCCTTCCCACCGCTGCTCTCCTACTGAACCTACTTACGTTGTCTTTGTCTTTGGAGATGACTCTACATTTTGGGTCTTAATCCCTCCCTCCTCTCCAATCTGTTCTCTATTTTTGCAAAGGGAGATTTTCAATGTTTAACCTGGAAAGACTGAAAATATTTTGCTAAGGAGAGGAAAAATGAGTGGAGGGCTTTTTCAGAAGGGAAACTTCAGCATGATGGAAACTGTTCGACACATCCAGTTGCTGTTAAAGTTATCTGCATCACTGCAGCATGGGGGCCCTGCCAGAATGGGCTGGGAGCTGTGATTCAGGGCTGCCAGTGGGACATGGGGTTTGGATTGGTACCCAGAGACATTATTGCACCCTCCCTTGCTTGGACATTGTGTCTTAGGCAACTCTTTCTATAGAAACTAAGCCCACTCCATGGGCACTCTGCCCTCATCGCTCAAGGGAAAGTGGAGAGATGCACAAGGTCAAGTTCTGCTGTTATCTTGTCTAAAAGCATTTGCAGTCAGTCAATCTTGCCTCTAAATAAATGAAGTATTTCCTCTCCAGCTTATCTCCCTGGACTCCAGCAACTCAGATAGTTAATTGGTAGCAATCTTTTTCCCTTAGTAAAAGAAGCCTTTCCTGTTTTTTGTTCCCTTTAAATTCATCCATGGAAGAAGTGGAAATTTTAGCACCTTTTGCTTTTCCCAGAAGAAAATCATTGTTGAAATGACTCCCATTTTCAAACCTTCAGACCCATCTTTCTGTCTCTGGCCCCAATTAATTTAGAATTAAAATTCAGGTTTGTAGTTCTTGATCCCAGTACAAAACTGTCTTTGGAATTCTGTTTTCTAGGAACAATCATAGAGAGCATAACAAATAAGCACAAAATGAAATAAAACTGAGGACATATTATATAACAGTGTATTCTCATTAGGAGCTCTTTCAATGTTATTTTTATTTTGATATCAACAAGGAGTCATTATTGTTGAAACAGTAGCTTTAATCAAAAAAAATAGTGTGGTAAAATAGACCCTTTCCTTCCATAGATCAGCTCTCCAAATATAATTTGGAACTCAAAATGCTGACCTTAGTTAAAAAAATGTGGAAAAAATGATTTTGTTTCTTTTCCCCTGAATATGCTGACTTTAATAATAATAATAAAAAAACACATACACACAAAGAAAAGTTCCATTGAAAAAGTGGAGAAAACATGTCAGCTGAAAATTACCCAGTACACGAGAAGGTATGAGAAAATCTGCAATTGTCATTTTCATTTTTGAATGGAAAGTTGTGATTTATTCATGAGAAAACTGAAACCTAAAAGAACTCGCCTGTACTCAATTGTATTGCCCAACTCCCAGCAAAGCGTTTCTGCTGGAAAACTCCTGACTTGCTCACAAAAGCCAAAGCCCCTCCGGCTTGCCCTCGCTAGCTCCCACTGGCAAAGACAGCAGCAGACAGGCCCTGGAGAAACCCCACTGCTGCTCCTCACCTGAGGAGAGTTTTGTGGCTGTCTAACCTGCTCCTGAAAGTGTCAGTGTGGGATGGATGGATGGAGTGATGGATGCATGGAGTTCAGAGTCTGAGTTAAAACCCACTTTGAGCACTTCCAGCTGGACAAGGGCTACTTTAAAGAAAAAACAGTGCTCCTCTTCCTCTCAGCCCCAGTGATGAATCTGGGCAGCAGATACTCTGGTGAGAGTGTCAGTGTGGCGGGACCCGGATGGCAGAGCTGATCCTGTCTGTCATTCTCCCTAAACCTGAGGCTGAGGGAACAGCTGGGGCTGCTGCTTACTTTCTTCTGAGAGCAGGCGCTCGCTAAGACAGTTGTTGTTTCCCATGTGCATAGCTTTCCTTCCACTGATCCTTTCACTGTGCTGTCTGATCTGCTCCAGTGGCATGAGGATATTCCCATGATTTCCTCTACAGCGTCCTCCCTGGAGGGGCTCGCAGCACCTGGCAAGTGTCTGTGGCTTCAGTCTTGCCTTCCCCATCTGGTAAGGAAGGAAACTGAGGCAGTAAGAGATGTGACTCAGCCAGGGTTTCACAGGGAAAGAAAGAGACCTCAGGAGCTTAGCTCTGTGCTCACAGCTTTAGCAAGAGGCTGTCCTTCCCCTCTGAACTGGGCCACTTTGAGTTGCCTCTGTGGTCTATTATGTACAGGATTTTCGTCAGACATGAAAAGTAAATTAGCACCGTATTCACAGCCATAATCACCTACCAATGATCTCATACATGTGGCACAAAGGGAAAGGATCTGCATGGGATTCTGTTCTGCAAGTATAATCCGCCCATAGCCTCCTTGTTAATTAGCTCCTCTCAAGCATCCAATCTGTGGCAATTATAGCAATCAAAAATGCATTCAGCCCCCTCCCCCCCAACCCCTCCTGCTCCCCATCGGCACCTGACAAGCCGGCGGGCGCATTATCCCAAACCGTGGCAAGCACACGCTGATAGGACACAGACCTCCCCACTGCCTGACTCAGGATTCATCACCCGCAATACCAGACCAAGCACAAGGCCTGGCATACCAGGAATTATTAAAAAAAAAAAAAGGAGACAGAAGAAAAAGACAGATTTCAATTTTCTCTCCTAGCATTGGGAACCCTTAGAAAACAGAGTGAAAGAAGCTATTTAGCCCTTTGGGCTCAATTGGCATCTTCTTTTTTTTTTTTGCTGATGCCAATGGAAAAGTGAATCTCTCTTATTTTTAATGCTGTCTGATTGAAAGTGCCGCTCACCACATAGCGATGAGAGGCCCAGGTGGGATGAATGCCTGGGGTGATTGATGCATTGTGCTGTCCTCCTGGCTCTCAAAGGAGCACTTTGTGAGAGTAGCAGCAAGATTGAGCTGGGGGATTTGGGTAGCTCTGAATGGAGTCCCACTACAAAGATCTGCCAATTAAATGCAGGTCCTGCTTCCTCCCGCTGCTTCCCAATGCTTGGTATTCCCAGATCTCTGCTGCATGTGCATGTAAAAACTCAGCTGCTAGCAGGGAGCCCAGTTTGCAAATGGAACTATGGGCACCTCTTGTTTCCCCTGGAATCAACAGCAGTGCAATTCTTGGGACAAATCCCCTAATCTGTGCCACAATCTATACCCTAAATTTGCCCTGTATTTCCCTGAAGGGATCTTGACTTTGATACCCAAGCATGCTGATAAGATGGCATCCAGGGCTGCATGAAGGGTGCTCTAGCTGTGGCAGCCACGCTACCTTCTCTGCTGAGCCTTACTGGGAAAGGCAGGAAAGCAGTGCTGTGGGCTGCAGTTCCACGGTGTCATCCATGCAGCAGCAAAACCAGCTGCTACCTCCTGCCACTGATTGCTGACCCCTGTCACACCAGTGCGGGTGCCTAGGGAGCTCACCTCTAAGTCAGCACAGGGAAATTATGTAGATCAAGAGCCCTCCAGGAAAATGATATTTTTTTTTTAGGCCAGATTCTGTCACAGATCAAGGTGCAGAATAGTCTCATCCATGGCTGCTTTGACACAGTGATGAGGTGATGCCATGAACGAGTGCCTGGGACATGAGTTTCTCCAAGCTGGCTTGCTGCAGGACAAGTCCTGTGTGCCATTTCTTCCTTGGGCTGTGAATCAGGGCTCTGTGGCAGGCAATCTATATGGATTGCGTGTGCACCCCTGGACAACCCCTCTGCAAAGTGAGTGGAAAGCTCACACACTCTGTTATCCCTACGTGGCTGTGGACAGATCATCCGTCAGTTGGACTGATGCTTTGGGAAGGTCAGGCTCTCAGCCTGCCCTGACCTGATACTCAAACCTGCTGATGCCAAAGAGCACCAAGCCCATCCACTCATGCCATACCATCCTCTGCAGGCCGCATGATGCTGCCAGCCTTTTAGCTCTGAAGTGTTGAGATAAGTCATCCAGGATGAGAGATGGCTCGATAAAGCATGGGCAGAGCTCAGGAGAGCCTCCACAGTTGGCACATTCAGAATTGCTTGCCCTTTGGTCTCCTGCAAGGTGCTTGCAGGGAGGGAATTATTGCTCTCTCATCATAGATGTAACTTGCCCTTTCCTGCCCCTGATCTCCTCTGCTGTTCTCTGCCTTGAAAATAAACATCTCACAACCCACATCCGTAGATCCCTTACGCAGAGCAGAGGTAGGTGCTAAAGCAGGAGAGATGAAGGCAGGCAAGGGGAAGTCAGACACAGGGAGAGTGCCTCTACAATTGAATTTTTCCCAGATGTTTGCACAGATATTGCCCTCTGCCTCCATCACAGAGGTTTCTGCACAGATCAAGCTTGTGCAAAGTGCACAGGTGTCCAGCTCTGTGCTCCTGGCTTTGTTATAGCAGGACTTGGCTCATATGGCCCATGTTAGCAAGGGCCCTAAGGAGCCTGGAGAAACCTGCTGTCTCACAGAGGTGGTTCAGCAGGGATGGTGAGAATGAGGAAAGAGAAGACAGGAAGAAGTGGAATGATCAGCATCTCACTGCTGCAACTGGTCAGAAGAGCTTTGCCATTCCTGTCTAACCAAAATAGCCTGGGCAAGTCTTTGGAGTCCGGCAGGGCACAGCAAGTAGATGCATCATCTGCCTTGGATGCATGGACAGGTAGCAGCTCCCAAAAGTTGTCCTGGTTGAAATGTGAAGCTGGGTCAAGCCTGGCTGACAGCTGCTGGCACGTGAAGGGGCAGCCTTGACGTGCAGGTGTTGTCCAGCTTCAGGTCCTGGCAGGATTTCCTGCCTCCTGGCACTGTCAAGCAGTTTTCATCTTCCCGCAGCAACCCTCTGCACCTCACTGTGCATCTCTTTCTCTCTTGACTCTCCAGTTTCCAGCCCATTTCTCCCTAAACACTTGACTTGTCACACAGCCGTTATCCATGCAGGCCCTGCTGGGCAGAACCATGCCTGCCCTCCGGCACATGGGGCCAATGCCAAGAGGAGAATTAAGCCCCAAATACCTGCTTTAGCCATCTGTTAGCAGTTACTCCATTTCCACTTGGCTGGCCAATAAATAAGGACTTTGTGTCATTAGCGTCTAACTCTGTCACTCCAGTGGACCCATGTTGCTACTGAACATCTTGGTGATAATTTCTGGGTTATGGACCAACTTCTCAGGGCTGCCTGGTTACTTCAAATTTGCAATTTCTCTCTAGTTGCTTTGGGGTTTGTGGAGAGTTTTCTTTCCTTTGAGCACAACTCCTATTTGTCTTTTTTTTCCCACATTCCAGGTATTCGTGATAGGGCAGAGAACAGACTCACTTCCATGGATGCAAAGCATAAGCAACAACCTGAAAATGACACTCAATGCATCGTCTGTGATACCGTGGGCCAGTTGCTAAGCTGGTGTAAAGGGCTGTAGCCTCACAGAAATAGAGAGACCTCAACAGAGTTACAGCAGATCTAGATCTTAGCCCATGCGTCCGTATGGAAATGTCTGGAGAATGGGAACTAATTAGTATATATAGAAATAATGGGAATATTAGCTGAATTAGCTAAGCTGTTATTCAACTTCCCTTTCTCCTTCCTGCTTTCTTTCCTTCTCAAGCCAAAAAAGCTGGTTTACATTCTAATGGGTTTAATTACTTCACGAAAATGTGAGCGGATGGGGAAGTGCTGCCACCAACAACGCTTTAATGGTCGACTGAACGCAATTTGAATTAATTTGGTTGAGATGGCTATTAGTGCTAATACTCCAGGGCCTGTCCCACTGGTGTTGCTGTAACTTCCCGTGCCCCTGACAGAGCCGAGATTTCCACGTGTTCACTCAGTCGTGTATCAGCTGAAACATATTCAGTTACCATGCTGATTGTACTGGGGGAATACAAGGTCCTGACGTGGAGGAGCAAGAAGATGAGTGAGTCCTTCACTGTCACTGAGACAGGGAGAAGCTCTGCCTCTTAGGGCAGCTGGGCTGAGCACAGACACACAGAGAGAGGGACACTCATTTCCTTGCCTGTCATTAAGAGTGAGTGAAGCTTCCTTGTCCAAAGCCTCATGGAAGGGGGGCTGTTAAGACAGAATTTATTGTTCCTGGTTAGACCAAACAACTTCTGTGTGAAATGTTATGTTTGAGGGATGGTCCTCCAACCTCTTCCCCAGGCCTCAGGACTCCTATCAGTACCATGAGGTTCCTTTCTTTCTTTTAGGGAGTAAATTCCAGGATGGATTAAAAACATGAGGACTTGCCACAGATCATGCATGCTTTCTCATTCCTTTCTCCTCGCTTGCTTTGCTGACAATCAGGCCACAAGTGCCACCTTCCAGGCAGTTTTGCTCCTGAAGGCAACCAGCTGGCAAGGATGTGCCGGCAGTACGTGATGCACAGACCCAATGCAGGTGTGGATTGACCAGTATCTTGCAGCTTCTCCTATTAGCACCTCTCAGATTTGTGTTTGTGGCAGGTCATCTGAAACAGTCACCTGAAGCAGGAGCTGTCATCAGTCCTTTGTGTCACCCGTCTTCTCCCTCTCCAGCCATTCTCTGCTCTCAGGGCTGCTGCGAGAGATGCAAGATCTGTAGGTGCCTTAGTCTCTGTCTGCCCCTGAGTTGTACCTCACTGCCATCACATTTAGCCAGATCCCTAACTATGCAGCAGCAGCCAATGAGGGAGATCTGGCAGGGTGTTAATAAAGGGCCTCAAGGAGAAGGAAATTAAAATCTTTTTCTGCTTTATGTCCTTTCCTCTGCCCCCACTGTGCTCCCTCCTTCCTTGTCTCACACACAGACTTTGCTTCTCTTTACAAATGCTCTCTCCTGGTTGGGTTTTCTTTGATCCATTTGCAAACCAATCCTCCCAAGTGCCATCAGCTTCCCTGACTTACAGATGCGTCATGTTGAAATGGGCTGAGAAGCTTGTCATTATTTTGGATTTCATGTCCCTTTCGTGAGCTTCAGGTGGAAAGAGGCAGCACTGGGACCATCTGAGACATTGCTGGAAACCAGTGTTGCACATCCTCCTCTGTGCCACCTGAATATACTGTTCCTACCTGAGCACTGGGCTGGAGGTGGGACCAGCAGTGCTAAGGCAGGAGATGCTCAGGGGACCTATTCAGCATCATCATCCCGATGGGTGCCAAGGGGAACTGTTTTTTTTTACCCTCGGAGATTCTCTGCTTGTTGTTTTTGAGGTCAGGGCATTGCTGTGGATGGGCAGTCACATTTATCTCAAGGCAATGCTTCACCAGATTATTTGATGATCCAGTGCAGCCTGTCACCTCCACCTGGCTCCACTCTTTACATCTGCACTGGCCAGACCATTAGCGCTGACTCCAGCTGCTCCATAGGTAAAGAGCCTCCAGAGGTGTCTTCACCGTCTATTCACTCATCAACTGCTCAGGTACTGAGCTCTACCATCCCTTTGCCCTGCTGATGAAAATTTAATCTCAGCTCAAGAATATCAAGTGGGGCGCCTTCCCTCTACCTTGCCCCTGCTGTGATGGGACTCTCTCTCAGCAGCAGTGGTCCTCCTAACTAGCAGAGGCTCTCCTGCAATTCCTGAAGAAATGCTCGTGTGACCCAAAGCTTCTATTTCTTCCAGTTGTATCTACTGCTCAAATTAAAGCTATTCCTGCTACTTTGCCCTCAGGCTGTCCTGGACCCTCTGGGGATGGACAGCTGTCCTTGAAGGCACTCACAGTTCCCTTCAGTGTTTGGCTTTAGGCACCTTCCCCGACTGCAGCCCAGACCTGAGTCTAGACCCAAGCCCAGGCAAGCTGCAGGCTGTAAGGGAATTCATCCTGGTTCCAACCACACAATTGCATGCGTCTGAGCACAAAGAGAACTATCAAACATTAATATTCATCCTTGAAAGTTGGTGATGGACTGATTATTGTCTGCAAGGAAGATATCAGAGTGCTCACGGCAGAGACAGCTTTCTGAGGTACAAAAGAGTTTATTGTATATCTAAAATACAGACTTGGAGAAATGTTTTCTTGGCTCCAAGAAGAAAAGCTTCTTTATTTGTAGAGTTAATTTGCATTTACTGTAGCTTGCATTAAAGTTACCCATTTCCTTTCATTCAAGGGATTTCTCTTTTGTTCACATGAAAGCAGACAGATTAACCATCTGCAATGCACGTGTTCCTCCTGCTAATTGGTTATGGGATGTTCCACTTTCCACTCCCCACAACAACTTCCCAAAGACTAAGCCAAAGTCACCGCAACTTGCCAAAAAAATTACCTAGGAGGGAAGGCTCTGCCACAACAACACAAAAATACCAAGTGATAGAGACACAGGCGAGTGCAGAGGGATGGATCCAGTGCCTGATTCTGATTCTTTACATTACAATAGCAATCAAAGGCTGTGCCTGTCAGACATTGCTTCCCTGCTGGCCCTGTTAGCAGCCTGCAAGGAGATTACAGGGGAATGTCAGATGGCTTTGAAAGGCGCTTGTGACTTCTTGGGTGCATATGTAGCATGTCACAAAATGTGGCAGCTCCTCCAGCATCCCTGCTTGGCCTGCTAATGAGAACTTTGGTTCAGCTGGTACCTTTGCCCTTGACAGTAAATGGAAGGACTTTTAATAACATTGTCAAGTGAGTCCTGCAGTGCTAGGTGCTGTACATAACAAGAGAGAATTCTTGTTCTAAATCATTTAAGGTATAAATAGAGAATACAAAAGACAAAGGCTGGAGACCCAGGAAAGTGAAGATCCAACTTCAGATTGGTATTTAAATGGCTAAACGCTCCCCAGGGTTAAAAGATTCCCCCAAGGCTACAGCCTGTCCTCCTCTTCAGATTAAAATTTGCTTATTTTAATGTTTCTGGTACTAAAATATGAGGATTTATGTTTCCTTCTATGGAATGGAGGAACTACAATTTTTTAGACCCAAAGGAAGGAAGGAAGACAGCAGTCATGGGGCCTGGAACATCACTGGTTCATCCAAACAAGCTGGTAGGAGTTTTCAAGATCTAATGCCATATAATCCTTCATGAAAAAGGACTGCACCTCTCACTTGAGAAGCACAGGATGGAGATTTCATCTAAAGCTCCACCTTGCCTTTGTACAAGGAGATTTCTAAAGAACAAAAGGTTCAAATAATCCTCCTCATCTTCATAAAAGGATAAGATAAAGTTACAAGCAGTCTAGAGAAAATCTAGTTAGGCTTCAGATTTGGACAGGCAGCTTAAGCCGAGGAGATTAAATCATTACAGTTTGACAGATGTAAGCATTTATGCCTTTCAAAAAATTTTTTTTGTGCTTTCCAAAAATGTTTTGTGGGCAGAAGACAGCAATAGCTGTTTGAAGCTTCTTGGATACTCTTGGATATCCAAAATCCACAGAGGAGCAGCTTCCAAATTCCTGGATTTCCTTCTCATGAACAAACATTGATGCAGGTCCTTGGCTGATGCAGACCAGCTTCTCTCTCTGACTCCAGAGGAATCCTGCCAGTTTAAGCCTGCTGAGTGTCTGGCTTACTATACGATCTTTAGTGTTAGGGATAAGTGTGCCAGGAGGTACTTTAGTGATTGAGTCTGTGTGCTCAGGAGAGACGATCTGGTTTTACTGGAAACACTGCAGATTAAGGGTTTCCTAATGGTATTTAATTTAGGTTCCATGAGATCTCTAGTGGATAGCTAACAAAGGATGTAAATATGTATTTTCTAAAACATCTCCACTGAGAAGTAACAAATCTAATGAAGCTTATTGGATAGAAGTGCTCAGAAGGCTCTTAAACGCAGCCTTGGTCCATGCACGTGCACAGCAGAAGCCAGCAAACATCGCAGCTCATTGCAGAGCTTTCCAGAGGGCTGCGATGATGAGGAGACACTGGAGCCTGGTGTGAGGCCCACAGGCTTCTGCCAGGTTTGCCCTTTGCCTAGAGCACAATGAAACTACAGACATACTTGACTTAGTCCCAGTGAAGTTAATTAAAGAAGAAATCAGAACAAGTTTTAAGGAGGGAAAAGGGGATCTCTTAGGAGATGCTCAGCATCTTGCAGGTAATAAGTAGCTTTGGGTTGTAGCCTTGTGATCCCTACTCTCAGAGAAACAGCTGCTCCTGTGGGTCTTTGACCCTGCTTGTTCTCAGCCATGTTTATGTGAAGTTGATAGCTCCTTGTTTTGATGCAGCATTTGCCTGGCTTTTCACTACTTTCCCAGGTGAAGTCCCCATGTTTTTTGTTTGCTGCAATCGAGGAGTCATAACTGGGATATCAAGAGTGGTGCTACACCATCAGACTGTGTAACACTGCATTTACAATAGCAAAACCTTGTAGCAGGGTGTCACCCTGCATATTGAGACTTTACTGCTGTTATTCCACTCCCTGCTAGTGGTTACAATTCCTACCATAGTGATGCAGTGCTATATATGCTATGCTGAGCCCCCTACCACAATAGTACTATAAATCCTCAACTTTATGCTCCAATTATCCCTCTCTGTGCATGTCTGAATTCAGAATCCCATCAGACAACTTTACTTAAATTCTACTAGTGACAGAATCATTAAGCACTGTCTGGTCACCCTAATTCGCTTAATAATTTGACATGGGCATTTTTTCACCTTTTTTGTGCCCATAGGGGGAGGTGATTATAATCAGGGAAGTGACTTTGTTCAAATGACATAATTGGTTTTTGTATTTATTCTCCCTCGCTGATCTCAGTTCAAATGTGCTCAGCTCACAAGTCAAAAAGATGATTTCTTCTAATTATCAGTTCTGCAGAGCTCATCTTGGGCTCTGCAAATCCAGCTGTATCCTTTGTGCCTCTACCATGCTGTCACCAAGAATAAAGTGTTTGTAATCAGGACGTAGTCAGTCATGTTTTGTTGCTAATGTGCAAGGCAGAACGGAAGCTCATTTGCCCCTCCGCCCTGGTGCTGGCTCTGTTGAGTCAAGAGTAGCAAAACATGCTTTCATCTGGGCTATGACTATACGAACGAAATGCAGGGGACTGCATGTAGGGGGACCAACGCAAGAGGGACATTCCAGGTTGCAGGAACAGAAGTAAATGAGAGATTCAGAAATGCCGTAGTGGATGAAATCATGTGTTAGTCAGCGTCCCTGCACAAAGGGTGAAGGAAGGGCCATGTCCCCAAGGCAGCTGACTGAAAGCCTCCTGCCCCAGGAGCTACGTTTTGCAGCTAAATCCTGCCGTCTTTGCTGGCTCACTCTTTCCACAGCCAGGAGTTCTGATTCTGGGCCAGCACAGCCATATTTCAAGACCTGTGACAAAGTCCAAAGTTGAGGCTATACTTGGATTAGTTAACATTCCTGTAATCTATGTTCTTGACCTTCAACTTTGAAGCTCTGGTCTCTGATAACTGAGTTCTCCCTGGACTTTCAGACCTCACCTTTGTGGAATGAGACCAAACCATGGCTCTTGATGAAAGCGTAGAGCTGTGCTGTTCTCACCATGTGAAAAGAAAGAGTTGAATGAGCCAAAGCGCCAGGAGACAGAGGGCTGGGAGGCGGGGGCTTTCTGGTCCTGCCACTATTGGGTGAAGTCTCTTCTCCCCCGCCTATAGCTGGGAGCTACCCTGGGCCATTCCCTGACCTGTCTCAGTGCACCAGTCACAGCCAGTTGGACTTTGTAAAATGCTGGCCTTGCCAACAGGAGCACTGGGTCCATGTGTTTCTAATGCCGTTCTCATCACTCTGTTGGCCTGAAAACAACTTAATTTGTTTGTGTGTAGAGCTGGCCTGGCTAATGGGTTTGACAGACAGCTCATCAAAATCCAGGGCTCAAATGGGTCTTTGCTCAGTGCCCCTATTTAGTGTGTCCATCTGTTGCAGGGATGACACAGATGGCAAAAGCCATATTTCAGCAAGACCTCTGCACATCTTGTCGGCTAGCAGCCTGAGAGGGAGGTGATCACAGGGCAAAGGGGAGAAACGCTAAGTGCTAGAAAGCTCTGTGAGCAGGCAGGGAAAAGCAACAGAAGAGCAAGAAGCTGGAAGCTGGAGTCTGATTTTTCAAATAAGTCATGCATTTTTTAACAGGCTACTTTTTCCTACTTGGAACAAGTAGCCAAGGAGCATGGCAGCTTCACCCTCTCTGAATGTTTTCTGACCCAGGCTGCAGGTCCTGCTAGAGGACAAGGCCATGCAAACATCTGTGGGTGACTGAAATCCTATGGTCTGTGATCTGCAAAGGCAACAGAGCTCCAAAGGCCCCTTCTGAGTGTCATATCCACCAAGATAGATATCTGTGAAGAAATGTGAACAAATCTGTTTCCCTGAACAAATCCACTGCATTTTCAGGGGCTTGGACACCTGGGAACACATTGGATGCCTCATCTCCTCCTCCCCTGTGCATATCATAGCTGGACTTCTGGTTCCTGACGCAGCTCTAACATCAGAGGGCAGGTTGGGGTGTTGCACATGCAAGATACTCTGGGCACTCTTTTGCCTCATGTGTCTGCCCTGGGCTTGTGATTGCAGGTTTTGTGGCTTGGAGATGCTTTTCTTTCCATCCCCTAAAATAAGTCCAAAACAACAGTCAAACTCAGGGCAAGTGTTTCGACAGCCAAGAGAAATTTGAAGAAGCATTTTCTGTCTCTGCTTCACCTGTAGGATTTTTTTTAAGGCCACAAGTAGTTACTTTTGAAAATAAGAACAAAACCCCTGTGAAACTGAATTGGATTTATTTCCTTTAAACCGCTGTAGAAAATGTTAATTACAACAAGAGCTTGTTGTTGTGCTCTAATCCTTTCAGGGTGCTTGGAGGGAAAGGGTAAATTCCATCTACACTTAAAATAAGAACATCTTTACACATTTATGCATTATTTATTATGTATGTATAGATACATACTTATGCGATTAACTTTCCTCATCCTACCTACTGTCTTTCGGCAGAAAGCTTGCATTAGTCTTGCAGATGTGGAAGGGGATTACAACACTAAGCTTAGTGCATGATGCAGTAGTTCTGCAGCTTAAACAAAGATAAGAGAATAACTTACCCTCTTCTATTAATATTTTTCCCAGCAGGAAGAATAATAATCATCCTCCCTCCAGATCGGTCACTTTCTGCAGTGTTAAATTATCAGTCACATATCAAAAAAAAAAAAAAAGAAGGGATGTTTTCTCTGGGTTGAAACAAAAAGGATTAGCATAGAATACAAAGGCAAAGCTGATAGCTAATGGTACTGCTTTCTAAAGCCTCCATTCCTTCCAGATTTCCAATCACCTGATGGATAAGTTCACCCAAGTTAGAGGAGCAGGCAATCCTGTTTGTTTATCCCTTTGGCATCATGAAGAGTGTTTGTAAAAGCTCTTCCAATTTCTGTGATCCTGAGACTGTCAAACAGTCACAGAGAGTTCAGACCATACCTTGCCGGAGTTTTCAAAAATTGTCTTTTTGAGAAACTGGCATCTTTTCCCACTTGTTGAATCCATCCATTCCCAAGGATCTCATTCATCCCCCACAGTTATCCGTGTGCTGATGTCCAAGGACTATGTTTTTTTTCTACCTGTCCACTTTCATACTTCTCTCTAGCTTTCTAGGGTTGCACTGGGTAAATTTGTTGCACACAAACATCAGTGCTCAGACGTGCTCTCTCCTGTTACCCCCACAAAAACGAGTACTTCTTTGCCCCATCCCAGGCCTGAATCATGTCATCAGGTGCTGAGTGAGCCACTGCTGTGTGCTAATTGAAGCTGGTTCTTTGGCCAAAACAGTAGATTTGTGCTATTCCACTCCCAAGCTGTTGCACAGCTCAGACTGCAATGAACTTCTCATTAAATGCACATTAATCAAAAGTCTTTTTAAGGTCTATTTTTTTCCCTGAGGTTTGATATCACTTCTCCTTGCAGCACTCTGGGTTCTGTGGCTCAGTGCTTGCTGATGGGACCCAAGGGCTTTGTAGGGCTTGGTCCTCCTGCAATGTCCTTTCTAGGATAAAGCAGGTCAGGAAACTGAGTTTGGCCAACCCTGAGTACAGTCCCCTGAGGGGACTGCACTGTGCCCATGGTTTCCTTGCAGGGCAGTGAGAGTCTGTCGGGCTCCAGTGCGGGAGAGCTGAGTGGCTGACGTGACGTGAGCTCCCAAAGCAGGGCCTTCTCAAGAAAAGACATCTTTCCTTCAGCAAATTTTACACTGCTCCTCCCAAGGTCGCCGTTCTGATTAAGCAAACACAAAGAGTTGCCTTGGATTATATCAAACAGCTTCTGACTATGCTATCACACTGCCCAGCATGGGAGGAATCATCATGCTGTGAATGAAAGAAGTGCCCTGGGATTCCATGCTCGGGCGATGCTCTGGCACACTGAGGCTCACAGTGATGAGCAGGAGGATTTGGGGAGTGTGGGGGTGGTGGGCACCTCTAGTAGGGCAGAGCCAGCAACTTCCCCCTTTCCAGCACCTTGCTGTCTCTGATTCTACCCCATGCCACTGCTCCAAAAGATCCCCACTTGTCCCCATGCAAGAGGAAGGAGCAGGCTGGCAGCTGGGAGGTTGGGGAAGGTGAACGCAGTCGGGCAGCCTCATCCGTGCTGCAGCTTTCTTGCTCCAGTTCCCCCAGTTTTCAGAGTATCTTGGTTTGCCGTGCTGGCTTGTGCTCTGCAATCAACCACAGCAGGTGCTGAAGCCCAAAGCTTCCCACCACTCCTCAGCATCGAGTTCGGAGCCTGTTGGAGCAGGACCCTGCACAGCCTCCCCTGCCTAATGATCCGACCCTCAGCCTCCTGTGCCAATTAAAGCATCTTCAGATGACATATCTTGTCTCCAGACCCCTTTGAAGCACTCAAACACCTCATTAATGTAATTAGTAGTTGTTTTTGCTGTGGCAGAGCCCACCAAGCCGCTGAACTCTTGTGACTGCTGTGGGAGACAGTCTCATAACTCAGTTCTCGAGACATGACAAGGTGAAGGGTCCCATCAGCTCTGATGTCTTGCTGAAGAACCTGCTGGAGTCCCCCCTCATAGGGTTCAGAAAGCAACACAACAGCAGTTTTTTTGAAATAACATGTGCTCTTTCTGTGATGCCTGTGCTGAAACAGTTCTGCCCACGGAGCTCCACTGCTTCAAAAATGTTTGCCACTGTATGTAGCTACCTGCTGCCTATCTACACCTTTGAAAACCTCCTGATTTAGCTTCATGGCCTCGATGTGTAGTCAGCCACTCACACAGTGCCACAGATGGGTAAACAAAAAACAGAGGATGAACAGAGCTGTCCCTTCTGCCTTGGGAGGCAGATGAGCTGGTGAGAGCGGATATAAGGAGCTATCTGTCCCCCAGCCCTTCCAAAGCCGTTTCCATGTGTCCAGAGGCAGGAAGCAGAGGTTTCAGGGCCTGGATGTCCTAACGCCTCCTTTCCTCTGGCATACTCTGAATATGTCTGGCCAGAGCCATGTCACCTCATAGAGGAGCATGTGTTGCATTAGCTGTTGTGCAAGGCAAGAGAAGATGTCAGCTCCCAACCCCTGCTTTCTTCTATACAGCTTTGTTCTTATAACTTCTGAATAAATATCTGCCTTCTGTCCCACACAGCTGTGTTGGAGTGCTTTGTGGTATCTTATAGAGCTTTTTTTCTTGAAAAAAATGAAGTCTGGGGTTTCACACTGAGCAGATGCTGAAGTCAGAAAGCAGCTGGGCAGGTCACTAACCTTGGCACAAGTGATGCATTCACCATCCTGCCAGAAAAGGCAGCAACTTCCCATACACTCAGTTAAATGTGGCTGCCCCACCATGAGTGCATCTTGTGTGCAGGGCTCCCCTTTAAACCTGTGCTCTGCCTTTATCTCTAGGAGATGGCTCATCATGGACTGGGTGTTAAACAAACTGATACGCAAGCTACCCTGAATGACAGTTTACATAAAAGTCTGGATGGAAAGAGACAGCTGCATGGGGAAATGTAAGACCAAGCAGCAACATGAAAAGCGAGCAGGTACACGGGCTCCTTCCCTGCACCCTGGCACGCTGCAGCATTGGGGAACTCACCTTAGAGTCCCTGAGAGATGCTGTGTGCCTGGAAACTGTTCTGCTGTTCTGTAATTTGCTCAGAAAGATTTTAGCAGCACCGTTGTCCTTCCTCTCCCATCTGAATTCCAGTAAAACAAATTAAATACCTTACCTGGAGGAAAAGAAGAAAAATGAGATGGCCACCTGCTCAGCATGGCATTAGGTCCACTGTAGTTCCCACCTTGACTGGAACAGCTGCAATCATATTGCATTACCGTTTTCTTGCATATCTACTGCCTGCAAGGACCAAGTTTATTGCCTAATGCTACAGACACAGACAAGAAAAAATACAATTCTGAGGCAGTGTAAGCAGATAATATTTTGGTAGAACTAGGCTCAATGAAACATAAATGTGCTGGATGCTGAAGATGTCTCTGCCTCCTCTAAAATACTGGCTCCAAACTTATATAGCAGGACTTTTATGGCAGGATTCTCTTCTTCCTGTCTTAAAAGTATTATGGTATTATGGAAGATCAATGCCTGCTGTCATCATGGTTTGCAGGCCTGCAATTGTTATTAATTATGATTATTACTGTAGCACAGATTTAGAAGCATCTGGCCAACAGGCTGCCTGGGGAACCAGAAGCTGCTTGGTCCACCAGGCGCTGAGAAGCAGCTCCTGGTGTCTGGCCAGCTCAGTAGCCAAGAAGCAGAAGCTGTTTGTGCACCGTGAACCCACCTGCGTTGTCTCCAGCTGGCTCGTGGCGAGAGCACAGGTATCAGCCAGCACCACAGCACACGGGCAGCCCCAGCACCCTGCAGACCCTGGGCGCTGCCCCTTGCCAGAGGTGGGAAGGGAGCAGCCTGTTCTGCTGCAGGGCAGGGCTGCTTGCAAAACAGGAGAGGCTTTCAGTGACAGTTTTTGAGCAGTAGTTTAGCTCTGGGAGTTTTGCAGAGACCTGCTTCTTCATCCGCCTGGAATGTTTGAAAATGCTGGAAAGATTTTACGTGGCATTTTTGGAGGTGGGGGAGGACTCTGGTATTTTTAGAGGCTCTTGTTCATCCTTCCTCTCTCAGTTCTCTGCTTTCTTCATTTGAAGGAAACAGAGAGCAGAAAGGGAAAAAAAAAATCCAGATTAAAACACAAGGGCTTGTAGCTTTGCTGGAAAGCAAAGGAAAAGAACCCTCCCTTCGTGGCCCTTCCCTGGAGGGAGAAATGAAAGGAAATGTGGTGAAATCAAAGTATTTGCAGAAATGTAAATTCCTGATAATTACCATGGGGGAAGGAGGCTGTGAATATTTAAGGCACTCCACTCAATTGAGTCAATGGCAGCTCAGCCCTGGGTGGGGGCTGGCTCTGCTCAGAGCCCCATGACATGGGACCCTCACATGCATCCCGGCGAGTGATTCCTCCCAAGGAGCTAATCAGCACTGCTGCAGACAGCGGCTTGTGCTCTAAGGGAGTTTCTATTTTTGCAGTGACTTACAGTCATCGTTGTTCTAATTGGAACAGCCTGCTCTTAACGAGCATCCCTGGATGGGACATCTTGGCATGCTGTGCTTCACAGCACTATGATCAAGCCCCTGCCAGCCTCATGCCCTGGGCTGCTGCACCTAAGCAGGACCCTGAGGGCTGCTTGGGCAGGAAAATTGAGAGAGATGATCACTTCATGCAGAAGGGGAGAAGGTTGTTTGAGGAGAAAACTGCTGCAGCCAGAGCAAAGACCAGCAGGTAAAACTACCTGCCTTTTATAGGAAGAGTCCGCCCAAGTCCCAAAACCTGGGGGTTCCAGGAGAGGGGACTTAGCAGGTACAGTGCTTTTGGCAGCATGTAACTCTCCTGGGTGATTGCTCTTCAGAAGCTCATCCATCATCAGTGGTTTGTGGAACACCTGGAAAAACCTTCTTTCTGGGAGGATCTCAGTGTTGAGCATCACATCCCATGGGGACAGCCCAGAGCCAGCAGTGCACAGGGTGCCCACAGCAGGACAGTGCCCCGACGGGCATCCAACACTGAGCTCACCGTGCCCTGCGGCTGCTGCATGTAGGGCCACAGAGACTGGAAGACGCAGGGCTCACCCATGGTTGGCTCCCCAGGGTGATTTACGGACATGGCAGGGATCTCTGTTGCAGCCCTGAGTTGTTGCGCGAGTAAATGGGTGCAAAAGATGCCAGAGATCACCCCATGCAACTCCCTGTCCTGGCAGGCAGCGTGCAAACCCTGCATGGCACTTCCACATGGCGCTGGGAACGTGGCTCTCAGCTGCCTTTCAGACAAGTACGGGTAGCTCTGACCCTAAAGAAACAGGTAATTAGGAACTAGCCAAATTTGCCAAATTGCAGTGGAGCTGGTAAAGAGCGGAGGCAGGAGAGAGTAGACTGTGTTGCTGAGACCTCAGCAGCATGGAAATGGGGCTGCAGTTCAAGAGCCTGTTAAATAGCTGAGACATACACAGACTTTATTAGCCACATGTCAGAAAGCACTTTCTACAGTAAATCCTGCTTAATAGCTATATGCTAGGAGAGAATTAAATGCTTTTTAGCTCTCAGACAGTTATGTAAACTTGAGAGAGGAGAAAAAAGATAAAAAAAAGTCAGCAGAGGAGCCTTCAGTACACACCAGTTATTAATGTATTTATCTAGGCCATTTATTTATTGAAGGTTTTTTTTTTTTTCTGGGACAGGCCTATTAAGTCTGACAGCTTAATTGACACCCAATGGGAAAAATGGCATTTTATAAAGTAGTTTAACTCTCCTGATTTTGATATCAGCTACATTTTTTATTTTGTATTTTTCCCCAATCATCACAGTCTGTTTGACAGACTCGCTAACAAGATACTAAACTGCCCCAGACTTTTCTTTTAAGGACAATAAATTGCTGCAGAGAAAGATGCTGTTGTCTTAACAGATGCCATTCATAGCCTAGACATACCCTGGCTGATAAGCAGAGAGGGAAACAGTGTACAAACTAGCCTTTTCATGCTAAATAAAAAGCAGGGCTGAAAAAATGGTGTTTTGCTCAGAGAAGAACGCCTTTCTGGAGGACGCTGGCCATGCCCGGAGACACTGGGAAGCAGGGCAGAAACGACAGAGTTCCGACTGAGTGGATATAACCTTAGTACTTGTGCTTGGCTCCATGCAGGGTCTTTTTCTTGTATCGACCACATCCAGGTCCTTTCATGACGGTGCTTTCCCACCCTCTCTTTTAATTGCTACATTGAGACAAAAGGTTCCAGGCTTTCCTGGCATCCCCCTTCCCCCTCCTCCCCAAACCTGCCTTCCCTCTTCATCGTGTTCCCAGCTCAGCGTACTGCAATAATGCTGCGTTTTATTGCATGCTCTTAATGATGCATGTACTGATACTTCCCCTCTCTAACCGAGCAAATTCTTGCTGGGATGGGAATTTTAAAATGAGAGTCAGATTGTTTCCACACCACAGGGCACAGCCAGGCTTTAAATACCTAAAACTCCTGAAATCTGTTATCCTCTCACCTAAACATTTAAATAATTAGCTACAGAAACATCCCACCTCTCCACAGGCCTGGCAAGAAAGGTGAGAGTGTTTGTGTTCTAAATGATTGCTAAATGTAAAGCAAACAGTTCTCAGATATGTCAATAGTTACTTTAGAAGAGGGAGCCCTGGTCACTAAGATGGACTTAATCTACTCAAAGACTCAGCAGCACTTACAGGTGTAAATACCAGCTCTGACTGTTCAGTCTAATGACTTTATTATTCCAGTGTCATTAGTCCTGTTCCTCTCTTAATGGGCAGGCATCTAAGCACCCTTTGCTACTGAATCATTCTCCCACTCCTTTATTTATTCCTTTCGCTCGGCAGGGGCTGCAATTGCTTTCTATATCTATGCACATACTCACAAGGATCTTTTCCTTTTTTTTTTTTTTTTTTTAATAGGATCTGAAAGGACAATTTTCTTGCTTAAGGTGGTAATCATTGGGAAGCACGGTTCATTTCCAAGGGGCTCCCACCTCCAGATCCCCAGCACATACTGTGGCTACGTTACATAAAGACGCATCAGAGCAAGCAAATGAGCCCGTTTGCTATTTAACTGCGAGGATGCCATCTCTGGTCTCCCCTGGCAGCGAGGGTAACAAAATGAAGACAGGGCATCCTTGGAGCACTTTGCTTCCCAAATCTACCCTACGCCTGGTTCCTTCCCAACCTTCTCTCCCTCTGTTGGGTCTTTCCCCCATTGCACCCTTTGTTCCCGCCAGGATCCCGCTACCCAGACGTACATTCATCCCTGCCCTCATCACTCTTCCTTTGTAGCTCCCTGCGTCACCCTGGGGACAGCCCGGCTCCCGCTGCCGTGGCTGTACTAAAAACCCTGCATGTGGCGGGGGGAAGCTGCTCCCCCCCGAGCCAGCTGTGCGCCAGCCCTGGCAGAGTCTTCTTTAATGAGCAGAGGCACCAGGGAGTTTGAAGCTCCCCTATTAAAAACCTCCCTGGCGCTGACCCAGATCCGTATCATAACTCCAGGGGCTGTTGTTTTCCATGATTTACTGGGGAAAATCGCATGTGGGCAGCCACATTCCCACTAGTCCCAGGCAGGGGATGGCTGCGGGTTAGGCGGCGGGGGGAAAAGTGACTGTGAGGAGACAGATTACTTTACACTTCCTTGGTAGTTCTTGAGTAAAATGAGCTGCTTTGCTGGAGCTTTGCAGGCTCTTGCAGGCCTGTGCGCTGCCAGCCGGGAAGGGCAGGTTCCTGGGAGTCTGCCCGGTGATGCCCCCTCCCCAGGGTTGTGCCCTCATTTGAAACAACCCCGGCAAAACTTACTTCACCAGCCATCACTGTCTTGGTGAGCATGAAGCCCAGCTCTGCCTTCAGGCTCTCTGCAGGGATCACCTCTGTCCTCTGCCCTCGCTTTCAGGGAGGGACCAGGCTAAGAAAGAGCAGTTCCCTGTTTGCAGACTGTCCCCGTCTGCAGTGATGCCCATTAGAAAGCTCTCTTTTGGGGGGATTTAATCTTGGAAGCAAAGGTCATCCCCAATTGCAGCAGATGTTCAAGCTGAGAAGCTTCCACCATCCCAGCTCTCTGCAAATTACCCCCCTGCAGCAGGACACGCACGAGTAGACACTGCTGCTCTTGCTGCACAGCCCGAGCAAGGGGCAGTCAAGAGGAAAGGCCTCTCCTCCTGCGCACAAACTACCTGGAGGAGATGTAAAGAGAGGTGCAGGGGAGTGCAGAAACACACCCCGGTGGTGTAGAGTCCAGGGATGTCACTGGCACAGTGCTCTGGAGAAGAAGACAGCCTAGGGATGCCATCTGGTTGATATGCAGCAGGTTGGGCTGCAGCGCTTTCCTGCATCACTGGATTTCAGCAGGACCTGAGAACTGAGGAACACTTAATCCTCACATAACTCTCATAAATGTCCCTAGAGATTCTGGGACTGAACCTCTAAGGCAACGTGGCGAGAGGACACCCTGTCTCTATCTTAATGTCTGCCCCAGGGTGTAGAGAACAGGAACCACCCTGGTGCTTCCAGAGCAGGCTTTTCTGCACCAAGGGGTCAGGTGGACATGTCCTCTTGTCTTCTCGTCTGCTGAGATGGGGCTCTTTGGCATTGTCACCACTGTGTTTGCACAGCACACGTCATATGGTCTCTTCCAGAGCATCAATATCTTTTCATTCAGCACTGCGCCAAAACCAGGTACTTTCGGCTCACAACTTCTGTTTAGTCCAGGCTCTGGCAGGACAGTGGCCCTTGTAAAAAAGAGTCATCTAACAGGTGGGAGGGAAGTTTTCATGTGAGCATTCCTGAACCATCTGGAGGCAGTAGCAACTTTTCTTGGAACCGTTTGAAGTCACCCACATGTGAGTGCAGGGCACCGGCTCGGCAGTCAGGTCTCACCCTGTCATCTCCAGCCTCCCCGCGAGCAGAGCTTTGATGGGGGCTGCTGCTTTTAACCTGGAGGACAGATTTTATTTCAGGGTGTATGAAGAAGTACCTCGTAGGTGGATTATTTGCATTAAGCTTGAATAAACAGGCATAGGACACCAGGTGAGGGATGGAGGGCACGGAGCACAGAAATGCGCTAATGAATGTGTAGCATTCTTAGGTACGTGAAGGAAGTGAACTCAGACGGAGCTGTCTGTGTGGGAGGCCTCAGCACTGACAATATCCTCACTAATCAGCGTGGCTTCTGCCTCAGCCCTGTTCTTTCTCATAAAACCTTTCCCTTAGCCATTGGTGGTTCTGGCTCCCAGCAAAAAAGCAACATTTTGTCCTCTCCAGAGCATCCCGCTTTTGATGTGGTCTGGGACTAAAGTAGGGCTGGGGAGCCCCATACCAACCCGAACCAGCCCCAGCCATCAACCAAGGGCTGCTTCAAGATCACAGCTTGATGGACCCGGTCTCCGAGACGTGTAGTGCTTATTAAGCCATTGTATAGAAGACATCTTTTTTCTTTTTTTTTTTCTTTTTCATTTCTCTTTTTATCCTTGCTTTCTTCCTTGCGTTTTCTAGAGACAGAAGTAATTTAAACAAGCATCTCCCCTTCTGCATGCCTCTTTCGAGGAGGCATTGCCCTGACACAGGTCAGCTCAGTTCCTCTCCTGTGATCCCTTTCCCTTTGAATTTCCCAGGCTCCATTGTGAGGGCCAGACAGATGTTCTCCTTTACCCATCACTGCTGGAGTTTTGCTTGTCTGAGAGCCAGCACAAGGCACGCAGTCCCTGAAACCTGAGCTTCAGCACCAAAATAGCAACATACAGTGGCAACCTCAGTTGTGACCAGCTCTGGCCATTAAGCGATGAATGTGGCTTCAGCTGCTCAGCGTCAGCCCCACAGTGCAGGCTCGTTAAACAGGTAACAAGTCGTCACTGAGTGCCCTTTTCCTCTGCTCCCTCCTTAGGGCATTTGATCCTTATAGCTGCTCCCTCCTTCCAGCTCGGCTCCTGAAGCTCCATCGCCTCTGGAGCTCTCACAAGCAGTGAGAGTCCAACGTGGTCAAAGCTGCCCAGCCCCACAGTCTGCTTTGCCCAGGAGGTGCCCTACACTCTGGGTGTTGGAAGGAGGCTTTTTTCCCTCTTTTTCTGCATTAATCAGTGAGGCAGGAACAAGCTAAGGCTATTTTGATGTGTCTTCCCTGAAGTAACATGGAAAAAATATCTCCCTTGGGCAGCATTTGGGAGAGCTCCCTGGAAAATGGAAAAAGGCTGAAAATGGCTTTTTTAACAATCCCCAGCACAGCTCTGCTACCAGCCTCTTTGACTTCCTGATTTATTTCTTTTCAGGAGTGAGTTAGACCGTGAAATCACTTTGAAGTTTTGCTCCTGAGACGAAACATCGGGAAAGTATTAATATAACCATTTCTTTTTGTGATGGAGAGAAAAAAGGAAACCAAGACAAATACAAGGAGAGCTCCTGCAGGTTTGTTTACTCTAGATTAAACTGTCCCAGACTGAAGTTTTGCTCCTGAGACAAAACATCAGGAAAATATTAATATAACCTTTTGTGGGTGTGGGTATGTGTGACAGAGAAAAAAGGAAAACCAAGGCAGAAATAAGAAGAGCTCCTGCAGAGTTGTTTACTCTAGATTATACTGTCCCAGACTCTCCGGCCCTCAACAGCTTTAGCTGAGGAATGGTCTGAACGTGATTAATTTATAATGTGACAAATATCACTTGCAGGCAAGAGGTAACTCAGCTGTTTGACTGAAAGATAAGAGACTGTAAACAGGTTGTTTCACCACATGGACAATATCTTTCTTTTCCAAGTTGAGGGTAAAATTCAAATATCTGAATATCTTGAATTTTGGTATCAGACTGGGAGTTTCTTGGTATTGCTTTGCTGCTCTGGTTGGTGATTTTTTGTCAGCTGATGGCTGTAGACAGCTATGTGTGACCTGTGTGTTGCATGTCCTCGAGGACAATTGCAATAAGTGACTCGATCAAAATTTGCTGGTATTTCTCTAGCCACTTAGAGGAGAACTTTTAGGGGGAAGAAACAGCCTCCCTACCCTGCTAGAGGCTGTGACAAGGAGGACACTGCAGGACCTGTGCAGCGATCTGCAAATGCACCCGGCTGCTCTGGGGCAGAGCTACCTGTCTCATCAAGCTACCTCCCGAAAGCCAGATCATCTCTAGGGATTAATGACATTAATTGTGCCTGGATGAAAGCAGACACACACCACTTAATTTATTCTTCCTGTATGGCAATTGATTTCTTGTTATTCTATTACCCCCCCGCTGGATAGATCATGTACTCAATTATTGCACTGCGGACCATCCTTTGCTGCTAATATGACGCTCTTGTTTCCCCTTTACCACATCGCCTGAAATAACATAATGCACCAATCTTGTGCGTTGTGCAGCTCCCGCGAGGGGATGCCAATGATCCTGGGAGCTTGAGACACGGTCATAAGGTGGTATCCATATAATGCAACACTTCGTGAGCTGAACTGTGTCTGCTGCTTTCCTCAGGCTCCACGTGTACACCAGGCACCAGAGGCTTAGGAATTATTGATCCGGGTAAATTGGGGAGTTGTGAATAGGGCTGTTCTCTCCAGCAGAATGCTGGTCTGATGCAAGGGAAGGCTAGGAGATACAGGCAGTCTCACTTCTCGTTTCTACTGCCACCTTCCCACATGCCCTCATGGCCAAATATGCTTTCGCTAAATCTTGAGATAATAATATGAGGCAGGGCGAGGGCTGCAGGAACCAGGAACAGTTGGCAGTTCCCAGCCAGGATGTGGGATGCACTCGTAGCCTAGCACATCGGAGGATGGAGCATGGTACAGGGGACCCAAAACCGAGCTGTATTCTTCCAAGTGCCGGTACATGCTCCTTCTCCTCAGTGTGGGGAGCCCTGATGCCCTGTCAGGCAGAGCTTGAAGGACCTAGATGGTTCCTGCTTCACACTGCCTCCCTCAGCAGTGGTGTATTTCAGAGTTTTCCCAATTTGTTTCTACCAGTTACAGAGATACTCTTCCCCGAGACAGCGCTTCTCAGACTCAATTGCCTTGTTTATATTGTTGGCTGCAATCAAGATCTCAGAAGTAAGGCTCCAACTTATCTTGCTTTAATAATGTCTCAAAAACACTGTTTTGAAGCAGAGCCTGAAGGATGCTTCATTTCCAGTTCCCAGCAATGTTCATTTGCTCTCTTCTAACATTAATGCTTGGTTTGATTTTTACAGAGCTGTGACCATTTCAGAACTATTTTACAGACCCTTTGCAGGGGCAGATGATATCTGTGTCCCTGCACTGAGAAACATAAAAGCAGATTATCCTCAAAACTCAGCTTCTGAATGACAGCTAAAAATTGCTGGGGTAGGTCATCCCAAGCCGGGTACAGAAAGCATTAACTGAGTCTCCTATTGCTGCCGCCACTGCTTTATCTGGTCTGCAGATAAACTACCAAGGGCTTGATCTTGGCCTTCGGTGATGACCCTCTGTCTGACTGCTCAGTCCCTTAGGAACGTCTCTGCTGCTCTTGAAAACTTTCTCCTGCGGACCAGCCAATAAAATGTCCCTGGTGCATGGTCCCTGGTAACAACTGATCTCAGAGACATTTTATTCCCCCTTCACATAATGTCCTAGCTCCTCATAAATGCAGGAAGATGAAGCCTCCAGTTCTGCGCGGTACAGAAGTGCCATTAGGGCAGCCGGTGCGAATGCTGAGCAGCAGGCAATTTAGGATGATAGTGTGCTAAAACAGTTGAGCAACCCACTGTCAATTCAAAAGCTTTCTGGCAGCTCTCTCTTCATTTCCGAGATTTCTATCTTAACAGGCCTTTAAAGGAATAGATTAGTAGAGATAAATTGGATAGCAACTTGGTCTAATGTGTCAGCAAGGTTGGATCATGGCTCTCTGATGCGTGGGGCTGGTAACACGCTCAGAAGCCTCTCCCCAGTTGCAGCAGAGGCCGTGGCGGCTCTCCTGAGCTCCTTGGGCAGCTTCAGTGAGCCGAGCTCCAACACTGTGGTCTGAGGCGGCTTCACACCCAGGTCCTGCCCTGAGTTTCTGCTGCAGAGCAAATGGCACCCCTGGGCCGTTCTAGCTTGGGTGCAACCAAGTAACTGTGAAGTGGTGATGACACTGGCTGGTCACCAGCTGCTGGACATTTAGCAGCTGTGTGCAACCCAGTGCATGGTTGTGTGAGCAGCTGTCCGCAGGGTGATCCCATCTGGATGCTCTCAGTGACCCTTGGCAGCTTCCTGTGTGCCCCTGTGTCATACCAAGCCCAGAGAGCTGGTGGGGAATGCAAGAATACTCTTCCTATACTGCCCCACGGTCTTGGCATGGCCCATGTGTAAGTCTTCCACTTGACCAGCTTGGCTGGCTGCCTGGTCCCCAGGCCTCCCTGTGGAGCTGTCTGGAAAGAGGGACCCCTCAGATCACATCACTGAGCTCCCAAGTATGACGCCAACTTGGCCTGGCTCCCAAAGACACCATTCCTCTGCACATGCTACCCGCAGCACCAAGGGAGACCCGCTAGTGAATTTATCAGGTTTGACGTCCTAAAAGGCAGCAAGGCTGCTAATGCAGATGAAGAGCTAACAGGTCCTGTAGTTCTCCATGACCATTATCTTGATCTTGACCAGGTGCCACCACCACTTGTTAAATACAGCAGATTTTGCATCTTTGCATTCAGCTGCTTAGCATCATCCAGATAAGGTGCAAACAGTCTCATGGGGAGGATACTCATGAGTATGTTCCATTCTGCTCATAAATACAGATTTTTTTCCTTTTAGAACCTGACTATATGAACTTCATTCTATTTACTCCATTACCCACAGGCAAATTGTAAAATTATAGCCCTGTACTTCAATTGGGAGGCTGTGGTAGGAGCAGTTGCTGCAGCTCAGAAAATACTATTAGCACTGTGCTATGAAAGGGAGGAATGGGTACCAGGGAGCCTCTGATTACTCAAGATAAAAAAGATGGGAAAAGCTCCAAGAGAAATGTACTGAAAAGGCTCCCCCGTCTATTAACCACTGAGATTGGGGTGTGTGCTGAAGCTGCTCCGTTTAAACCTTCCTTGCTTCCCTAGGGGATTTTGCTACTTATTTAATCCACTTATATTTGTAGGCAGGCAAATGGACAGGGACTGATTCCTTGCTCACTCCTCACTACAGTATCTGCTGGGTTCCTTCTGACTGACACCATAATTTAGTGGCCACTGCCAGCATTTCTTTTAAGGTGATCAAAGTTGTTCTTTGATAGATAAATCCTTGTGGAGCTTAAACTACCAAATCTGAAATAGTCCTGGCTGGAGCAGGGATTAAGCTGCAAACCCTTATTTATTTTCTTATTGGTGCTCAAAACAGACAGTTCCTGCTATTCATATGAGGCATTGCTAGTCTTGCCTCTGCAGGTTCATGCTCTGCAAACAGCTTTTCTGGCTCCAGGCCTCCCTGGGAAGAAAGACTGGATCCCTCCATCTGTGCTGCCTCGGGGATGCCCTCAGGGACCATGGGACACATCAGGAGGTAGCTTAAGTAAAAGACCTGATCCACCCATATAGTTCCTCATCATTGTGCTTTGATTCACTTGTGTTAAGAGCACTCACATGTCTGGATGGAAATATGCTTGGACAGAGTTACTTTATTAGTAAGCTGTACTTAACAAAAAAAAAGTAAATCTGGGCACCAAGCTGTGTCTCTCCTGTCTTGAAATATTCTGGAAACCACCATGCAGTCATCTGGCCTGTGACCCTACTTGAAACTGGATTCTCTAGGAAAATCTGTAAAAGATGGTGTCTGGGGTCCAAACTGGCAGGTAATGGGGCTTTCAGAGCTAATAACTTAATGCTCTTTTGTTGACTGGCAGCTTCAAAATTGAATGTCTCCGGTTGTTGCTCATGGGAGCAGAGCTTCCACATGTGCTGTGGCTCTTCCTCAGCAAACAGTAATTAAACTGCAGCTATATACTGCCAAAAAAAAAAAAGGACATTAAAAGTGGTAGTTTTGTAAACAAGCTCTCAGAAGTCCTCCAGCTTGCCCTGCTCACCTTGTGCAGTCAGAAAGCAAACATCAGCCTCCTCCTCCTAAATTCTGAGTTTCACTGAAAAATCACCAGATTGCATTGCTCTTGTGTTTCAAGGACAGCTTATTTGTACTTTTGGTTTTACACTGTTTGGATTCTTATTTTTCCTTTGTTCATTTTTCCAGCTCAACTGTGTGCTCTGCTTGCAGATGAGACTAGAGACTGGCTACTCAGAGACCTAGCTCTGAAGTGCAAAGTCATTGGGATCACCAGTTATCCCGACAAGCTCTCTGATGGCTCGCTCCTGCTCTCTTGGATGCTCAGAGGCTCTGTACCCCAAAGGAAAGCCACCTTGGCCAGACCTAACTGGGTACTGTATCATCCAACCTTGCTTCTCTTCCTCCCAGGAAGAGGACGCATGAGGTCATGGTCTGAATGCAGCTGATGTTCCACTCCGAGTGCGCTGTTTCCATGAATTTGCCTGCTGAGAAATTCTGCTGCGAGAACATTTGGAAATGAGATCTATGTATGCCATAAATGAGCAGTCGCAGGTTTTGTTTTATTTTATATTCTCTAACTTTTTTTCTACCCTTTCTTCTATATTCCCTCAGATCTTCTCAGGACCGGACATGACTGCAACTGATGCAACACATGAGCAATGTAGCACTACACCGTCCTCATACCAGAGCCCTGGTATAGGCCTCAGTCTGCAAGGTTCAGGCAGAGGGTGATACTAAACTCAGAAACTAGACCCAGAAGAATCAGTCATTTTGCTTATGCCATTAAAACAAAGTCCTTTCCTGTTGAACAGGGACTCGTTATTGCAACATCACGAGAGGAGGGATATTGCCATACATGATGATCAGGTGCAGTTGCTGTTGCCTGATTAAGCTTTCCTGACATCAGGCAGACTGCTTGGATTGAACATGCCATTATTCTACCTTGCTAATAGCAGACTCGCAGAGCAAGTTATAATTAAAAGGAGGATAAATGTCATTGCTAAACTTCGATGAAAGCTGCTGGCTTTGTGCACATCCAGACATGTTGGGGGGAAACAGAGAGGACAGATTCTTCAGCAATCTCTGCTTGGGTGTAAAGGGACATATTATACTTCTGCTGCATTGAGGGAGTTTAGGATAACATATAGGGTAATCCAGAGACTCTAAGGAATGACCAAAATCTCCTCTGACACCCCAACCCATGGGCAGCAGCAGAGGAAGGGTTAGCAGATTGTGGACAGTGGACTCCCTGCCCAGCATCTCCCAGTGCCCTGGTGAGACAGACTGCTGGGCTAGAGGGTCTCTGGTTACATATTGCTTTGCCTAGGGTCAGCACTGCTGTGTTTTTCTCCTGCATGGAGCTAGCAACATGGCCAAGGGACCAGCACAGACCCTGTGACACCAGGACCCTGTGGTTGCAGTGATTCATTTGAGCCAAGAGGCTCTGAAGACCTTGGGCTGATGTCACCATTCACGCAAGAACTGGAGTTAATGTGGCTGTCCTACCTACGGCACAGGGCAGAAACATGGGGGAGCACAGTGCCATCCTCTGCTTGGTGCTTGGCAGACTCTCTGCTCTTTCTCAGTGTTAGCTATTCAACTAAAGGCTGTAAAATTCCTGGGGCTGCTTTGCAAGTGGGATGTTTGTCATGATCAGCGTGGGGTGTCACTTAAAACCTGATTCATCCGGATCCCCCTGGAATGACATATTTAATATGAATTATTTTTTTTTTTATCCTCCAGCAATTTTCTGACTGCTTCTCTCCATAGATCTCTGAGATACAGAAAATGGCAAATATATCCTTTCATGCAGCCAGTGTGGAAGTTAAACAACTTGCTTCCTCAAGGGATGCATTTTGCCCTGAGTTGGAGCCCAGGTAGCAGAGCTGGCAGGCTGGTTCATCCCTTCGGGGTCACAGAGACACATGCTTGGTCAGAGTCACTTGGCAGAGGTCCCCCAGCAGCCCTGCACATTCAGTGCAGCTGGTTTCCATCTCCCTTTCCCTGAGACTAAAGCCAACCTGGATGTTCCACACTTGTTCTTATGCCATGAGATCCCTCAGCCTCTTGCAAAGCTGAAGCCCGGAAAACCACATGTGGAACCACATTTACTCTTCCTGTCTGCACCCCCCCTGACCCAGTCATGAGTCATTTTCAAGAGCTGTCCCTCTTGGAACTGTTTTCTGTAATTTCTCTGTGTTTTCTCCTCCAGCCATCACCCAGCACCACCTGCCTTGTCCCACTCAGCTTGCCCAGGCTCGTGCCCCATGTTGACCCTCCTGACAGCTTCTGAGCGCCAGGAGGGGCTGGACAGCAGCAGTAATGTAAGTGCACATATGCGCATTCGTGTGCACACACCTGCATGTATCCACACGTCTGCTGGCAGGTTTGCAAGCACAAGTGTGAGACCACGTGTCCAGGCTCCTAACACATTTCGCCATGAAGAAGCCACTCAAGAGCTCTTTCCAAGTAACATTTCCAATAAAGAAACCTGCGTAAGTGGTACGTAAAGCTTTTATGTATCAAGGCCTTAATCAGACTTTAGCTTTTCTGATCACATCCTTCAGGCCTAACAGCCCTTTAATGCATTCATTATATTAAGAGTTAATTTACAACACGCGGTTTGAGACAAGCTCTCGGCCCTTCGGTGAGGATCCGCCTGAAGTGCGATCCATGCGTTAACAACTCAAATGTATTCTGCACTCAGGAAAAAAAAATTATCCCTGATATTTTCGCCCTTCAAGGGAGACTTTGGACCATGGAACAACATAGCAATGGTGTGACGGGACCACCGCCGCGTTCATGAATTTTAGATGCCTGCAAGAAATTATCTATTTTGCTGGACCCTTGCTGGGCTCAATCAGTTCCTCTGTGGTTGGTGATAATTAAGAGCCAGTATGATGCAAAGAGGATATTTTAAACACTGTTTGACACCAAGACTCCTACCCCACTAGCTTTGGTCTCTTCTCAACCTCCCAGGACATGTCCTTACTCTTTCTTTCCTCAAAAAGGATTGACATGTTTTCCATACTCTTAGTGTCCAGGAAATAGGCTTTCAAATCCAGAGTGTGTGTGTTCCCATAATTACTTTACAAGGAGAGAGGTTCATTGCCTGATGCCCTCTGCCTGTACAGGATGTTTGGGAGTCTTACGACGGAACTGTGGACCAGTGTAGACAAGCAGAAGGAATGTCAGAATGGCAGGACATTCCCCTCCTTCTCACTTTCTCTTCTCCTCTCTGTTTTCTATTTTTGAGGTCATTTTTCTTTTTGAAGATGATGCTATTCTGGAGCCAAACTGCAAATCTGCTAGCTAAAGACTGAGACCATACAGAGCACTTTCTTAAGCAGTATCTTTCATGAGGAGATCTTGCAGAACTTCGCAAAATGTTGCAGATCCAGAGGGTCGCACTCAATCCAGCACTTTTCCCTAGTCTTTCCTGATCTTCACCCCCATACTAACAGGCCAAAAGCTGAGCTGCAGGGGATGTGTAGGAAGCGACGATGCCAGCTCCCCCACACTGTGCCCCTCAACACACTGTCCCTGTTTGCTGGGTGGACATTGCTGGGTGGCACAGCTCAGGACTCAGCCTTTCAGAGCCCAGATGCAGACATGGGCTCCATTCTTTCCAGTGCAGTCATACCAGAAGAAGGGATGGATTATAATCAGGCAGGGCCTGATAGAGTTGGCCAGAAAAGCTTTACAATTTGAGATCAAAAAAAATGCCATTTTTATTTAAATCAAAATCTTTTTCAGAGTATATCAATTTCAGTACAATATTGTCTAGGGAAAAAAGGCTTATATTACCCTGTATTCATACACTGGCATTGGATAATTTCCATTTTTCATCTGCTTTTATTCATAAACAAACTCAGAGTTTGTAAGAAATATTTATCTTGTATCCTTTAAAAGGTCAATGTAAAGGAAAACTCTTGAATTCTCTAAAACTAAACTTTTCTGTTGAAACAAAACAAATGTGAAAAGGTAAGAAACATAGGATTAAAAAGCAAGATAGGAAAAATTAAAAAAAAGAAAGAGAGAACTTTAAAATGGATGGGTAAAACTTCTTCACTCCTGAAGAAAAAAAGAAGGATTTTGTGGAATTTCCATGAAACAAAATATAGGATTTACACCAGGCTCTACTACTGATGGGCTGTCATAGAGAACATAGTAAACCTGGGTTCAGATTCCTCATGCCTAATTTGAATTGGAGACTGGAGCCTCTCTTTCTTGCAAAAGTGTCACTGCTTGTCTGTCACGTGTCCTTGTCATTACCTCCTGCCTGAATAGATTCACTTCCCAGCAATGCTTAAATAGAGCAGGCCTCTAGGCTTTGCCTGGATCCTGCTTAGAGCAGCGTCCCTCTGGCAGTGTATTTTTCCCTGTCTTGGCCTGACTCAATTTAGACAGCTAATGATGAAGATGATAGCATTGCTCTCATTAGGGGAAGTTTGCTAGATCTTCCTGGAGAAAAAATGTCCCTTGATAAGTAGTTTCTTTTCTGCTCCTCTCTCCTGTTTCTTCTGTTTCAACCCTCCTGGCTCAGCAGAAGCCTCTCTGCCTGTGTGCAGCTGCCCAGCACTGCAAAGCCTGGCTCACCACTGGGGAGATCAGCCCTCTTCCCTTCACCTGGACCTCAGCCTGCCCAGTGCCTGATACTGAGGTTTTTTCTGCATTTACAGGAATCGGTGACAGTGGTATTATGTTATTGGAAAAGCTTCTATTTTCCAGTCCAGGTAAATTCATCATTTACTTTTGCAATATGACACAGACAATTTCTCCAATGCATAACAGGCAGACAAATAATCCACAGACAATTTATCACAAATCTGTTGATACAGTCTTAGAATTTGTGAGACTTATATCATGTAAATGCATGTGAAAGCCTATTAGCTCCTTTGATCATATTAACCTACTGCAGAGCGCAATTAATTTGAAATCTTTGTCTGAAAAGCTCTGTATTAGTGCAAAATGAGAAGTGGGGGAGGGGTTCACCCTCTCAGAAGAAAATAACATTTGAGAAGATGAAATTTTTGTATGATTACCTGACTCAGATATAATTCTTGTTATTCTGACATGGAACTTTGTTGGACTGTCATATAAAATTGTCTAGGACCCTGCCGATCACTGCTGGACTGACATTGTCTCTGGCTGTACGTGGACACCATGTAAAAACATGTTAAAATGTGGGGTTACAGACAGTGACAGGATGAAAGAGAAGATGTCATGGCCTTGATATTAAAGAGGTTGTAATCAAAATACAGTGTTCTGGGGAAAATAGAGTGGTGTTGTTCCCATTTTAAAGATCATATTAGCGGCTGGCACAAATATTTTGTCACTTAAACCCTGAGCTTCCAGTTCAGTATCTTCTTTTATCCTCCTCTCAGCAATCCATTTTTTTTTTGTTCCTCAAAATTGTATTGATCAGTGCATGAAAGAAAATACTTTGTATTGCAGATTCACCTTGGCTCTTGATCATACTGTGGTTGAATTACTCCACAGGAGTACTTGTTTGGAAGGGATCACCAGCACATTTTCTGCAAAAGCTGCCACACATCCTTTTTCAAGCTATTCTGTATGTTTGCTATCCTTGAGAGTTCATATTTTGGAATCAATCCTACCTCCTCTCTCCCAGACAGACTATTCACCTGAAAATTTATCATTTTTAGCCTCCCCAATTAGATGAAAGGATAGAGACAAAGTGGGATTGTTTCTCCTTTACAGATCATGGGAATTATTGCTTTCCCCTCACTGATTTCTGCCTCTGCCTCCGTCTTACTACTTCAAGGTGGTTGGAGCTGCACCCTCCCAAGGGAGATATAAAACCGTTCAAAACCACATCCTCACTTGTGCAATAGCAAGAGCATCTCTTATCAGCAAAGAATATGTAAGTAGTAAAACACTGCATCTGAGCCAGGAACAGCCAGGTTTCCAGTGTAATTAATGTGAGGATCAGTTACAGGGGAAAGGGGAGAAATCTAACCCTGCTCAACAAATGTATTCCAAGGGGAACTAGTGAAACTAATTAGCCATGCTATTTTCCTGTTACTTTTGAGTCCTCTGTACGATGATAGTGGCTGTTGTCCAATCACAAGCAAAGAGAAACCAAGAGCATCCTCTGAAGACTACCCTGGAAAGTTGGTCATATATTTTCCTCATCTGTACAAGAATAGTGAGATCAGTATCTCTTTTCAACACATATCCACCCCTTTCTCTGCTGGTGCCACCAAAATCCAGCAGTTGTCCCACTTGTTCCTTGATGTCTGGCAGTGCAGGATGCGCTCTGGTCTTTCTGTAAAAAGCCCAGCAAACATGGCTTGAAAAATCTGCTAAGTTTCTTCCTCAGCAATTCAAACTCCTGTCATGGACTTAGCTGACAGTCAGTCTATGTGAGTAGAGATAAGTGTTTTGTTTTTCAAAAGGGAGTTGGAGGTAAAGACAAAAGAGCTATATATACTACATGCTTTGTATTTACATGCAGGCTGCCTTAGTCCTTTGCAAAGATTTAAGCACAGCAGTGCTTATGATCGCAGTAAAAGGGGCCCTTCTGACTCCAGAGGACCTTGCTGGCAGAAGGACGAGATCTGAGTGACCCCTATGCTTTTTGGCACTGTTGGGGGGTAGTTTACTAAATGAGGCAACAGCCAGGCATTTCCAGACTTGTGATAATTTGGGAATGGTAAATAAATTAATTATCAGATGAATTGAGCAAGGAGGGGAAACTAGAAGTGAATGCAACTACATGAGATATCTTTTCTCTGATCCCCTGTTGACAGTGGCTCTCTAAGCAGTGATAATTCAGGAGCAGCCCTTTACCTCCACAACCATCAGAGATGATTTTCCAATTAGCCAAACTTTCAGGTTGTCTCCCATGAGCCCTGTGGAGAACTCCTCACTGACATATTATGCAACTTGTTTGTCATTTTAACTAATCTTGCTGCTTGTTCCCTGCTGCAAAAATCCTGGAAGCAATGCTTGGGAGAATGCTGTGTTCACCAGATGTATCTTTGTGCCCAGACACATGCCAGAAGGCTCCTTGGCAAGCAGTTATGGAAACGAGGAGCAAGGGAAGGTAAAAGGAGCTCTGCTCCTCATCCCATCAGAGCTTGCCCTGAGCGTTGGACCACAGAGAGCACTGCTGGATCAACATGAGCACCAGCGACTGCCATGGCAAAGGGACTTAGGACTCTGTGACAGCAGGGTCTGACCCAGGGAGGGGATCTGCCTGTCTCCATGCAGAGAGACACTGGGCAAACTCAGCTGTCCCTCTTGCTCCATCAGCTCCTACAGGCCACAGGGAAACCCAGCTGTTCAAATGTAAACTAAAGAAACCCACCAAATCTCAGCAGATTTAATTGCAATTTTCTGAACTATGGAACCAGAAGGCCAAAAGAAATGATCAGACTAGCATTTAGCTCCAAGATTTTATTAAAATCCCTTGTTTTTCTGTCGCTGGACTTCCCCTGACAAAAGGCCAAGTTGCTACCAGATTTTCTGCTGCCTTAGGACCACCTAAGACTCAAGTGAATAAAATTCAAGTGATTGGCTTTCATTTTTCCTTTGAAAGGAGCCAAGCCATCCATTCCCTGGGGACTTCAAGGAGACCCTCTCCAGGAATGTACCTGGGCAAAGGAGCACCCAGGCACTTCATGCTGGATCGCAAGACAAGAACTAACCCTAAGGAAACAAGTATCATCCAATAAAAAATGCTTTATGTGTCTATTTATATTTAACTTGCCAAAGAAACAGCTGCCATATGTCACAGACTCAAGGGTCCTGGTACCAGTAGTCCTTAGAGATGTGAGCACAGGGTCACAACATCACTTGTGAGGCCAGGATGTGGTATCATTTCATAACTGCTCAATGCCAATACATGCGTTAGAATTGCACAGGGAAATCTCCCTGGGCTGCTTGTTCTTGAGTACTAGCACTTGTGTTTCCCAGGGATGTAATCATGCACAGTAGCCTCTCAGCATGAGGCAAGTACCTGTTACTGAGCTCTTTGAAGCAAGATGAGGTTCTCGTTACTGTCTGAGCCTGGTGACAGCACTACTGCTCTAACAGAGCCTGTTTCTTGTGCTTCCTAGGAGCTGACAGAAGTCTACCCACTCCCAGACAGCGCGTAGAGGTGCTGAGCAAACACCTTGCAGCTGTGTGAACCACAGACACTCCTGCAGGGACCGGCTCCATCCAGGAATTTCTTGCTTTACAGACCGGGGATGCATTTGCATCACCAATAACAACTGTGGGAAGAGGGTCTCATGCTCTTCTTGGCTAGGCTTGTGCCGAACATTAGCTCTGAGCCTATGGGGAGCAGGGAAGGTAGTGTTTGGGAAAGGCATTGGAAAGCCAGGCTGGTTGTGCTAACAACCCTATTAACAAAAGCTTAGCCTGAGTTTTTTGTGCATAACTACATGCTTCCCAGTGGTGATGCCTTCATTTAATGGGCTCCCAGAAATATGAGCCATGCCAGGTACCTCAAATGCTCTTGGATCTGTGCATCGAGGTTCCTCGTAGATGAACTACCATGTGTAATTGACATGATGGATAGCGCCGTGTGGTATTGAATGGGGCCCTGAAGTCATTCAGGACCTACATTTGTCCCTTTTGTTCAGATGGAAAATTAAATGATTCTTAAAATAATAAATGTGCACCCTGGAGAGAAATACTCAGCTGCTCCCTCAAGGGGTGCTGTGCTGTTCTTGTGTTGAGCAAGGAGTAATGAAGGTAATTGAAAAGTTATTACTTCGGGGGCAAATTTATCTTGGCTTGTATAGCATTACACATGCACATGACTGGTGAAGAAATTCATGCTCTGCGGTAGGGAGAATGGTCTTGCTTTTGAAAAATTAGGCCAGCAGACCTGGGCTCAGATTCTGCACAACCCTGTTTTTTGTGCAGCACCAGAAGTCCTGAGCTAACACCATGCAAACCATACAGGCTATGTATGGTACTGCCTGATCAGAACGGTTGAGGGCTGGAGCACAGGACGAAGGAGGTGAAGGAGAGTCTGGGTTTGTTCAGCCTCAAGAAATGGCCAGGAGGGATCTCACTGCTGTCTTCAGCTACCTATAAAGTAATTGTGAGTTGAAGTCAGACTGTCAGCAGAGGTGCACAGTAAAAGGACAAGAGATCATGGGCATGGGATGCAGCAAGGAAAATTCCAACTAGATACAAGGAAAAATATTCATAATGGGAGCATGGGACATGGCTGGAACAGTGGGAGAACCTCCCTCTTTGGAGATTTTCAAACTCAGCTGGAAAACGTCCAGAACAACAAGACCTAACTTCGACGTTGGCCCTTTTGTACCCTTCACACGTCTGTGGTTGACTCTGGTTGTGGTGTTTTGATTTTTAAACACTGCTGGTTCTGCAGAGCACCAAAGCTGTGGGAGCTTCAGTCCCCCTCCCTGGAGGGCTACCTCTCAGTCCAAGTTGGGCTGACAAGTCCTTTCTTGGTTGTGGTAGATGTTTAAAGGGTTTTCCATCTCTCTCAGACCAGGCAATGACAGTAACTTTGCCCAGCTGCAGCTCAGCAAGGAGAGAGAGCCTCCTACAAGATGGTGCGCTGATTCCCAGAGATATGCCCAGGGATGGTGCAAGAGCAGCTGTGTGTCCTTTCAGTGCATAGATGATCCCTGCTGCCCTTCAGATCCTGATGAAAGAAAAGCAAGAGAAAGCAAAAGGTTTTTGATTTTGCTCCTAAGTGTCTGCCTTGGCCCTGACGTATCTTTGCAAGAAATTTCAAAGCAACACTTCAAAGGTTGTGCGTTTTTTTCCTGTTTGTTTTTAAAAATTAATCCAAATGAAATAAAAGTTTTCACATGTTAGGTTTGTTTGTTTTTTTAAAAAGCTCTCAAATAATTAGAGCACTCAAAGTAAACAGCCTCTTCATGCTTTATTACCTGATGTGTATTATGGATCCATTAATGTACTGTGGCATTTCTGCCATTTTCTGTATTTCAAAACGTTTTAAAGATGGGACTCGAATCATCAACATTAATTGCCAGCAAAACAGAAATGAACATTCTAAAAGGGAAATCACTTTATAGCTCTAATTTGATTAAGTAGTAAAGCTCATTGTTTCCATCTTAGGTGGACAGTAAAAACCCAAGTAAAGTTAATATTTATTAATCTTAATGTGCAGGCCAGGTAATTATATTGCCTTTTTCAGCAGTGAGGACTGCATGACTCTCACTTGCTCTTTCACTGTATGTTTGCACACCCTTTGGGTAAACAGGAAAAAGAAGAAGGTTTGGTGCTAATTAGAGAGAGGAAATTCTCTTTTCAAAAGGCTCCTGATTTTAATTGTGTGCTCAGAACTAAATATGAAGATAGGTAATTGTGTCTAGTGACAATGGCCAGAAAATAAGAGTGGGTGAGCAGCTCTGGAAGGAACAAGGACATACGTTCGCAGAAACACACGTGTGTAGGTGTGCACGTGCGCACTAACACATAGGCACTCCCTGCATGTTGCCCATTTCCCACTCAGGAATTGGCCCCAAAATGTTTTTTTCTGTGTCCACATTTTTTTTCCCCTTGTCCCTTTTCTTGCAGGCTTTAAAAAAAAAAGCAACTGAGAAGTGAAGTATCCAAATGCTGTGAGCAGGACCAACACCGTATTGGTACCAGCATGTGCTGTGGGGTAGACATGTTAGGGGTTTTGCAGGGAATGGAGTTTTGACCTCAGGTGCTTTCTGGGCTGTCCTGACTCTGTATATGATGTCAAGAGTCCAGAGCAAAGGCACAGGAAGAGCAGACAAGAGCATTGCTGGCTCGAGGAGATGAAGGAGTGCAGACCAGCAGAGCTGTTGCAGCCAGCAGAGACTTGCTTCTCCTTGGCTGCTGGTTCAAATCCACATTGGCACAGTAATATCTGGAAATCATTGCTTTCAGTAACTTTTCCTGTAAGGTGTTTGTAAATCTCTATCCATCATTGCTTGAGCACTTGTCACTGTCTTCACTGCTATATCTTGGTCTCTTCTGTAGGAAAGATACTTTTCTATAGCAACTGTAAGTTCGTATGTGGGAGAAAGAGGATTTGTGGGAGAACAAAAACACGATAATTGCCCAGAGCAGATAAGACCTGCCACTTTGCTAAGTCAGAAGCACGCACAGTGTGGACCACTTTCCTGCCTGCCTCTAAGTTAAGTCTCTGATTTGCCAGTTCCTGATGAGCCCACCCTTAACACTGTGTTCCAGCTTGCAAACTATGCATTGCTTTTGGTCAGGTCATTTCTGGTCCTGTCAGATCAAGAAAGGATCAGACCTGCCCTCTGACTGTGAGCAGGTACTAAATCTGTCACCCTTCTAGACCTGATTTAACACAAACTGCTTCCAAAATCATTTTGCCGGGCAGCAAATGATTCAAAAACTTTCTGGTCTCCTCTCATCTCACCCAGAGAAGGACAAAGGAGCCCTAGCAGATCACAAGTCTACCATTTGATTTCACCACCATGCCAGCTCAGCATCTTGTAGGATCGTCTCCCCCGCCCCTGCATCCTGCCTTTTAATTGCTGACTGATTGTAATATATGATTTTATTTTCCCTATAATGACTCTTGGGGCCCCCAGATGTTCTCCTCAAGTGTGGTTACGTCAGCACCAGAGGCTGAATGACTGATACCAGCAATTTCTACAGCTTGAAAGAAGAGGAATATTTGAAGGGGATCTAATTTAGCTCCAATATTGTGTCTTCATCATCAAGCCTCCTCAAGAAAAAGGCACCAAAAGGTTATTTTACAATGAGAGGAGGGAGAATTAGCCAGAGAGAGGGAGAGATCTCCAAACTGGCTTTCTAATATTGGTTCATTACAGGGAATACTTTTGCACAGACACTTCACTGCTGTTAATTTAAACCAAGATGATTAAAAGCTGTAATTGCATCACTTTAAACAAATGTCCGTTATCTGGATTATTATATTTTTAATTAGTGTGGCTCTGTCTAATGTTTTTATCTCTCTGACTGATTTGCTCATAGTGTGTTTATTTATAATTCATTGATCTCCCTGACCCTGCTATCACTTAATGCTATCCCTCTGCAGTTTGGTCATGATTCCAGCAATTAGAAGAGGGAGTTTGACTTGAACCAGGAAAGAGCAGAGAGTACTGGTTCAGCTTTCCCTAAAGAAACCTGTGCAGCATTTCCCTCACTCTCTTCTTCTGCTGTCCCACTTGCTCTTTTGCTCTTTGTTCTTCTGCAGAGCTGTGGAGAAGGACAAAGCCTCATGGCTTTGAGGGCTGGTTGTCTAACCTATAGGATGGAGGAAATTGAAACCTACTCACACTGTTTCTTCTGCAGTTTCTTATCCGGTCCTTTCTGTGCTCTTCCAGGACAGAGGCAATCGTAAGCCTCACCAGGAAGTATCACCAGGAAGCTTATCAGTACAATCCTCACCAGGAAGCACAAAGCGCATTTCCCTTTTTCTTAACAAAATCCTGACCAACGTGAGTATTGAGTAAAAGCCAAAGTGAGAGCTTAGACCATTGCCTCACCAAGGTACTCCACTACATGCCATTCTCTGAGGGGCAAGGAGGTGAAAGCCAGAATACCTTGTAAATCATAATCCTGATGTTGAGGGCACTCCAGATCATTCCTCAGAGGTTGCAGCAATGGGCACGGGTGAGAATAGACTGAGAATACACAAGAGGCGGCTTGCTCTTGCAGGACTCCAGGGTATCATCACTAATGCAGTTATTTCCTATCACTAGTAATATCTGTGGGACAGGGATTATCACTTGCTCTGGTTTTGTGCAGCATCCACTACAGGAGGTTTCTGGCTGTTGACAAGGACCCCGAGGCACTCTAATAATGTGATGCATCATGGCAAATAGTCTGCCTGCCTGGCACATACTCTAAGACTTTCAAACACTTGACTTCCCCATGTTTCCTACAGTTTCCTGAGCACGTAAGGAATGGATCAGGCATTCAGCACTATAGGGGTCTGCCAGTACCTCCTGGCTGCAGCATGATGTGTGGATGGAGTAAGCAAGGGGGTGGCCATGATTTTGTAGTATCCTTAGAAAGAATTATAATCTGCAGTAAACAAGTCATTTTGACCATTCAAAAGGGGTAATTACATCTTGAAATCACTGGGGTGTATTTTTCTTGTTGGCCCGCAGTCAGACTGTGTATTTCTTTTTTTTTTTCCTTTTTAATTAAAAATATAGGTTTGCCGTGTTCATCAGGCAGCTGACATTGGACTCTGCCTGAGTCCAAAGCACTGAATTGTAATTGGTTGATTTATCCATTAGTAAATAAACCTTGCAATTTAGTGAGCATCCTTGAAGTGCTTACTGTTACACAAGACACAAAGCAGAGGACTCCTATCTTGAGGAATTTACAAGCAAGAGCAGTGTTAAACACAAATCAAATCATTTTAACATCAGAATAGCAGAGTGGTCCTTGGACATACTTACAAAAATGTGCTTGGGATAATGCATCGGCATTCTGTGGTTGTCCATAGCAACTCTACTCTCTTAAACTCTTTTAGTTTGACAAACCTAAGTGGATTTGAAATTCTACGTCTTGTTGATTTTACCTATGAGAAAACAGAAATTGGTACAAACTACTTTCTATAATGAATTTCCTATTGCAGCCTTTTCCTTCAGTAGACTCATAAAAATTGCCTTCACTGTAGAAATGCAGCAATGCTGTTCGAAAATCTTGGCATTTTCAGGCAATTCTCAGACAGGAGCCAGAGCACTATCTGATGTATTGCTAGCCATGAATGGTGTTGCCCCTAGAAATGTCTGTGCTGAAAGGACCCTTGCAGGGTCAGCTCCCCTGGCCTGCTCTGTGCCCTATGCAAGACACCCACTCTGGGGTTCAACTTTGCCCCAAGTCCTCTATCTATCTCCCTCATGCTGATTTTGAAAAGCCTAAAATTCTCTGCCGTGCTGAGACATGTAAGAAGGACACTGAGCTCTGGAAAAAAAAAAAAAAAAAAAAAAAAAAAAAAGCAAGTCCTACAAGTCCTATAGGTGTTTGCGCTGAAGAGGCAGAACAGTACATGAATGGCAGAAATGATGGGAAACAACTCTTCTGCCTCCAGAAAAGCCATGTTTTGTACGTGCTATAGCGGATCTGCTGGGCCCTGGGCTGCCCGGTTCTTTGCTGCAGTTTAATGAAAGAGTGTGGGCAATCACAGAGCGAGGAGTCTACAATGAGTGCAGAAATGCTTTGGAGTGGGTGCACTGTGCAGGGGTGCTGGGCAACCCTCTCTCCTTTGCTTGGATTGCATCTCTCCTACCATTTAGGCTGCACTCCTTGGTGAATGGGCCAGGCTCTGCCTGCTCACCAGAGGAGACCAGATCACAGCTCGAGGGACACCCTTCTAGGGGAACATGTACTTTTAATGCTCCTCTCCCAAACACTTCTGCACCGGCACTACTTGTCCCTGTTCTCGCATGTTCAGAACAACAACAGCAACAGAATGATCAACTAGCTACTCAGATTAGGTCTTGAGATCTGCATACCCTGAGGATGCAGTCTCCAACATGCCATTTCACAGATAATGCGCCTGATATTCATGGTAGAGTTGTTTATTTTTTAGCCATTCATGTCATCTGCCTGCTGAGCAGTGTATGGAAGAGGGCTAGCAAGTTCTGAGGCCAGTGATAAAACACCCAGCACCTTCGTTGCTAGGTCTGATGTTAGTTCTGCTCATGATTTTTCACGTCCTTAAGGATCTTGCTGTTGTACATCTTTGGAAGGGAGTTAGAGGCACAATACCCTCCTGCTCCAAGGAGAGCTGGCTGGCAGAGGGTCTGCTGTGGACCATCACGTTCTCAAGCTCATGTTGCTGCTGCCTGGCAAATGGCAGGTTTTCCAAGTGGCTTGATGGTGTGGTCTCCTCCTCTTTTGTGGTCACTGTTGGCCTAAGGGGAGATCTCTCTACATGAGGGAGTATCCCTGAGGAAGGAGGAGAAATGTGCTCGCTGGTTTCCTGCTCTGTCTGGATGATGGCCAGGCCTTGCTTTACATAACTCTGCAAGAAGAGGGAGAGATTTCCTAGGAAAGGCTCCAACTTTGCCTCAGGGCATTTTTTCTTATATTCATATAATTCCTCCAGACCTTCTCTCAGGCTTTCCTTGGAGCAAATCTTCTGGAAGATGCCCCCCAAGACATCACCTGCTTTGTCCTTTTCAACCTTTGAAGTTTCTTGAGGGACCTCCTTCCCTGTCCCTACAGTTGTTTCATCTGCCACCTGCTTAGGAAGAGGTCTGATTGCCTTTCGCAGATAGGCTTCTACTTCAGACTCGGATGGGTCCTCAATCAGGGTGAGATGTTCCAGGATCCCCACACCTTTCAGCTTGCACAAGGTGTGCAGCAGAGTCTTCAGAGCCCGCAGTGGAAGTTTGTTTGTGCACTGCCTCATTTTCTCCTCTGGAAGAGCCTTCATGAGTATGTGGACATCCAGCAGGATTTCGTCCAGGTTGATGGTGCTGATGGTCCCTGGGAGAAGCCGTGTGGCTCTCCACAGGCACTTGCCCAATAGGTCAGAGAACTTGTCTGGGCTGCCCTTGGTGATCATGTTTTCTTGGAGCAGCTTGAGCAAGGCACGGAAGATTCTTGTCCGGTCAGATTTTTCCAAAATCCTCTTCAAGAGGAGATTAATGGACTGTATGAGCTTCTGATCTTCCTCCGTATCCTCCACCAGGGAGTGCAGCATCAAGGTAATGAGATTGTGAATTACCTCCTTAAGCACCTCCATGGTGGCTTCTTGGGCCAGTCTCTCCTCCTGAAAGAGAGACAGCATGGCTTGGATTATGTAGCTACATAGCAGAATGACTTGATCCTTCCCCATTTTCTCCTCTGCTTCCTTTTGTTGGTAGATAAACTTGAGCTGCTGGAAAATTGCTTGAAGGAACTGGTTAATATGTCCAGACATAGTCTCTACTTTGTCACTCTGTCTCAGGATCTCCTCCATTTTTACTATTGCCTGCATGCTGGTGTCAGTGTCACCACTGTTAATGTGACAAATAAGGGAATCAATAGTTAAGGTGATGTTATGAGACGTGTTATCAGTGTTTGGGAAAGACAGGATCTGAGATTCGGGGATGGTGTCAAGATGAATGATATCCTTCAGTTTAAAGCGGTTGGATCTTTTGGTGACCAGCCTGCTCTTATGCCCATCTACATCTGGTGGCAGTGTCTGGGAAACCATGTCCACTGTATCCACATTTCCTTCTTGAGAGCAGGCTGGTTCAAACTTTGAGGGTGCATCTCCTGCCTGCTGATAGGTGACTTCAGATCTTGCGCTTGAAGCCTGCTGAGGTTTTTCACAGAGATGCTGCTCTGGAAGGACTGCTGGCTGAGTGGGTATCTGTGCTGCAATTTGTCCCAGCATCTTCATGTGCTTTTCAGGAAGAGTCCCAACCATTTTGAACATGGCTTCCCCATGAGTTTTGCAAACTATGACCATAATGTTTAAGGCAGCACTGCAAACAGAACTGTTGTCATCTCTCAGGAAGGCAGCTATCCTCTTTAAGGCTTTGCCTGGGCTGGGCTCACATATATCTAGGCCATATGATTCAAGGAGATAACCCACCTCCACCAGACATCCTACCTGCTGCTTAGCATTCTTGGACTTTATCCCTTCCATGAGGAAGCCAAACACCTTGCTGGCTGGATAGACCAGGCATATCTTCTTCAAGGCACTGTGCACCAATCTGAGGACAGCTTCCTTTGATGCTCCCATCTTCATGATTAGATATGGGAACAAGTAAGAGGCCTCATTCTCCATCAGCTGATACTTTTCTTGGCTCAGCAAAGTCAGCAGCAAATCAAGGTACTCTAGGCTCTTGATAAGCACCCATGTGTTGGTGTCAAAGAAACGCAGGGTCAGCCATTTCAGGATCAGATCCAAGCAGCTGATAACTCCTTCTTTCTCCTTTTCTAAATGCTTGGCCATTATGGACAAGGCTTTAATGTGGTGTGGGAAGCTGGAGTGAAACATTTCTACCTGAAGGTTGTTAGACACACAATTACTCAGCTGAGTTTTCAGCTGCTCAACGTACCTGTTGCTAGGAACGGCAAAGTTCCACTTCAGCATTTTGTTGCCTTTCTCATCCCTCATTCTCTGCTCTTTCCCTCTGGGGACAATGATGAAGATGGGTCCCAGTTTACTGTCATTGTCCTTCAGAATGGACTTAGCTTGTGCTTTCCCCTCAGCTGCACCTTTGTCTTTCAGGACTGCTCGTCCAGACTTGAGCTCTTTGGGACTCTGGTTCTCCTCTCCACTGCTTTTGGGTACTGTCTCTTTAGCCAGTGTTTGTGAAGAGAAGGCTGGTCCTGTAGGTGGTGAGCTTAGGACAGATGGGGAGATGAGCCCAGTGGTCACTCCAGGTTGTCTGGAAAGTGATTTAACAGGAGCAAGAGCAGGGGAGTTGGTTGATGGACTGCCATTGGCATTCTCCAGTATTGCAAGTACATGGTCCTTTGCAGATGCCTTCAGCTGACAAGTGGCTTCGGCCATCTTCTCAAAACCGAGGTGCATTATGAAGAATGGCAAGGCTGCCTGTGAGGCTGTCTGCACATACTCATTGCTGTCCTGCAAGCAGGAGTAGAGGTGAGGCACACACTGAAGCAGGTATGAGGGAGCTGACTGGAGGGTGGGCAGTTGTTCAGCCAGCCACTGCACCAGCTCTTCCTTCTGGAAAGGCATTTCCTTCCCTAGATCCCCTGAAATGTCTTCCCCATCCAGCCACTCCAGTAGGTTGGTCTGTGCAGCCCAGGTGTTCACAGCAGCCAGGGCAGCAGCTCTCATGCTGCTCTTACTCTTCCTAAAGAGAGCAATGAGGGGAAAGCCAAGGTCTTTCATGTGCTCTTTGATGTTGGCGCCTATAGCTGTGGACAATTGCTGGAGGACCCTGAGCGTCATCTGTACCAGAGTGGGGTTGGAGTCACAGAGACAAGCCTTCAGAGCTCTTGGAAGCCCTCCTATGTTTGGCTGGATGAATCTAACATCCTTGAGAATGCCTACAATCTCTTCCAAGCCTTCTTTTTGCACTTCCCAGTTCTTTTCTTGCAGCTTTGACACCAGCTCTGATGTGATCCTGTCACCAATGTCTATGGCCTCAGTCCTCTCATGCTCCCCTAAGTCCTCCTGAATCCTGTCTTCCAGGCATGGCATGGGGTTGGTACGACAGGGAATTGGTGGGATCTGCCCACACACCTTCTCCAGCTCAGCATATATCTGTGGGAGAAGAGGAAGCTCTTCATTCTCTACCAGTGCTCTCAATGAATCTCCCATGTACAGGTAAATAATCCCCAGCAGGGTGATGGCTGATGTCTGTACATCTGGGTGAACAGCTGCAAGTGCAACCTTCAGGGGGCTTACCAGCATCTTAACCTCCATCCCCACAAAGCCAAACTCCATAATTGCATTTGCCATCCATTTCAAGATCATGGACTGCGTCCTGTAGTTATTCTGTGAGAAAGCCAGTGACATAGCTCTATTTGCAGTCCAAGGCAATGAACATGCTTCTGCTATAGCTGTCAGGGCTTCTTTCGCATTGTCACTGCATAACACATCTCCCACCATTTCCACCACATTTTCCAGGACAATTTGAGCAGATGTTCTGGAGAAGTTCCCTTTCTGAGCTAGCAAGGTGATGGTCTGGAGTTTCTTCTGCACCACCTGGAGCTTTGTCTCCTTGCTTCTCCGTGACAGCATTCTCACCAGGGCTTGGCAGGGTATCTTGCTTTTCTTCATCTCTCCAACAGTCTTCTGAAGAGTCTCCATGCTGGAAATCCGTTCTCTCCAGTCACTGCTTTCCAAATGCTGAATGCAGGTTTCAGGGAGAACAGCTGCTGCCTTTTCCTCACACTCTTCTGCCGAAAGCTCCAGTTCAAACATGATGCTTGGGCCAAACTTTCTTATTTACTGTTGACCTGTATCCTTCTGGTGATGATCAGGCTTCCTTCCAAGGACTGAAATCAGAATCGGGAGGGTATCATTAGGTGTTCTTCCCCTCACACCATATGATGGAGATGGACGTGCTTGGGCAGCAGCTTTGGGCTGCTCCTGGTAGAATGTGGAATATGCAGAGCAGAATATGCTCCTCACTGGCCACTGTGACCTCAGTGCCAGCCTGCAGACACTTTGCTGGGGACCTGCAGAAGCTACACATGGTGGCAGGGTGTTTGCCTTTGCTGTTGGGACCCATCTCCTGAAGGCGAGGCTGAGCCTCCACTTAGGATTTAGAGGAAAGTGCTGCTTTGTGCTTTCTGCACCCTGGCCACCTAGACCTAGAGAGTAAACAGGAGCCGTATCTTGCAGCTAAGAGCACAAGGCATCTGCGCGCATCACATCCCACTGTCATTGCCTCCAGCGAGCTGTTTATTCAAGCTATGCAAGATGCTGCCGTGAGATGTACCAATCCGTCTGGGAGTGCCAGGACCGGGCTGCCATCCTCAGCCTAGCCCCAGGCTCTCGCAGTCCCAGGAGTCAGGCACGGACAGCTTGTGTTCCCTGCTCCTGATGATTTTGTTAAGCACAACACAACTCTTTGGCAGGGCAGTGTCCTTGCAGCCCAGAGCTTCAGCTTGCAGAAAGCAGTGACCACCGCGTATCATGTCCGAGTGTGACCACAACGGGCCGTCTTGTTCCCTGATCCTTTAAATGGGCTCCAGCCTTTCTCCCTCTGCCCCTGCCACCACCGATTAGACTGTGAGGTTTTGGAAGAACTGAGTGAGCAAGGAATTGTTTCGGTGGATGAACAACAAAATTACCCAGGGAATAAAAGATTTGGATGCAGCCAATTTTTTAAAGGTTATCACAAGAATAAAAAGCACTGGGTTTAATCCTAGTTAAAATAGTTCGCTTATTTTCATGTTATTTAACTTTCTTTTAACCTATAAAGGCTGACAAATTTGACCTGAGAAATGCCATTGAGAAATGAAATGCAGACACTAAATTTTGGGAAAATATCTTTGGCAGTACACCAGTACTGCCCATATCATGGCACAGCTCTGGGCCCCAAAACCACTGCTTAAGGGAACACTCCTACTTCCCCAAGTCCTGCCTCCAGCCCTGCCCTCTGTGCTGGGGTGTAGCTAGGGGGTCTGTACAGCCCCTGGCACAGAGGAGACCATCCTGAGTGTCTGCTCTTGTGGATATGGATATAGACCATAAATAGGACTATCTGTGCTCTTTGGCTCTCTCTGCTGGCTGCTGTGCACCCCCTTCTTCAGCCCACCTGCATCAGGGAGTCCCCCCACATTGCCTTCTCTCAGCAGCAGGACATGGGAAGCAGAGCAACAGGGGAAGAAACATTGCATTTGAGCTTCTGGGAAGAACCTCAGACTATAAAATAGGAAGGAGAAGAGGCATCAGTGGAGATTTACGATAGAGCTTCACAAAGGTGGCAGCTGTCTTCCAGGAGCCCCAGCATCCTTTTCTTCCTTCAACCCCAATCGTGAGCAAAAGGACTGATTTTCCTGGAAGGCAGAGCACAGAACCAGCACTGGGTAAGAGAGCTGGGAAGAAAACCCTCTACTTTGGGGTCATAGTGTCCCCAGGCTTATTCCCGGGCCATGAGGGATTTACTGAGTTTTGCTCAGCCCCAGTGGGAACCTGCCTAACAAGGGCTGAAGCAGGAGCAAGAGGCGCCTAGGGACATCTCCAGGGATAACTTTGTCACCGCAGCAGGGCTCGAGACAGAGAGTGTTTCCTGACTGAGATCACAGGAACATGGCAAAGTACAGGCTGCAAGCAAGGACGAGGAGGGAGTGAGAGCATCGGGGGATGCTCTGGGTGTGCGTGCAGCACCACGTCTCTCCCTTCCTGCCTCTACAGGGAACACACTCTGCTTTTGGGTGCAGCTTTTTGTTCTCTCTCTGGGCATCTTTCCATAGGAGATACGAAGGGTTATCACAAGCCAGCAGCTTTTTCTCAGCTAAATGACTTTCAGCTCCTCTTGTGTGAGTTTCTTTGTCAGGCCATGTTGGAAATCTTAGCTTATGGCACAAAACAGCTTTTTCTTTTTCTACCTGTATAAGAAAGAAATGAACTTGGTGTTTTTTTTTGTTTTTTTTTTTTTTGAGACCCCGTTAATATTATGCATTACGCGAGAAATTTATGGGGCAAACCTCCTGAGGTTTGTATCCAAAAACTCTTCTGAGGTGCTAACAGCGTGTGGCCAAACTGTTATTCTAGGATAAGTAATTAGGTGTTGACAAAAAGTACCAAATGATTCACTAATAAAACAAGCACAAAGGAGAAGAAAATGCTCAGTGTAAAGTAATTTTATTACATTATTTTGGTGAGAAGCTGTCAAAGAATAAGAAAATGTTCAGAGAGGAGAAAAGTATGGTCTGTTCCATTGTCATAATAACTTTTATTGTCTAGCTTTTCACCCTGGTCGATAAACATCCTGCTGCTTCATGTTTGGAGAATTAGGACAGTTGCAGCAGCAAGTGATTCTTCCCGAACAGCTGTTGCCAACCAATATAGGGGGAATGGAGGTTGGGAAGTTGACAGGATCAAAGGGAAGAAGATTCCTGCAATGAAAGCAGAGCCCTGGGAGTCTGGGATGCTCCTGGTGGCTGCAGATCAGAGCAATGGAGAGTCATCTCTGATGCTTGCTAAGAGCTACAGAGACAGATTAAATGCAGAGACAGCATGGAGCCTCTTATGGTGCAAAATCATCAGGCTCAAGGGTGCAGGTCCCGGTGCTCACTCTTGTCGGAGCAGCCGCTGCAGGCTTGTCCAGAGCCCCGCTCAGCACGGTGCCCGGTAATGAGAGAGCGGAGCAACAGGGAACGTCCACTCTGAGAGGGTCCTTTCAGAGGCTCCAGCTGTGCCTCAGCACAGCATCTGTGCTCCTGGACATGGAAATGGGACAGGGCTAAATCTGAGGTTTCCTGTCCAAGTGATGGTTGTTGAAATAGCTAAAACAAGCCCAGGGGGTTTCCTGGAAGTTCACAGGGAAGTATAAGCCCAAAAACAAGCTGGTGTCAAAGGGAGCTGTTAGTGAGCACAGCGTGCGCAGGGACACGACGGCCGAGGTCAGTGTCCCACTGAGTGTCTGACGGCGGCAGTCGTCCCCCGGCTGCTGGGAAAGGCAGCTCCCGCTGCACGGGAAGTGGGTGACTCACCACATGTGCACTGAAGACAGCAGATCTCAGCTGAGGTCCACAGCCAAAAGGAGGGACCTGATGCCAGAACAGACTCAGGCTGTGAGATTCAGACCCCATAAGAATTTCTTGTGCACCACAGCAAGGACCATTTCAACTTGTTTGGGCTTTACATTAAAAAAAAAAAAAAAAAAGCCTGACCTGTTTGCTAGGGTGAATGACTCTCCCTCACATCATTACTAGGAGGGTTTACTTCTAGAGAAGGTTGAAATCATCACTGATTTCCCATTAGGGGGAAGTCTGTTTCCAAGCCTTGCACAGTCTTTTCTGGTTTTCATTAAATGTAACCCTTTGGCTGGCATTTTCGAGCCCTTTTTTTGTGGTTCCTCACAGACATTTCCCTTCACTGCCTCAGACAAATCATTGGGCTGAGGATACCTGATGGAGCACGGATTGCTCTGGGTCTGCCAGTGACACCGAGGGCAGCAGGAGAGATGAATCAGTTCTGCATGCACATCACAACCCCTCTCCCCCACTCCACCTCCAGTTCAGTACATTCTCAGCCTCTCAATGCAGAGATCTCACTCAACAACGCTTGAAAGCTGCACTGTGGCAGCTCTGACACAAGAGCTGACCATAGTTGCATATATTCAACCCAGATTTCATCTCACCTAGCAAGAGTCTTCCTAATGCCAGTCACTGTGCAGCGGCCCAGCTTCGTGCCTATGCAGTCAGAGATTAAATATAGCCATTTAATCTCTTTAGCCCATAATTCCCATCTATCAAAGAGAAGCCATACATCTTGCTTTGTCTTTCTAGACATTTTAGCTCTGCAGAGCAAGATTGTCTCTTGCATTGTGCTCGTGCAGCTCCCAGCACCAGGAACGACTGGTGCTGCTTCAGTACAATTATACATGGTGATACGGTACCTTAATGCCCCAGACACTGTCTCATGAACCTCCAGGAGCCTCTGAGCCGGCTGAAGAAGCAGGTTTGTCTTTCTGCCTCTGAACTGAAGACATTCACTCGTGCCTCCACCAGTTTATCTTCATTAAGCTTTGCAGATACTGCCGTGCCGTGATGCCAGCTGCACTTCTGAAACTTGCTAGTGTGAGAGCATGTGAATCATTCTGTATTTAGTTCTTGCTTGTGCTTGAGGATCTTCTGTATCCCTGTATGCAAGGGGTTTCACTCTAACGGCTGGCAGGATTAAACATCCCTCAAGGTACTGTGTGAGCACAGGGACCAAGAGGAAGAACCTCAGGCAAGTGGTGGTCTATTTATATCCCATGAAAGATGGACTCAACACATCAGAATACTCAAGCCTTTGGCACCTCCAGATTCTTTCAATTCCTCCAGCTCCTGTCTTTAGGGTTGTCTCAGCACTGAAGAATCAGCTGGTTTTCTTGGAAGCTCTGGGGAATCTCTGCTAAGGCAGGAGAGAGCAGCCAGGGATAGGGAATGCTCTGCTTCAGTGAATCCCCTAAAACGTGTTACCCTGATGATATGCAGCAGTAAAGGGACCAGGTGTGAACTATGACTGTTGCTCTCCACTCAGACAGCCTGTCTCCACACTAGGGGACCCCTTTTCTCATCCCTCTGCCCTTTCCCAAAGATGGGTTAATGCTGCAGCCTCCGGAGCTGTACCAACCGTAGGAGTCCAGAATGTAAAGAGCGTGTCCCGAGCACTGGTCACCACAGGTGCCTTCCCCTGCCACCTAGAGAGCTACGAGAATCACTGTCCCTGTCTGCAAGGCTCAAAGATCTCCCGGTCTTTCCAGTAGAGAAAAGAGCTGCCAACCCAGAATGAAGACAACAGCCCACGACCCATTAAGTGTGATACCCCGCAGAGAGCCGTGTTCCATGCAGACCAAAGGCAACTTAACCTGCACTTAACTGGGAAATCTGCCTCCACGTGGGTTCATGCTCAGTTTACAGCCCGTGAATATCTCCTGAAGATCCTCTGCTCTTAGCCTGTCTCTCAGAAATGATGACTACAAGATGTTTGTAATCTTTACTCCCTAGTGATGGATTATCATCAAAGTGGTACTTGCCCTGCATGCAGGATCATTCTCTATATCTCTAACTCAAGATTAGGCGAGCCGCATGTCAAGATGGCTAGAAAAAGAAGAGACTTTCTGGCAAAGGTTGAAGAATTACTTTTCCATTGAGAAAAGTGCCTCTTTTTTTCCTGGTGGCATCTCCCATCTTTTTAGACCTTCTAATGTTGATGTTAATGATGATGTAGTGTGTAGGAAAGCTGCTGCAGAGGCTGACTAAAATGGTTAAAATGATTTAACAACCTGTTTCTACAGGGATGCAAAGCCTGCCCCCTGCACAGAAGGACAACGCAAAGCTTTCTGAAAAGGTTTTAGAAGCAGAGGATGTTACATAAGTAAAATATGCCAGAAGAGAAAAACATTTTTGGTGTTTGTTGTGTGAATAATGTATGTGTGAGGCAAACTTGTACCATGAACCCTTTTCCCGATCCCTGTCACTCGTAGTACACAGCTGTGATTTACAGGGACGTCTCTGGTCATGCAGGTAAATTCTCCAGGCTGGAAAGAGGACAGAAGTGCCAGCGTTGTAGGTTTGACTCAGCCACAGTTACGAGCATTTTATGTTTAACATACCACTGTGCCTCTTGCTCCCTCAGGAAAATACCAGAAAAAAAATTGACTTTAAGATATATTGTTAGTGTGTTTATGTGTATGGAGGCTGCATGGCTGATTGCTGTAGCTGCCCAGAGATGGGTGGTGTTTCAAAGACAGGAATTTCAAAAAAGTGACTTAGATTTTCTCAGTGACCAACAACTCTCTGAATCACCATTTGAAACATAAACTTTATTGCAACAAAGAATTAAAAATAGTACATCTGAGAGAGTTGCAGAGTGCATGTCATTAAAGAACTAGTTGGAAATCACAACTCAAGCAAATCGTGTACAATTGGAACAGAAAATTTTATTAAAACGACTTGAAATCAAACTCAAATTTTCCTTGTTTTTCGCCATAACCATGGATTATGTATTTACAGTCTTCGCCTCTCGTGGTGAAGGTTCTGCTCAGGGTTGGGGACAAGGAAGAAGACAGGGATGGATGGGGAGGAAAGAAGGGTTTCGAAAGCTAACAGGATGTGAATGTTTTCCAGAAGAAGTTCTTGCAGCCCGCTTTGCGTTCCCGGGGTGCCAAAGCAGGGTTTGAGTTCGCCGAACGCTCCAGCTCCAGTCTCACTTCGTCCTGCTCAGCCCCTCGGGACAAGTCCTCAGACTCCAGGGCTTCATTTTCTGTCTGGCTTGGTTCTGAGAGCAGTTCTGCCAAAAAGTACTTGGCCAGTTCCTTCAGGAAAAGGAGAAAGAAAGAGGGAGAGGAAAAGAGAGAGCACAGTTAGCCTTTGACTTTAGGGGACTCAGCGCTGGGCATCCCTCTGAAGCACCTTTGCACCAAAATTAGAGACACACACAACTCTTAAAGAGCAGGGAAGACACGTCTTTCCAAAGAGCTGCTATTATGTAGCAGCTGTGCCCACAAAATAAACCACAGAAAAGCACTGAGTACCTCCGTCATGCACCCGGCTTCTCAGAGAAACCAGTGTCATGGTTGTGGCAGGGAAATAACTCACCAGTGCACCACCCTGCCTCCTCTTCCTCACTCGGTGGTCCCTCTCCCTGGACTGAGCACAACAAGGGTGTTGCAAAGCTGAACCTTGCTTCTAGTGTGACGTGGGGCAGGTCCTTCGGAAAGCCACTCACCAGGAAAGCAAGTGCAGGTCCCTGTGCTCACAGGTCGGGCTGAACCGGAGGGACCCTCCCGCTAGCAACTATTTTTCCTCTCTTCCCTCCAAACCCTGTCTGCCTCCAAGCCATGGCTGGAGACCCCCTCCACCTCCCCTCAGCATCTTCCCTGGCACAGCACCGCAGATCACCCTGAAGCTCCACCAGGCTCTGCTGCTTGGTTCCCTCCTGCACCGGACCGGGCTGGGGACGTCCCTTTCTACTCCAGCCCGTTCAGCTCGTCTCCCTGTCGGGCAGCTCCAGCAGGGAGACGGGGGTCTGCAGTGGGGAGCGGGGAACAGAGGGGTCTCCGCCGGGGTGTCCGGGAGCTGCCGCGCCGCGAGCGCCCGCCCGCAGCCCGGCCCGTCGCGGGGCTCTCACCTGCTTCCCGGCCGCGGCAGCCAGGGACTTCTGCAGGAACTGCCGGAGCCGCGGGTCCGAGGGGGCGGCAGAGACAGTGCCGAGGGCCAGGGCGAGGGAGAGCAGGGCCAGGGCGCACTGGAGGCGGCACGACAGCATCTCGCCGGCGGCTCGGGCGCGGAGAGGCGGCTGCGGGGAGGCGCGGGCGGCTCCGGCTCCGGCGTTGGGGATCTCCGGGCCGCGCGGCCGCCTTTAAAAACCCTCCTCGTGACGTCAGGGCGGGGGCGCCCCCCTCGGCCCGCGCCGCCGGGGGTGGGTCCCTGCCCGGGGGCCGGCGGGGGCCGGGG
>VZSV01000096.1:1506856-1531133 GCA_013398735.1 Nothocercus julius
GCTGCGGGGCCGGCCCGGCGCCCACGGTCCCCTCCAGGACCCATGGAAGGATGGGGAGAGTTCTTTGAACTGCCGCCCCCCGAGCGGGGCCGGATCCCACCCCTTCCCCGCTCCCCGCTCACCCCTTCCCAGCCCCGAGCCCCTCCCGAGCAGTGGAGGGGGTGTCCTGGCTGTGCGCAGCCCTGCCCGGGGGTCCGACCTCCCGGTGGGTCTCCTTCTGCGATGGTTGGGAACCCAGGAGCTCTGGTGTCAAATCCCCCAACTCTGGCTGCTCCCCGTCTCCCCTCACCCGGCCAGGTAAGAAACGTCTGCGGAGTCCAGGAAACTGCAAACTGTGCCCAGGTCCTCTGGAGGGTGGATTGTTCCCCGATTTTAGCAGGGAGTGTTGTCCTTGATCCCTTCTGCCTCTGGAGCCCCTGTGGGGCTCTGGGACACTAGTCCTTGCCCACCATCCAGGCCAGCTCTGCCCCTGCCTTTTGGACAACGCCTTTCGCAGCCCACAGTCTGGCCTGAGAGAACCCAGCTCTGAGATATCTTTGCACCTCAGGAAGGCAGTGCCAAAATGTGCCTGGGGGGCTTGCAGGCTCCCAGATGGACCTGCAGGGCACACGGTGCCACCAAACCCATGCCAGGTACATTAGATTTTGGGACACATCAAGCGTTACTGGATAATAAAAATCCCCCAGACTTCCAGCCTGTCCACAGGGATCATCTGATGCCTCACTGAGGAAAGATGCTGCAGACCCCTGACACCCTGAGATCTGCACCTCTCCAGCCATCTCCCACCCATCCGGACAGGTGACAGGGGCAGAACTCGCTGTGCAGGGAAGGCTGTCTGCCACCATGCAAACATAGTGGCACCAGTACTTTTCTCCTGGTTCTGAGAAGGAGAAAGTCAAAAGCTTGCGGGGATGACCATGCACTGTCAAGGACTCAAGTACAGTGCAAGGTTCTCCAGAAATCTTCAAAATGATATTTTGAGTTTGCACTTGATTAACCAGTCCCCCCACTCCCAAGCCCCCCAGACCCTAGTGCTGCTGGCTGGCTTTGCGGAGGCTGAGCACATGGACCAGATATCAAGACATTCCTGCTCTGCTTTAGAGTCCAGCAAGAGCAATAGGTTCTGGCCACTGGCTAGGAGACTGGAGCCCTGAGAAGACCATGCCTCTCTTTCCTTGCTGTGGACATCTGCAGCCTTCCTTGGTTGCCCATGAAGCCCTGTGGGGCTCATTGGCTTGGGCTGCTTTCACAGACAGCCTTCCTCGTGGCATCCCTAGCTGCCTGACCTGAGAAAGACCAAACCCTGTGCTCCTGGGACTCACTGGTCACATGCCAAAAGGAGCTGGAGGAGAAGAGTCATCCCTTACTGAATGCTTGGGCACATTCCTTTGTTTCAGGTTGCAGACACAGGACAGCCTCCTGCCAGGGCCTACAGGAGTGATTTGGGCCCAAGAAGAGCAGACCGCTCCAAGAGTCCTCACCCGCAGCCCATGCTCTCTCCAGTGCGTCTCTGTGCTAGGGGCTGGACCAGCATGTCCCTCCTTCGGCAGTCAAAGGAGCAGGGGCAGTCCCGGGCATAGCAAAGGGCAGCAAATGCCAGGGCAGCTAACATACCCTTGCTTTGTCAAAGACCTTCAGGGCCAGGTTGGCCACTGCTGCCTTTAAGAGGGGTTTTTAGGGATAATTTCTCCTAGCAGCAGAAGTATTTTCCCTGCTGGGCTCCCCCAATCTTCTTGCATTGGAAAAGGCTTGGTCCTGTAGCCCCCAGGCCCTCATTCTTGGCATAGCCCAGCCCAGCTGTGTCCACGTGGCAATGCCTGGCCGACAGGGCTGTTTCTAGGATGCTTATGTGCTCATACTGGTATAAAATGGATGGGATCTCAGATTCAATCTCTCAGGGGAACTTTGAGAGGCCATTCTTGATGTCCTGCCCAAACTCTGTGCCTCTCTTCTCCAGTTACTTGCAGCTCCTCTGCCTGCATGGGTTCAGCCCTGCAAAAGGCTTTCAGCCCAGGTCTGTTCCTTGATGGCCCTTGTCCTCACCCACTCATTAGCTTTGATTTCAGCATCCATCCACCCAGACCCTGCCCTGTCAATCTTCCCTGGATGTCTCCAGGCAGTGCAAAACTCTTCGCCTGGAAAGCAGTACGGTAGCACAGGGCTTTGGGCTAGGAGCAATGTCCCTCCAATTGGAGAGATGTGTGGTCTCTACAGGCTGGTCCCAACCAAGCACAGACCCTCAGACCCTTTGGAGATGTCTGGTTTTGAGGGTGGCCCTTCCAGTCACATGGGAACAAGGCTGAAAGTCCAGGTTGCCTGTCACTCTGCCAGGATCTGAGTGGCTGTGCCCCTGCTCCCACCTCTGCCTTGGAGAGGCTGCAGGAACTGTGCTGATGCCTTCTAGCCGTAGGAAAAAAACAAGCTCAAGGAGATGTCCTGGATTTGTCCCACTCAACTTTAGACGTTTAACTGAGAAAGCAAAGATACATTTGTTTGCTATTCTCTGGTCCTGCAACCCATCAGGAGATGACTTGGCCCCTGAAAGACAACAGCCTCAGGTAGGCTCTAACTATCCTTTGGGCCATTTTCCCCTCTTGTGATCAGCATGGTGGAGGAAGGACCAGAGAAAGTGTCTGGTGGGAAGGTTCTTTAGAGAAATCTGGACTTACTCTAAAGGGGAGAAACTTAGTTCCTATTAGAACTAAGCATTACTCCTGGATAAAATGTTGAAACAACCCAAATTCTTGGTGCCTGCAGGTGGAATTTGAGAGAATCATCCTGATATTCTCCAGATGAAATATTTTCCATCTCATTTCAAAAAAGACCTAAAGGAAAAAGGACCTAAAAAATACAGTTTAACTGAAAATGAGAACATGCACTTGGAATCAGAAAACGATCTTGTGTTGACTTGAAGGGAACAAACAGTGGGGGAAAGGAGAAAGACGGTCCAGCTACCCCATACCCTTTCCAATGTGGTCTCCTTGGGAAAGATATGACCAGAGCACAAGACATCCCTGCAACTTCAGTCCTGCCAGGGAAGGGGAAATGAAGGTGCAGATCCATTTACCACCCTGCTTCCTGCAGCTCCTCTTTGGGACCAGCATGTTCTGGACTTTTTACAGTTCATTTTCCAGCCAGATAAATCCATCATCCCCTCAGCTGTGGTGACGACGACTGTTCCTTTCTTTCTGCCGCAGCGCTGCAGGGCTTTGCAGACAATTGAGTTGCATTGGATTCCTGTGACTGCTTCCTTACACCCAAGTTCCCAGCCTGCTCCACAAATCCAGAGCGGGCGGGCACGCCACGGCACTGAGCGTGCATCCTGCACTCGCGCTGGCAAAGCGTGCCCTCTGCCGTCACCCAGGCCACAACACTGCCTCTCTCCCAAGACATCACCTGCCAAATGCTCTCTAGACTCTCTCAGCTCTGTATCACTGCCTGGCCAGCAGGGAAAAAAGAAAGTTTTTCTTACACTGCAGCACTCAGTCACCTTGTAGTGCTGAGCTGCAATCAGGGAGCCGGGGCCACGACACTCCTCACCTGTAGGAAAACCCTGTTTCTGGAAGCACAGCCTGCTCTGGAGGGTGGTAAAGAAACCCACCAAAGCCCCACATCTCTTACAACTTGCTGAAGATTACAGAAGAGTTTCCTTATTGCAGAAGTCTGGTGCTGCCCTAGGTGAGCGTAGGAAGTGCAATTGGTTGTGCCTGAATGGTAAAGAAGAGCTAAACAAGGGAGAGAAAATGCTGACTGACATGGTGACTCCCTGGGGCGGACCATGTGGCAAATAGCGGCTTTAGGAAGGCGTGAATAATACAAGAATCCTTTGCAGGATGCCAGAGACAGACCCAGCTTTGTGGCGTGCAACAGTCTGCCTTCTTCTTTTTGAAATGATGAACACCATACCCTGGAAAAAACAAAACAAAACAAAACAAAACAAAACAACCAACCAAACAAACAAAAAAAAAAAAAAAAAAAAAGAAAAAAGAAAAAAAAAGAAAAAAAAAACAGAACAACAACAACAACAAAAACCTCTCTTATACATCTAGGATGTACATACTTTCCCACGAGGAAAAAAAAAAGAAAAAAAAAGAGGATCTTTAACAAATACCATCAAAATAAAGTGCTCTGGAGCCTGTGTGTGTGCATNTGAAATGATGAACACCATACCCTGGAAAAAACAAAACAAAAAAAAAAAAAAAAAAAAAACCAACCAAAAAAAAAAAAAAAAAAAAAAAAAAAAAGAAAAAAGAAAAAAAAAGAAAAAAAAAACAGAACAACAACAACAACAAAAACCTCTCTTACACAGCGCATTGGCACATACTTTCCCACGAGGAAAAAAAAAAGAAAAAAAAAGAGGATCTTTAACAAATACCATCAAAATAAAGTGCTCTGGAGCCTGTGTGTGTGCATAAGCTGAGCTCACATCCCAGCACATTGCCTGGCTGTGCACACACCTCACAAAAGAGAGCTCCTGGTCCATCTCGTGGCCGGACTGTGCCATGTCCTCCTCCCTGTCCACAAGCGCCATTCCCTGCCGCGGGTTCCCCTGCCGCGGAGCTCACAGCCTGTAGCCTCGGCGAGGGCCGGGCTCCCACCAAAACAGCCTCACAGCCGAAGCTGGCGGGTCGCTGTTCGGAGGCCTGGGGCGATGTTTCGGGACAACGCGCCGTTTCTCCCGCACTACTTGGGCCCCGAGGCGCGCGGCTCCTGCTGAAGCCGCAGCCTCGCCTGCCCTCTCGTGGGTAGCGGGCAGATTACACGGGATCCTCGCAGCTCCAGCGCCCACGACCCCGATCCGCGGGGTGGACCCCGTTGTGCAAAGCAGGAGGGAAGAGCCCCGCAAAGCTCCGAGATAAATAAAGTGCAAAGAGTGTCCCCGAGTCCCGCTGTGCCGCTGAGAGCAACATCTGCCTTTTCAAAAGTCGGGGGCTATGGTGCCTACATGCCAACCTTCCTTATCTTAAACAGTGTAATTTTACCTTAAATAGTGGGGTTTTTTTTGCTCAGTGCAAGTTTTTCAGCACCAAAACTAGTCCAAGGAGCTAGATGGTTGATAAGTGCAACAAGAGCTGGCCCAAAGCACGCAGAGCATTGCTGCTGACACCCCAATGCCCTGCTCTGCCCCAGAGAAGCTGGAATACCATTTCTCTGCTGGATTTGCTGATAACCTGGGCCAAGAAATAAGATGGGGAAATAACGGGGAGTAAGCTGTGTTGTGTTCAGTGCAGAAGAAATCAGAAAGGGAAAACTCCACCATATCCTCACATTTCAGGCATGTCTTTATATGGGAGGAGGTAAAAATGGGTATGAAAAAAAAATACTCAAACACATTCTGGGTTATTTCCTAGAAAGCACACGGTTAATCAGTTCAGTAGTGGTGTTTCTTCTGCGTCCTAACCACCTGCATTTGGAGCCAGGTTTTCTAAGGGCGAGTAGCCCTGCAGCTCGGAGCCCGGCAGGTCCTATCAGCTCCCCATGTGTGGGCTCTGCAGCCCCAACACGTCCATAGCACAGACGGATGGCCGAGCGCTCCCTCGTATCTGCAAACACTCCTAGTGCTGAATGCAGCTCGCCAGTGAGCGCTGGCCGTGCCAGCTGACTGCAGACCTCTGCCCCATGGAGAGTGAGGAAGAGATTCCTATCGCGTCAGCTGAACTGTCAGGAAAGCTGTGAGATCATTGTTAGAGAGGGGAAAAAAAAAAAAAAAAAAAAAAAAACTGCCAGGAGGAGGAAATAGCCATGATCCAGGAATACACAGGATTTATTTTGCAAATGCATCTGAGTATTTGCGCATCTGAGCATTTCCCAGATGCAGTGGAAACGGAGGTTCCCAATATGTAGCTTGTTGGAAGCAGGGGTGATCACCCCAACTTGCAAACATGGTGATTTGAGTAGTTGGAGACATAGGAGGCAAAAAGACAGCGAATTCCTCGCAGGGAGGGGAGGAAGCGAAACGAGTGTCCCAAATGACACGTAAATGCAGTCACGAGCCCAGCCAGCCTTATTCAACACCAGCAAACCCAGAGGGCATGGAGAGGGGAAGGAAAGGCGGCAGCAGAACTGCAAAGCAGGCTTTCCTGTTTCCATTGCTCATGCAATGCCCCATTTGGGGACATTTTCCTCAAATTTCTGTCTGACATTTATAAGCCAGGGAAGCAGCACAGGAACAGAGGTTTTGGGGTGAGGAGCTCCTCGCCACAAATTGGGGCTGTCCTTGCCGACCGTCTGATCTGCCTTGTTCACGGGAAAGGATGCTTGGCATATGGGACGGGATGTGCATTCCCTGCACACGCAGGCCCATTCCGTGTCAACTTCTGTCCGCCTGTGTCCTATAGTGCATGAGAAATCCTCCTCTTCCCCTTCATCATGGACCAGATGGGTTCTCCCCTTTCCACTAATATTTCAAAGCACTAAACTGTCACCCACACTTGGGCTCCGCGCTAAAGCGAGACATGAATTAACATTTAAGCAAAAATGAAATAAAATCTATCAAGCTCAGACCTCACCAAAATGTCGACCCGTTGTCCTGCCCTACACCAGCTCTAGTTGCAGCCAGGCCAGCTGGGACAAAGCGGAGGCCGTTCGGAGGCCTCCCTCGCTTTCTGCAAGCAGCACGCCGTCACGAGCACAGCCGCGCTGCGCTTGTGGCCCAGAGACACAGGCAACCAGGGGGCTGCTGGAGGGGACTTGCCGAGCCGCCAGCCCTGCGCCACCGGTGCTGGGCAGCAGCTGCTCTGCCGGCAACAGCAGCAGCTTTTCTCCTCGAGCAACGCTGGCAAGTGCACCAGTTTCCAGGAAACATAAATAGCTCTCCAGCCATCTGGAACCAGCCTTAGGACTCCCAGTAAAGGTCTTTCCCTGGTTCTGCCCTATTTCTGGTGGCTGTTTGGCACAATCACCCAAAATACCAAGTGGGAGAGGGTGACGTGCCCACCAGGATCCAGTGCAGTGGGCTCGAGTCCTACTCCAGCCTCGTGCCAAAAGTCACCTCTGCTCAACCTATCTGCAAGCAGCTATTTGGGATAAAGGAGGCATCGCTCGGCTCTTCCAACTGCCCATCCCTTAATAGCTTTGCCTCTTTGAGATCCTCATGGCCAATATCCTTGCAGAAAAGTCACAGAGAAGAAGCTTCTGCCTCCTCAAGCCGCTCCCAGACGGGAAAAGGCTGCTTCAACCAGAGCCACTTTTGATGTGGGGCCAACGTTGCACTGAGCCAAGAGCTTGTGCCCAGACTTGGGCTGTTCAGCCCCTTCCCAAAACAGGGATTCATGTCCAAGATGTTTAAGCATGGGCAAGAACAGAACTCCCACTCCATCATACATCACTTTTCTTCATTTTATTCTTTTATTTGTACAGCTATATTTTACAGAACGCATTAATGCAGTTTAGACACAGCCCAAACCCTGTCTCCCGAGATTGTTTAACACAAGCATGTAAAATAAGACTGGAAAACAAAAAACAAATAAAAAAAACAGAAACAAAAAAATAAAACATTCCCCACTAGAGAGTTCCACCAAAACTCCTTTTGCAACGTCAGGCTGTACCTTGAAGAAACTGAGCTCAATATAGTCCATACATTGAAAACTTCCATTGAAAAGAAAGGCACCGTGCGAAACCACATTTTACATATATACAGACTGAGAACTAGAACAAAAAAATTACACTTTATTATTATTTTAAATTCCTTCTGCAGCTTTGTTGGTTTAATACACACTTTTTTGTAAATTGTAAACCTTCACTTGCAAAAAAATACAAATACACTGATGCATTTAGACAAAATATTTTCTTACTTGTACAGATGCAATACTTTAAAATATCTCGTTAAGTGCTCTATCATAATAAAGATTCTCAGAATGGCTTCTGCCTGCAGAGTCCAACTGAGCCTTTAATGCATTTTATATATTTTTAATATAGCTTTTTTAAAGGTCTATATATATTTATTATATATATATTTATATATTTATATCTATATATATTTACAACTCTGCCATAGATTCCTTCACCTTTGGTTAAAAAAGTTAAAGCCCTCTCTTTAATAGCATACTTTCTCTTTAAAAGAACACACATTTTGCATACAAAAGAAAAAAATCTGTTCCCATAAATCAACATTACATTCCTCATCTTCAAACGGCAAAGGCTGTGAAGGTTAGACTCCAGAGTTTATCAACACTCCACTGCACAGACATTTAAAATGACTATTTTTATTTTTTATGTTTTATATACAATAAGATCTGAATAATTTTTTTTCTTTTAGTTTCACATAACTGGGAAAAAATAAAACCCGTGTATTTTTTTTAATTTCTAATTCTTTTTTCCACCTATCTGCACTATGGGTTTAGAGGCACTCCATCATATGATGATCTTTTTTTTTTTTTCTTTTTTTTTTTTTTCTTCTTGGTTTTTAAAGTGTTGCAAGTATCCTTTGGACAGCTTCCCCACGCCAACCCTTCCGCACTGCGACGCGCCTGGGGAAATCCTGGGCCTTCAGCACGCCTTGGGGAGCTCCGGAGGCACCTCGGTCGCCGAGATGCGGTACTGCACCTTGGTGTTGGTGATGGCCCCGTGCTTCTGCCGGAGGTGCAGCCGCAGCTGGCTTTTGTGGCGGAAGTGCAGGTTGCACTTCTCGCACTGTGGGGTGAGAGGCAAAGCAGGGAGCGTGAGACCTGCGGTCTGACTGTGCCCACGTGGACCCCTGCCCCTCGCGAGCAGCCTCTCTTCCAGCCCTTTCAGCCAAACACACACCGCAGCGCGGGTGCTCCCCTCTGCGTTTTGCTTTAAGGGATGGATGAGGACCAAGGTCACCTCGCACGGGACACCAGCTCCCCAGGAACGCAGCGCCAGGCTCCTTCACCTAGATGCTCAAAGGGCTCTGCCCCGATACCCATGCACGGCGAGAGGGGGTAATTTAAGCCTGTAGCTATTTGGAGAAGTGTGACCTTCTTCCAGAAGAGGTGAGAGAAAAAAGAGCAGCTAAGATGTACCCAGGGCTGGGACGTGTGTCAGAAGCGGAGCCAGTTTCCAGCACAGCCAGTTGTGACAAAATACCATGCTGGCACCAGCTAATTCGTGAGCAAGGGACAGGGCACAGGGAGCAGACATGACCTTGGCAAACGGCCTTGTAGGGCCCCACGAGGCAAGCGAAGGGCGCCCAGGAGCTGGTGCTGAGCCAGGTCTGTGCAAACACCCGAGCGCCTGCCCACCCACTGCGTTCGGCAGGGCTCCCTCCCGGCCGCGAGCTCCCGCAAGGTCACTCACATGATACGGCTTCTCTCCCGTGTGGATTCGAAGGTGACTTTTGAGCGTCTGCAGATGCCGGAAGCGTGTGCCACAGATTTCGCACGGGTAAGGTTTCTCCCCGGTGTGAATTAGCACGTGAGCGCGGAGATGGGCCACCTGCGGGAGAGCAGCGGGTTACAGGAGCAGCCCTGGGAGGGGCAGCACGTCAAAAAGGAGGGCTCTGCTCGGGGGGTCTGATGGTTGGTCTCAACCAATCCACCTCCCCCCAGAGCAGCCCGAATCCCGGTTGCAAGTTCAGTCGCTCAATCCTTTCTATGGCCAAAGCTCAGAGAGGGCTTTCATTTTTCTGTACATTCTAGCTGGCAGTCAGAGCCACAAGGTCTGAGGTCTCTAATCCATAACAGGAATTGGAGGAGAGACATTAAAAACACAAATCAGGTTTCTTGGTAAGCCAGCAAATGGGCCCTCTAGGAGCTCCAAGCTCCTATTTTTTCCATCATTTCATGGAAAGAGGGTTGGCAGGTCTCAGACACAAGCCTGACCATCCCCACCTGCCCTGACACTGCAGGCACCATCAGCAACACGCACCTGGACGAATCGGGCTCCGCAGGTCTCACACTTGTATGGTTTCTCACCAGAGTGGATACGCGTGTGGGTTTTCAGGTTGGCTGGCCGGTTGAACTGTGCCCCGCAGATGTTGCAGCGATACGGTTTCTCCCCTGTGGAGCCAAGAGAAAGGCAGAGGGGATAAATACCAGCTTGCTTAGCACCTGTGTGCCAGGGCACTGCCCAGAGCTGCTGTCCCACTCAGGCACCAACCCCCTGGCACAACCTAGAGTTCCAAGTCCCACGGCTTGTTTTGGAGCTCGGCAGCCGCCAGGTCAACCCAGGACATCCCTGGAGCCGGACTCAGCGTGGGAGCAAGCTGGGCATTGCGGAGCCAGCCCTCCGGCATGCAGCGAACACACAGCACACGAGTATTTTTAGCAGGGAAATGCAGGCAGGAGCAGCCTCTGTTCTCCAGCTCCTCCCAGGGACAGAGGGTTATGCCACTATTGTCTTCCTCGGGTTGGGAGGTGCAGCCTTTGACGTGAAAGAAAACGGTGGCCAGCTCTGCCAGCAAGGATTAACAATTTCACTCCTCCTGGCCCAGCAACAGAGTCTGGCACTCTGGACTTCTCCACAGCCATGAGTAAAACATAGAGCCATCTGGCTCATTTTGGTCTCCTGATGTTCTTGAGCACATCCCGTCTCAATTGTTCATCACCTCTTCAGAGGAGCCAGAAGAGCTGATAGAGCAGAAAGCCGCGGCACGCCCAGCAACAGCAGCGCTCCAGAGTCGTTATTCGCTCACAATCACCGCTGTCGAGCCCCAGCCGACTTTCTCACCACCAGCAGAGAGTTGCAAAAAGATTTCCATTGAGTTTCTTTAGGATGGATAAAGCTAGGCTCAGCAGGGAGTGGGCACAGACATTGTTTCTCCTCCTGCTATCTCCTTTTGTTTTTGACTCAAGAACATCAGGGCAATAATTCAGTTCTTCCCCATGTATCCAAAAGACCTGGAAGCCCCAGGGGATTTCTACCTCCCCACACCTTCAAACCCTAGCCCAGCACATGTATTGTTTTATTAATGTGTTCAGGTCTCATCAAGCTTAAGTAAGACTTTAGGGATTATATCAAACTTAGCAGAGCAACAATAAGTCTTTAGCACAGACTTTCCTTCCCCAGCATGTAAACTGGTTGCGGTCATACAAAGCATTAATAAAAGCAGGAATAAATCCCCACATTTGTCAGTAAATGACTAGACCCTTAATACCCCATTCCTTTCTTGGCTTTCACTGTGCCAATACACAAAGAATTCATCCCATTCATTGATTTTCCTATCAGCAGTTTGTCAGGCTTGATATGATCTGAACTTCTAGGATGTAGGGGCGGGGGGAGGGAGGAGAAGAGAGGAAAAAATAGATTTCTCTCTAAAAGAGCTTGTGAACTCTTCTTTTATCCACCACAAAGTAATCCAGAGGGCACAGGTCTGCTCCCAGCCATGAGTTTTGTAAGCCAAAACAGCAGCGCCTGGTGCTTTACAACAACTAAGGTCCAGTCACCTTAGGAAGCAGGGCAGCATTTCCCTCGAGCCAAATCCCAGACAGGTTCAGCTCTGCCCAAGAAGAGTGTCCAGGCTCCCTGGCAGCACTGAGAAAATCATTTTGCAGCAGCACACCAGCACCTGGCTCTTCCCAGCACAGACAACTTGCAACACAGAGCAAGGAATGCCACATTTGGGACAAGCTGTCCCATGAACACCTGAACACAACAGCCCAGCAGCTCAATGCCTCCCCAGTAAGTCCTCTCCAAGGCCGATGCTGTACCTGTGTGGACGGTTTTGTGGCTGGCGAGGTTCCCCTTGTAGCGGAAGGAGGCCTGACAGCGATCACACTTGTAGGGCTTATCACTGTGGACTTGCAGAGAGTGTCTCTTGAGAGAGGCCTCTTCGGAGAACCGGCAGTCACACTCATTGCAGAAGAAGGCTCCATTCTCTGGGAAGGCAGAGAGAAAAGCAATGAGATGTGTAGTCTGGCACCTCGGTAGGCTGTGGTCTGGGGTTCTGCTGCACCATGCTGTTACCTCCACAACCTTCCTGCACACACAACACGAACACATGTGACTTAAGAGAGCAAAGTAATCCCTGGCCACCTCTCCTTCAGAGTAACATGCGCTACTGCTTATTAAAGCTGCTCCCACAGCACAGGAAGTCAGGCATCTCACATAGGTATATTTCAGGGAGGTCTACAAAAGCACCCAACTACCAGGCACCCTCCAAAGGAGGCATGCTCAGCCCTGGAGCAATTCCAGCACCCATACAGGCCTTAAACCTTTACATGCACAGTTGTCTTCCCTAAGCATGGAAAGATTGTCAGCATCTAGACTGCCTGGCAGGTCCCCTGTACAAAGGTATCTAACTCTTAAATGCTTTAGCCTTGAGTATCACCAAACCTGGGTTCCCTTTGTTGATCTCATCCCACACCGCAGGAAAACAAACAATTCTGTATTCCTCCTCCCTGAGTTACAGGCAGATGGGTGCAAAGATACTTGTCTCTGGGCCTGCAGAATTTTGCAACAGGACTGCAAGCCTCATTATCTGCATTTCTCCAGATGTGCACATTGGGCTCACTGATAATGAGGACACCGTGACAGATGAATGAGACACACTACATTGCCCAATCTCTATTAGGGTCATTACATCTGCCAAGCTTGTTCTCCGGTGGTTCTGGCAGGGTGGGGTGCACTTCGTTTCCTGTCCTTAGCTGCCAAGGTAGCAGCAGGTGACTACCTTCTCACATGAAGTGTCTAGATGGTGTTTGGAGGGGAAAGCCAGAGGAGAGCAGAAGCAATTCCCACGTGTGTGCATCCCTCGTGCATGCACAGAGCCAGCCAGGCAGTGAGCAGAGCACTGTAAAGTGCTGATCCATCAGCATCAGAAATAGTTTTGACTGGTCACTTGGATGAAGGGCACTGGGTGGAGAGATCCCTAGACTGCACAGCCCCACTCCCTGCCAGTTGCAAATGTAAGCAGGGACAGGGGACTCACCGCAACTGGAGTCAGAGTATTCAGACTGGGTTTCCCCCATCTCTTCTCCAAAGGTTGAGCCAGGGGTGTGAAGGCACATCTCAGCATGTTGTGGGGACTGGCAGCCACAGGAGCTGCACTTCGATGAATGCATGTACAGCGGGGACTGCCCTTCACTGCTCCGAGGGGACCCATCCAGGGACCTGTGGAAGGACAGCAACGCACACAACCGTGAGAAGGCCCTTGCTGTGCTTGAGCTATTGAGCCCTTGATGTTTGCACCCTTCCAGACATGAGGAACATCCGTGTTTTGGGGGGAGACTTTTGTGGCAAGATGCACAGCAGAGCCCTGATCAACAACTGGTCCCTCATGCTTCAGGTGCCCATACCAAGCAACGTCAAAGCTCTCCAGGAACATCCGGGTCCAGGGCATAGTGCACTGTTCCCAGACAGCTAGGCCTTTTCACAGCAGCGAGCCAACAAAACGCTCTGGGCACAAGGACTCAGGTGAAAACAGGCTGGGTGAATCCAGGCTCAGAAATCATCCAAAGCTGCAGAGTGAGCCAGACATTCTTGACCCAGTGTTCCCATTTTCACTGCCAGACCAGGCCAGCAGTGCTACCGTGTGGATGGCTGGCACTCAGCCAATGTCACCGGCTCCACCGGTGCTCCACCAGTGCAGAAGTTCCCACCTGGTCACAGCCAGACTCCCCAACCCAACGCCATAGCTATTTCACACGCTTCCAAACCCTCACCAACAATGTACGGAGTTCTGTTGTTCAGGGGAACCCTCTCACCTGTTAACAATATTGTTGAGTCTGCTTGCTTGTGGGATAGTGGAATCTTCTCCATTCACGCTCATCTTGGTAGGGGATTGCACATTGAGATGCTCTGGCTCCATGGACTGCTGGCAGGTGGACATGGGCATGTAGGTGCGAGGAGAGAGGGTTCCCATCTCATTCTGGTCAGCACTGTCTTGCTTGGTGCTCTGATTGAGAGAGTTGAGGACAATGAACTTATACTTCTTCCAGTTGCAGGCTTTGGGGTCTGTGGGGCTCTTGGTGGCAAGAGAGCCGGAGCTCTGACCAATACGGGCATTCTTGCTGCTGCTGGACTCCGTCGGCGAGTTGGGCTGACAGTCTGACTTCTGGGGGCTCTGGGGACTAATGAGTCCCTTGCGGTCCAAGGGGGTGTTGGTGGGCTCAAAGTGCTGGCTGATCTCATCTTCTGAAGATGTCCGCTCCTCCTCTTTGGCCACTTTGTCACAAGAGAAGTAGGAGTTGTTCCGGACTGAGGGGACAACAGGTTTGGGGCCAGAGGCTACGCTGTAGTGCATGTCACTCCTGGCTTCTTCAGCAGCAGCTTCTTTTGGAGCATAAATTGTGGCATGGCACATGTTAGCCGAGATGTCGGTAATGGTTCTCATGTACTCCGTGGGGATTGTCCGAGAGCTGTCACATGGCAGAATCCTCTCCTTGGGGAAGGCACTCGCCCTTGAGAGTTCGGAGAGGGGCATCCTCATCTCCCGCAATTCATCATCCACAAGGAAGCCATTTAGAGGGAGAGGGCTGTATCCAGGATAGGAAATGGAGGATCCAGACAGACTATTGAACAAGCCAGGTGCAAAGGCCCTCCCATCACAAAGGGACCCATTTCGGAGATGCATGCTGCTCTCTGAGATCTCTCTGCTCCGATAAGCCATCACCTCTGGGTGGCTCAGCATCCGGCCAGCCAGAAACTCTTCCCTTGGAGTCTTCATAGCAGACACCATCTCAGCTTCACTGTAACATAGCAAAAAAGGAGACACAGACAGTCATTTCCATCCTCAGGAATGAGTTCCCACCCAAACACACCATTCCAGGCTCTCCAAAGTTCACTCACGGTTCTCACCTAGATTTGACAAACCTTCGGCAAGTATCAACCACGTGCTCCATCTGCAGGTACAGTGCTGTGGCCATCACAGCCATGATATTGTTCTCCCTCAAGTTCAGGCGGGATGTGTACATGAAGTCCAAGAGGATGCAAAACCCCTCAGGGTTGATTTCGGGGTCTAAATTGATGACATTCAAGTTGCATTTGAGCTGATCAGTGAAGATGCTGTAGAAGAGGCCACTGGAGAGAGGAGAGACAAAGAGAGAAGATGAGTGTGATGACAACTCAGAGGAAGAAAGAATTTGTCTGAAATTCTTTAGCACAGAGGGGTTCCTGAATAGTAAAGAAGCCAAAGGCAATTACAGCATTCCCTGAGCTTCCCCCTTATTATCAAGCTTGGTTTCCCAGCTTAGTAAGCATCTTCTGTGCTGCACTTTTACCAACCGGAACAGCCTGCTTTCAAATCTCACCTGCTCAACAACTCTCCACTGCCCTGGTTTAGAAATTCCCCCTTTTTTTGTTGTTGTTCTTACCACTGCCACCCCCTTCCTGCTGTGTCTCATTTCTTTCAAAAGCCTCTTGGGAGATCCACACATACTTTAACCAGAAAAAAAAGGAAATGTTGACAAAACATTTTTCAAATGTTCTAATAGCTAAATCCTTGCTTTTCCACACCCCCAACTTTCTCAACAGAAGCCTCTGGAAGGCATCTGCAGTGATTCAATTGAATGATAGTGGGATGTTAATTAAGAATTTGCTAGGAAACAATCCTGGACCTGGAAAGGGATTTCAGCAGAGGTGGGCGCAGTCAGCAAACTGGGGGCCAGGGAGGAACAGCTCTAAAAATAGCAGTGACAGAGGACACTACAGTCACAAAGGACTTGCTCACCCCAGTGAGCATTCAGCCCTGCCTGCCCTTCCCTGCTCTGATGGAGCCTTTGTGCTCCATCTTCAGAGACACAGCCCACATCCACTGCGCTCTTGTTCATCTCAAGGGATTGCGCGTGGGCATACGTACACATGCAAGAAAGAGGGGTCTGTGCACTATGCTACAGATAATAGGTCTCAATTCTGGCTCCTTTGCTAATAAAGGCTTCTTGGCAGTCTGTTTCAAGCCTGCTTCCCTTCCTCAGCTTCCCTGTCCATAAAACCTGCAGGCTTCCCAGGGGACTCGGTAGTGTTGCAGGTGGCCAAAGGCAGAGGGAAGAGAAAGGGACAGAGGAACATGTTCCTGCACTTACCTGCAGGCCATGAGGACTGTTTTGTGAGCTCTGAACTGTTCCCGGTTCACAATGATGACAACGTCAGTCAAGATGTCCCGGCTTCTAAGGCGGTTGAGATTGAGGAGGACATCGCTCGCATGGCGGGTGAACTGGATGCAGCTGTCTGCTGGCGAGGCCATCTTGAAACTGCTCGAAACAGAAGGTGGAGAAGGATGGGAATGGAGAAACAGCTGGGAAAGCACCCTAAACCCAGCAAAGAGACAGCTGCCACTCCAGGAAGGGTTTAGATGGCGAAGTGTGGCTGGTGGTGACAGCGCCAGCTTCTCAGCCCCAGGAGAAACAACAAACAGGGATGTGACTATTTCAGCTTCCACCCCAAATGCCCGCCAGGCTGCCCAGCAGAGTCTCTTGAAAGAGCCAAACCTAGTGTGTCTCAGCTCCACCCAGCGAGCTGGTGGGCGAAGGCAACCAGACCCTCCTGATGATTAGCTAACTGGCTCCTCTTTCTCCCTGCCTCACCCATGGTGGCTCCACCCCAGCCCACTCCTCCCACCACAGCTGCTCCCTTGGGTTTGCCTCCACAAAGCTCTCAACACACTGTCTTCCCAGTCTCCAGACCTTCCTCAAGCACCATTCCCCCACCCATCTGCTGGCTGGCTGCAGATCCCACTGTGACAATCAAAACTGTCCTTGTCCCAACAGAAGCTGCAAGAATTTCAACATCTGGAAAATAGCCCATGGTGAAGCACAACCCTCAGCCACCATCAAAACTACTGATGAACCTTCCCTGCTCCCAAATGGCCACTTAGGAGCAGATCTGTCCAAAATTCCCCAATAAATCAAGTCACAATAGTCAGGAGCAGAAGCCATCTAACCTGCTGGATTGCTACCCACACTTCAGCCCATTCCCTCCAAGTGAGGAAGGCTTGGGTTAGTTGAGAAATATGAGGCCTTCCCCCAACACAACGACCCCTTGATCTGTGTCAGAGATGGCCTTCAAGCAGCCTTCAAGCAGCTGTCACCTAGCACCCAGGACAATCCAAAGTCTCTTTGACTTTGGGCTGGAACCTACATTTTAAATGTAGAATTCTTCAATGAGCAACTCCCTCCTGCAATCTCATCTCCTCCTCCTTTCCCAGTGGGATATGAATGTACAGAATTTTCTACAGAGCAGCTGCTCTCCTGAAAACAAATTCCAGCTGGGTCTAATAAAACATTTCATTCAACATGTTTAAGGGAAGCAGGGGGAGCACGAAATTTAAACGTACATACCCAATGCCTCAATTCACAGTCCAAAAGTTTCTTTCAAACCTACAAATAAAGCACAAGAAAACAAATGCCATATTAGCTGATATATATGAATTGACCATGTAAGGACACGAGCTTGTTGTTTTGGTGGTGTATCAGTGGGATAAAAGCTAGAGATAATCAACCTTCTACTCTCCAGTAAGGTTAACATTTGTTTCTTCCGGTACAGTATGTTCTTATCACAACCACAGGCTTTGAGAATCCAATCATAGCTTCTTCCACACCCTCTAGCCCAAACCATGGGCGTATGCCAAGGAGATTTTCATTTCCATGACTCAGGAACTTAAAGGCAGGTGGGGAAGGGAAGTCGAGCAAGAATGTTCTCACCACTTCTTTCGGAGATAACTCTCCCCTGCCAAGACCAAATTCCCAGCCAGCGCCATATCCAATACCAATGCCATATTCCCAGCACCTCATTAACAGGTATGACTTACACATCCACTGCCACTCTGCTCAGAAACCTCGAAAGAGCCTGAATTCAGTCCTCTAGAATAGCTACTGCCCCTCTCAGATGCCAGTGCACTTCAGACACCATGAAAATACTTGGGAATGGTACTCCCAACTGACTTTGGAAGATATGTCCATAAAGTATCAAAGGGACTTGGCCAGGATCGCATTAAGAATTCAGTGGCAAAGATACAAGCACGGCCAGAACAAATGCCTTGCCCAGGCTAGTGGAAAAGCTTTTCCCAAAACTGTAATTCTTGCCTCTACCTGCTGTTTTTGTGGGCAAAATGCCTGGGGCTGCACAGCAAGGAAACACAGGAGTTAAATGCCTTCCAAAACTCAGGCTATTATTTCCCAACTTCCTTAAAAAATAATTAGCACAGCTGACCCGGTGCCAATGCCAGGAAGAGGGCTCTCAGGTGGCCGCCCCATCAGCAACAAGAAGAATCATGATAAATAAGTGCACAAACTCCATGCACCCCCGAGACCCTCACCATACTATTTTTAGGACCAATCAAAAGTTCTTGGGAGCAAAGCGACACAGATGACTTCCGACACTTGCAGGGATCCCATCCAGCCCTTCAAGGGCAAGCGTTCCCTTTTCTCTCCCTTACAGGAGATGATCAGATGTAGAGTCCCAGCTCTCCTCGTGTCTCTAGAGGCCTTGGAGCAGGAAGAAGCGTCATCTAAGACAAGGTATCACACGCAAAGCCCAGGAGGGCATCGTGCAACTCCGTTCCAGAGATCAAGTGCAAATCTGCAGAGCTGCTCTGAGCCCTGCTTGCATAGAGCTTCACACACACACAGTGACTCATTTCCCAAATACTGCAGACTCTGACCTCTCTGTACACGCTGACTGCCAGCCGTTCGCTACCTTCAGTCGAGAGCCAAGGGAGTTACAGCCATCCGTTAAGGAGCCCAGCACGCATCCACGTTTCCGCACCAGCGGATCACGCACGTCCCGGCTGACTGGGTCACGTCCCGGCCTCGGCCGTGCCAGCGGCCCCACCACCAACTCCTCCGAACTCCCAGAGCCTTACGCCGGTGTCACCAAGGCATCAGCAGCTGACCCACTTACAAACTAACCAAGTCACAAACTGCACGGTGAACTCTGCGCCCTTGAGCGTCACGTGAGGAGCTGTCGCTGTCCCGGACTCCCTTTCCCGCAGCGAGGGCGCAGCGCTGCCCTGCCAGGGAGCACCCCGCTGCCCTCCCAGCCCCTCGCATCCTCCTTACCCTGCACAACCATCTCTCCCCAGGGCCGCCGTGGGAGCTGCCCGGCCCCCAGCGCCGCCCACGGAGCCAGGCAGGTGCATCCCAAGCGCTCCCGGCTGCAGGATGTGGGCGCACAGAGGGAGAGGGACCTTCCTTCCCCTTGCTGCACCGAGCCAGGCTTAACCCTGCCCTTCCCGGCATTTGTGCAGGACCATCGGCATGCGGGACAACACCAAGACCCTGGGAGAAGCAAAAGGGAACAGCGATGGGAAGCAGCCAAAACTGCAACACCCCAGCAGGGCCTTCTCCGCTCCCGCTGCCAAAGCCCCTGAGGTGCCCGAGGCTCAGCTGCGGCGGCAGCATCGCCCCAAGGGCCCCCCAGCTTTCCAGCTCGGTACCTTGCGGGCGCAGGCTGGCCCGCGGCGCTCAGGGCTCGCGGCAGCGCTCGCCAGGGCTCACGGTGCCTGGAGAGGAAGGTCTGGGCCAGGCGCGCGGCCCATTTCGGTGGTGAGGGGCGGCTTGGGACTGTTAGCACTACTGCCTTCCAGGAAGGCTGCGGGTCTGCCCCGGCGCTTCACGGAACGGCCCTTCCCTGCCGGCACCTCCCCGAGAAAACCCATTCCTGGAAGGGAGCCCAGGCCGGTGCTGCCCTGCCTGGGGCGGCTGGCTTGGCAGGCGAGGGAGGGAGCACAGGGCTCTGCACGCAGGGGAAACCCTGCTCGGCTCCGCGCCACCCACGCCAAGGGGGGACCCCCACCGCTTCCCCCCCGGGACAAGGGGGAGACCCTGGTAGCCCCCCTTCATCCATCTTCTCTCTGACATACAGCAAATCCCTTTCCACCCCCTGGTGCACAGGGAGCCTCCCTACCATGCACGGGATGATGTCCTTGCTCTTCTACCCTCTTTGCATGGAGGGGATCCCTCCTCACCCCCGACCACAGCGAGACAGGGGGAGAGCAGCAACCACCACCCTGCAGTGTCCCGCACTCCTACCAGAACCTCTGGGCTTCTCCTCAGCCCCGAAGGGCCAGGAAGTCTCTCTTCCCCACAGCTCCATCCCACACAAGGCTGTGAAACTGCCCGCCCAGGGGAAGAGCCATCCTGCCCCTACTCCCCCATCCCTGCCCCGCTGCAGGGCACCAGCATTGCAGGAACAACCAGCTGCCCATGGGGACACCCCTGCCACCAACCTCCACCAGGCCACCAAGGGACACCCCAGTAGTCTCATATGGGGACTAGAGGCAAGGGGAGGGGGTAGTGGGGGACCTCCAGGCATAGTCATGGTTCCTACAAGCCCTGGGGAAGAGGATGGGCGAGTGCCCAGCTCCGCTTTCCTGGTGTCACACACAGAGGGAGCACTAAGCATCCTTTAGCTGTCAGAGCACAATTTTATCAATTTAGCAGCTTCTGTTTGGTGCCTAGGCCAGAACATGGCTTGATTAATAATAGCCAGAGAAGGGCAAGCCCAAGAGGAGCCCTAGCACATGCCACCAGCACAGATCAAAAGCAGCACTGCTAGCACAAGCCCTGTAGTTTTTTCCATCGTACCCTTCCGTGAGCAGATTGCACTCGCTGTATCGAGCGGTCTCTGCTAACTTTCAGTCTGATCCAATTTCCTGCCAGCAAACAAATGTTTCTAGGAAATGCAATACATTATCTGGACAGGTTTATTATCAGCACTTGGAACCACGAAAACGGCATATTTTCTTGAGCGCTGCAGGGAACTTCAGTGTTTGTACTTCAAAAGCAGATTTAAAAGGATTGCCCTTGAAAGTGGGCCCAGCTCAAGTTGTTTTGGTCTTCTCAAAGAGAGCAAAGAGACGAGGAAGAGGGTGGGGAGGAAGATTCTAAAAACATCTCTACTGTTTTCTGCTGCGAGGATTCCCCCTGCCCTTTGCACAGCCAAGATCCGACTAGGCGACAGAGCCAACAAGCTCCCCTGGGAAGCAGGGAATCAAACCTCCTTCAGCATTTCAAACGACCCCTAACAATTCGGCATGGTAATTTTTCCAGCAAAGGCAGGAACCTCGTCTCATCTGAGGCCAAGGGAGCTACTTGAGGGAGCAGGAGGCTCAGGCAGCATTTGCCCACGCAAGCCCTGCGCTGAGACACTGCCCCGGTGGCAGAGCCCACCCAGTCCCCAGCTGCTCCGAGCTGCAGAACCCAGGGCCAGTGCAGCTGTGACCCATTAGCCTGACCCCACGCCAGGGCCATCACTCACAAGCCAGCACAGCCCTTCCCCTCCGTCTAAGCTCCTGGGGTCAAGGTGGGAACAGTCCATTTTGACAGCAAGGAGCCACTCAGGCATCCAGCCTGGATGCAGCACAGCACCCAAGGGACACCTATGCAGCTTGGAATCTGGCAGAGTAGAGATCCCTTCCACCCCACCCTATTTATTTGGCCAAACAGGCTTAGGGAGATCTGTTTCAGAGGGCGCCATGCCCAACATGAGACATGCTCTTCAGAACCCACCACCCTGCTGCACACATATCCCAAGCTCTCCTTACTGCACCGAACCACCACATGCTCCTCACATGTCCAAAAAAAGGGGTAAACCCAAGACAGAACACAGCCTGGGAGAAGGAAAGGAGAGAAATAACACAGCCCGGAGGGTTCTCCTCTCCCTCACTCACTTGGCTCTCCCTGCATCCTAGGTGTGAAGCTCCGCTGAGCTTGCAAGGGAGTTACACAGCCCTGAAGGCAACACAATCCCCAACAGGGAGGAGGGAGAAGTTTTTGACTTCCAGTGGCCTGCTGCAACCATGCACAAGCAGGACAATGACTTAAAAGACTGGATTTTGAATTATAAGCTGGATTTTGAATTAAAAAAAAAAAAAAAAAAAAAAAAAAAAAAAAAAAAAAAAAAAGGAAAGGCTACATTTGCAGTCTAAATTTGCAGTCTCAAGAAGTTTACCAGGCAGAGCTAACTTCTGAATATTCGTTTAAACAAACTGCAAACTCCTGAGGTTCACCAATGCCTGCTGTAAACATGGAAACCAAGTGCCACTTCTTGCCAAAGAGAAGAATGGTTTAAAAATAGATCTAGAAAAGCGTACAGGCACTGGGTATACACAACTCCCGTTTATAGACTCACTATGATAAAATGGAATGAGAGGTTACGGACATGCACTCAACTTCCCACCAAATTTAGATTTTACAAACTTTTCAGAAAGACGAAAACAACATTTCAGCCTCCAACTGAATGAGCAAACGCTCGTCACAGGGAGTTTGCAGCCTAAACATTACAGCCCATGAGCTAAAACAGGCATTGTATGGTTTAGTAGAGTACAGTGACAGAAATACAAGGAGATACATAAATTGCACAGTGACAAGTCCACATATTGGTTAGAGCTTTGTTTTACTTATATATACAAGCTTTTTTTTTTTTTTTAAATGGATATTAAAAAAGGGACACTCATCTCTGCTCCCAAAACATAGCATTGCCTCACTAAGTTTTATCTAGTGCATTTATAATAGGATTTTGAGGACAATATTTCATTAATAAAACAAAAATTAATATTAGGCTGCTGCCATCATAACTGGGAGGGAATGAAGAAAAAAAGAAAAGCTCTATGAGACATCCTAAGTCGGGCAGAAATTCAAGGGAAGATTAACACCACAACTCGGAAAGATTTTCACATGTGATTTCATGACAAGACCCAGAGAGAACTCCATATGGAAATGCCAGCAACTTTAATAAGCGCTTGGTTGTTTCCAATTAGGTTCCTTAAGTAAGTGCAGCGGCATCCAGGGTTGCTTTGCCACCTTCTTCTCAACTAGCAAGCACTTCTTTCTTTTTTTAAAGTAGTGCGTTAACAAACATGTTCCCGCTTTCCCAAGCCTCCCAGTTCAGCCCCTGCCGCGGCCAGGGGAGCCGACGACCACATAACACTAGATGGCATCAGTTCGCTTTGCTGCAGAAGAGATTTTTCCCCTTGGAAAATAAAACACCCCAACCAAACCTGGAAAACATATAATTTTGTCGATGTAATTCTGTTTCTCTTAAAATGTGTCTGAGCAACATTATTTTTACGAGCTTTTCCAGTCTTGTTTTTCAAAACTTAATGTTTCTGCTAGGTTTATTTTAGACAGCAGACTTAAGTCCTCCCAGTGCTGTGAATGGGGATGTCTGAAGTATCATAAAGACTTTTGACAGATTTCCTTCCCCCCCCCCTCTTTTTGGTGGGATTTGTAAGAATCACTTCTCATTCTGACTTCTTCCTTTGCAATAATAACTAACCAGTTAAATTCCACTTCCTCTCTGAATATTGACTCAGACAGTCAGAACTGAGGGGGATTGGAAATTGGAATTGAAATGCATCCCGAGAGATCTTTGATCTGTTTTGCCAGTCAAAAAATTGAACACTCAGAGATGAAGTCTTTTCTTACTAGCACAATGTAATAATCCATTCTTCTGGAAAACTGCTAGATAGCCGATTGAATATTTTAATGGATTGATGATTTGTTTCATGGGGCAAAAAAAAAAGCCGTCTGTAATATAAGTTCTTAAGCCGACAATCCCTTCATTAAAAGGGAAATAACAGAAGCTTAAGCTTTCTCTGTGTGTGTTTGCATACACACACACCACCCAGCACGCACAAGAGAGAAAGAAATAGAAAGAGATCTGCCTTAAAACATTTTCAAAGCAATTTCTGAATTGAATCCTCCCCCACCTCCATGAACACTACAAGAAAGCCCGCATTTCTCCTTCATGCGCTTATCCTGTAAGCCCTTGAGATAATATTGCCAAAGGGCAATTTTTAAAAGCCCAGGACAGCAAGCAACACGATCCCAAGGAGCAACAGGGGCCTGATGCCACCCCCAGCCCTGCTGCCCCTTCCAGCAGTGCTGATATAGACTTGGCCCAGGCAGATGTCAGAGTGCGGAGCTGCTCGCTCTGCGCAGATCCTGCACCACCACGAGCCAGGAAGGGAAAGAAAAAAAAAAAAAAAAAAAAAAAAAAAAAAAAAAAAAAAAAGGAAAAACACGAACCGAGGCAGGGCCGAGCCCTGTTGTTTTTGACTCAGGATTTTTAAAGTCCTGATTTGCCTCTTCCTTGGAAACGCAACAGGGGTCAAAGGCGGCTTTTTAGGCACATCTAAAAGAGGCCGCCGCGGATTTCTCTAAACAAGCGGCTCGCTTTCCGCTTCCCTCCTTCTCAAGGGGCGATTTCATAACGTTCACGCTGTGACTTTGCAAACTCCGGGAGCGGGGCGGGGGGACCCGGCGGGGAGGGGGCGGCCGGGAGAGGTCGCTGCCGCTCGGCTACGGAAAAGTTTTCACAGCAAAAGTTGGGCTTTTTTTTCGGTTTTGTTTTGCCCCCCCCCCCTTTTTTTTTAACGTTAAAAGAAAACAAATAAATAAAAGGCCTTTTCCTCCCCACTCCCCTGCCCTTGTGTTTTTTG
>VZSV01000096.1:1539687-1574253 GCA_013398735.1 Nothocercus julius
TCTCTATTTTTCCTTCTTTTCTGTTTTCATTCCAAAGTCTCACCAGGTTCTCCAAATTTTGCATTTATTTTTTCTTCCTTCTTCCCCAAGAAAAACACTTTTCATCAGAAAACGTGATACTTTTTCTTCCGAACCTCTCTGAAAATTTCCCGTCTCTCTCTCGAGGCAAGTTTCTAGGATCAACAAGTTAACCTTCAAAAAGATTACAAAGGTACAAGTGGGCTGCTTAGGAGGTGAATCATTAAACATAAGGTGAAGTATATGACTGCAGAAGGTTTCAATTAAAGTGACAGTTTAGGCAGACTTTGCTTGCCCGGGAAAGGTAGGCTTTTATTGCCGGCTCTGCTCTCGGAGCTGCATACATCCTAAGCAGAAAGAGCTCGTTCCCCCCGGCTGATTTTTGCATTCCCAGGGCTGCTGGTACGATCCTTGCTCGTACAAACAATTCTACCAGTTTGAGGATGATAAATTCCACCGTGACAGCATTAAATGTGGGAAAGTGGCCAGATTTCCTTTCTATCTCCCCCAAGCAAGAGCAAGGGAACCCGTCTCGGACCTGACTTATTCCAATTGCCCGAGGCTTCACCCAAGCCATCCCTGATTCACCCTAGCATAAGGCAGAGCAGGATTTGGCCCACAACCTTCCCTGTTGTTTCTCCAAATCCCTCTGGATTTTTTTTTTCATTTAGTTTTGCTTTATTATGGCAGCTTATTTAGCAAAGCAGCCCCAGGCTGGAGGGAGGAACGCGCTCCTTGCCGAGACGTGGTAATCCTGCCGTGCCTCTGCCCTGTCCCCGCGCCCGCCCGGCCGGGAAGCGCTCTGGAGATTCACACTGCGCTCCCCTTGCAGCATCGTCCATGGGTGCCGGGGAACCGAGCACTCTTCGCAGGGTCCCCCGTGCTTGGCAGGATGCCTGTGATGCTGCAGGGTCGCAGGCTTGGGGATACAGGCAGTGACTGGTCCCTGAGTGGAGGATAGAGAAGGGCCAGGTCAGCCAAATTTGAATCAGGAATTTCAAAATTCAATTTTCAAAATTTGAAATTTCTGATTCAAATTTTAACACTTTCTGGGATTTCCTCTAGATCTGTCCTGAGTGGGCAATAAGATCCTCTCTGCAAGGATGATCTAGCAATTGGGTTAATTCCTTCCTGCGAAAGCCTTACATAATCGTGTGGGCTCAGATCCTCAAAAGTATTTGTGTGCCTTCTTCCCATGGAAATCAGGGAGCTTAATTGTCTCCTAAAATTACTGTGTTTTGTTTTGACAGAGGAGCTGGAAATAACAAACCTGATTTTAGTGAGCTTTGTTTGCCTCTCTGTGGTCACAGAGCATTTTATCTACCTTCTTGAATAAGCTCATGGTTAAATAGGATAGTGCCCAGATTTCAGATGGGTTTGTAAAATATGACCAGGGGGAACCTGCTGCCAAAGGAGGTTAGGGAAGCTGGGTTGTGGCCTGTTTATGCCTCCAGTCCCAACTGGTAAAATGTGTGTAAGAAGACAGCACGGTCTTGCCAAGGTGCTGGAAGGAAGAATCCATTAAAGACTGTGCGATGCTGCAATAGAAGGATCATAAAGATCACGTCAGGGAGAGATGCCATCTATTACAGATAACTATTGCACAGCTGACTGCATCTCCCTCTCTGGAAATGGCTCCTTTCTTAGTTTCATTTTTGGCTATGTGACCTGAAAGAATTCTTCTCACTCCTTGGCGTTTGTCCCCTTCAGATATTTCATGCAATACAGAAGGAGGAGGAATCAAAACACCGTGACATTGAAGTTTATTCCTGATTCTGCTCACGTCAGTTGAAATCAGTCACTAAAACCTCAGCCCGCAGGACCCTGTGCTCCGTATTTTTCTTGTCTAGGTAATCGCAATGGCAGCAGGGGGAGGTAAGTAGAAGGGAAAAGGGCTGATTTTATTAGGTGCTAGAGGAGCTTATTAGAAAACAGGGAAAAAAGGCAATAAAATTATAAAGACGTGAATTAAAAAGAGCGATGAAATCCAGTCCCTGCTGACTGCAAGGGGAGACTTCTCTCTGCATGCACCCTTTCCCACTTTGGAAGATGCCCAGGCATTGATAAACATTTTACAAGAGCCCAGCTCCACAGAAGCAAGCGGTGGCTAACACTGGGGAAAAAAACACTCGAGTGTCAGCATCAGCCCGGCAGCTTCAGAGGCAGCATTTAACCTGCTACCTTGCAGCCCGTGGGCCCTGTTTGGGTTTGTTGTCAGTGAGCAATTTGGAACTGCAGTGTACCTGGGTTATTTTTAGGCCAATTAAATTAATTGCTGGAACAGACAGCCCTTTTTAGACCCAAAGCACTTTTTGCCCCCCTTTTTTTAACTGTAGGGCTAATGTAGTGATTCTGGGCCTTTGGTTTGGCAGTCAGGGCATGTGTGTATTTTAAGTTAAAAAACAGCATCTGGGATGGATGCTGCTAGATAAATATTTGATTGCTTTTTGTAATTATTAGTAATAACAATGCTTTGCTCTGTCAAGCACCTTTCATCTCCAAGTATTTTAGACACATGAACAAAGACAAGCAGCTCAGTCCTGCTCTAGGGGCTGTAATTACCTTTATCTCTACATTGTAGATGTGGAAAGTGAGGCCAAGGGAGGCGACTGGCACTGGAGGCCATAGCAGAGTTGGGAACAATCCCAGGGGCTGTGATTCAATCACTGGCCAGCAAGGCCTGCCAGCAGCAAAGCTCCAGCCATGTCTGGTCCTAAGAGGATGTGTCCTGCAAGGCAAACTCATCTCATCAGACTGTGCTGTTATTAGGGCCACCTCCCGAGCCAAGGTTGCGCTCACCTTGTGTGCAGCATTATGGTGGATGCAGATGCCCTTTCTGCTTCTCCTTACCATATGTCCTTTGGGACAGTGCAAGGGAGAGCTGTATACACCTTGGGCTACCTCCAGCATGAACCAGCCTCCTTGCTAGATGATGCTGCGTCACTCGCTATGGCTTTTCCTGTCACTTGCCATGGGCCTTGTGCTGGGTCTCTCACTGGTGCTTTCCCACACAGCAGGTTCAAATCCAGCCCTGACCAGGAGGGTTTCCTTTGGCTTTCCAGCCCATGTCATATCCCATTAGTGGCTTGTACAAGATTCCATGAGATGAGGGCACCTCTCCATTAAGGACACCTGCTGGGACCTTATGAGCCATAGTGCCTGGTCCCTGCTGCTGTGGGCAACCACATCCAGCTCTGCTGCTGCCTCATGCAGACCTATTTCACTTGTGATTTGAGCCCTTCTTCCAATATCCACCTTAGATGCCAGATGTATTCACTGACCATTGATGCCCCAGCAAGCCAGCCCTGCGACAGACAGGAGGCAGCTCTTTCCCCTATCTGGTGTCAACTCACTGCGCAGGACTTGCAGGCAGCAGAGCTGTGCTCTCCCTGTTCCTGTCTGCTGCAGGCCTTTTGGACACTTGCTTCCAGCCTGTGTTTCTCTTTCTGGGATATGGGTGAACAGGAATTTGGAATTATGCCTTAGAAAATTCAGCACATCATTCTGGAGTAATTTAAAATACTCCTGCCCATTTCTGTCTGACCTGACCGTGTCTCCTTGGTGCCTGGGGCAAAGGTGGCAGAATACACTGAATAACCTGCAACTCAGTTTCAAAGCTGGTAGTTTACTATATTCTTCTGTAATCACCTCCTTCTCTTGTTACTGCACAGGGCTTCAGCCCATGACCCTTGTTGGATGTAGCTGTGGTGCCTGAAGAGGTTGCCAGTCCCATCGGAGATGCTGTGACTCATGGATACATGTATGTTCACAGGTCTTGCAGGAGTGAACCCTCTAAGATTTCAGGGCCTGGATGTGATAACTCCTAAGGACTCTTCCAGTGTTTTTCTAATTTTTGTTGCTGCATACTGCATTACAATGGGAACTAGGCATGAAGCTAAGAAGGGGGTAAATATGTTCAGGACCTGATTTTGAAAAAAAAGACTTAATACTCTTTTCCATTCCACTCCATTCCATCCTATTCCATTCCAGTGAATAGCAAATGTATGTCCCCAGCAAGTTTCATAATTTAGGCACCCAGTGCCAGCCCTGCAATCCTGACTTTAATGCTGAAATCAGTAGAGCCCAGCAGATCATCAGAGCTTTGACCCAACCCAAGGATTCAATCACCTAAGTGTTATTTCAGATCCCAATTGACCCAGTACTTCTCTCTTTTATTATCGGTGTGCAATCTCTCCTGCTGAGCCAAGATTTCTGTGTTCTTCATTTTTCTTCAGTCTCTCATGCCACAAAGTCAAGTGAATGTCTTCAAGGAAATCTCAGTAATAAAACCTATTTCCTCCTCCCTGCTGCAAAGAGAAAGCAGAGTAATAGTTTCTCTATCCATCAGGGACCGGTTAATGTCTTGCTCCTCATCATCACCAAATGCAACTAATAAAGGAGTAAAGGAGATTTGGCAGTTTAATGCAGCATCTAATTTTGTGCCTGCTGCTCTGCCAGAAAGTATTTTCACTTTTGGGTGATGCCAGAATAGCAGAGCTGATTAATTAGCCTTCTTAGGAGCAGGAAAAGCTCAGTCTACAGCCCCCAGACATGCCAAGCATTGGTCAGCCTTGTTAGCCAGCATTCCCAGTGTCTTACAAAGTTCATCAGTCTGTCTGCCCAGGTAAGGATGAGGATGCACCCTCAGGAGGGAGCAGGTCTATTACACAGATGAGGTCCAGCTTTGTCATCTAGACAACTGGCTAGAGAAACCTCTTAGCATGTAGATTTGGGCCAGGCACCACTGGTCTGGTGGCTCCCAGTGGGTTCCGTCAGAGCTGAGCTCCTCATTTTAGGGGACGGAGTGCCCTCGGTGTTCAAGCATCTCTGCAAATCCTGCTTTGGAGGGGTCGTCAAGGCTGCCATTCTAAGAAGGGGTCTATGTCTGTAGAAGACAGCTCTTAAGACTAGTGGATATGCTTGCACAATGAGCAGAGATTTAAAACAAGGAAACAGTGCATCCATGAGAGGAAAATGTCCCAGCAAAGACATTCAGAGTCGTTCACTGACTGTGCAGTCACATACAGAGGAGACACGGGCCTTGTGAAAGCACCAGAGCACTGCGTGCGCAGGGGATTGCACCAGGCAGAGCTCCTGTGCTGTTTCAGTAGTGCTCTGCATTGGTAATTAACTCCTTCAAAGCTCTCCTTGCCCCGCATTTCTCTTCCACAAGGTGTTACAGAACAGCTTGAGCCTGTGGACAGGTTAATTAAAGCCATGTAGAGAAACAGACAATTTCCTTAGGGCCTGGTCATCTTCCTTTCCATGTAGTTATTCAGAGGTTTAATGTTAATGTCTGTAAGAGTTTGTGAGACCAGGAACTTTGCTGCTGTATTACTAGGCAGCTATATTACTCCTACCGTGCAGTGGCTGGATCTAGCAAAACAAGTCCTTTGGCCTTGGTTGGGCCCCTTTAGATGCTGTGGTGATAATGAAAATATTGAGCATTTAAACTTGAAAAATTTCTTACTGTGTGAGAGCTGGTGGGGTAACGAGTGGCTGCAAAGAGGAGGAGCAGGAAGACAGCATGGCACGGTTCCCCTCCGGCCATGATGTGAGCCAGGACAGGGCACTGTGTGAACGCTTCCGTGGTGGCCGGCTAGCTGCACTGCTTTTGTGATGCCTGGAGAAAACAAGGTGCTTCTAAGATGCCTTCGCCTCATCCTGGCAGCCTGAGGCCCGCACTGAGCAGCCCAGGGCATCTGCTGTGCCCTGGGCTCTCAGCAAGGTGGTGGCAACTCAGCTCCTCTGTGTCCAGAGCTAAACAGCAGGGCAGGAAGTCAGGGCCGCTTGAGGAAACATGGGCCTTCAACTGCTGTCTTCGTTGACCATGCAGCAGAAGGTGGATAACTATTTCTTAGGAGCCAGGGAAGACAGACAGGTTAATGCTACAAAGCAGCATTGTTATAACTGGCCTAAAAATAATAGAAGGTTGTATCTATTCTATTATGTGGCAAGCCCTGGTGACAGGGCTGCAGCTGTCAGGCATGGTGTGCCACACTGTAATGCAAAGGTAAGGGAGAACGATCAACAGTGAGAAGATGGAAGCAAGATCACAGTTTTGCAGTTTCCAAAAATGAAACACCTTTCCATCTAAAACAATGCACAGAGTTTTCATCTTACTGGATACAAATTTTTGAGGGACTGAGGTTTCTTCCTATAAACATGCGGCTTCGATACATTTTCTCTAATAAGACCAGTGCCGTCAGGATTGCTCAAGGGATACAACGGCAAAGCAGTTAAAAGGGATTGCCTTGGCCTTTCCTGCGTGTAGCGGTGTGTACGTGTGTGAGAGCTAGGTAAGGATCTACCAGCGCTCTGGTCTTGCAGAGCAGCTCCTCTGTTCCCAGGAGTCCAGACATGTGGGCTCAGTGAATGGTTCAACACGCTGCAAAGCTGCTGTAAGCGCAGGGCGCAGCACAGCCAGGGCTGAAAGGGCAATGCACAGGTGTGTGCCTTGCAATTTGCAAGATACACCTGGCAAATCAACTCACCTTGATTTATCCTGCTCTCCCAGATGATGTCTTGAAATATCTCAATCCCATTGTCCCAGATGATGTGCCAGATAAGAGACAGTTTGTGCTGTCTTTGAGAACAGAATTTAGGGAGATACCAAGTCCAGCTGGCAGACAGTATATCCCTTGGCTGCAGGAGAACACATCTTTTTACTATGACATTCATGGGACTGAGATCCTTCTTTTCCTCAGAAGAATTTGTTGATTTTAAAAATAAAACAACCACAGTTTATGTACCAAAGAATGTCTGGGATCAGGAAAATGGAAGCACATTTATCCATTTCTAATGTAATTTTCACTGTTAAATCTAAACACTCTTTATCCTTCTAGACCTCCTTAGCTCTGTATTTCTGTGCTATTTATCAACACAGCATTCTGATGACTGATCTCTGTACCACTAATGCAGCTGAAGTAATGTGGTTATAGTGCCAAATTCCTGGTGTCCAACAGCTTCTCTTGTTCCTACCTAGAAAAGCAGAGTGGATTCTGGAAGTGCTCTGGTCATGTAGCAAACAGGCTGATCTGAAAGTATCTTTGGAACAAACTGAGGCCCACACCTACTAAAACCTGGGCACTTCCTTGGCTCTGAGAACATGAGTAATTGCAGAGACTGAACATATTATTTCTCTCATTTATTCAGACACACTATTTCTGTGCCTCTCTTCCCCTGCTATCGCAGTGTCTCATAAACATTAATGATCGGTTCTCAGGCCGAAGCACAGTTCTTCATTGTTTGCGTTGAAGGTACCACGGGGAATGATTAAAACTACAGAAAAAAGGGAGGATTGGATTTTAAAATGTCTGTTTTTTAATGTTTCTTTGCCTAGCTTCAGGAGCATAGGAAATTCAGGCTATCTTAATGGTGTCTTTTTGAGTCATTTCAGAAAATATGAGCTATTTCCAAAGTTGCTTTGTTACAGCCCACTCTGAAAGTTTCATAAAAGCCATTAGAGGTATTTCCAAACCTTGCTACCACTTAAGAGTTAATGCACATGGCTATAGAATAGACTTTCAGGTCATTTTGGCTAAAAAACTATTTCCTTTTACTTAACTTACCTCTGAGAAAAATGGTGCTCCTAACCTCGGCTGCCTGATCTTATTAACCACTGTCATTTTCACAAGCTTCAAGAGGCAGGACCTGGCTCAGATCCACCTAGGGTGTTCAGATCCACCTAGGATGCCCCTGTTGGACGGCCACCTGTTTTCCTCTTTTAAGACATCCTTCCCCTTGTGCCCTGTTGTGTCTCTGCTGTGAGGCTGGAAACTGGCTGCAGCATCCCACATCAGAGGAGCTGAATTTCAGTCACGGACAAAGCTCCAAAGGTCCCTGGATATTCTCTGCAGCTGCACTTCAGAGCAGGGGCTGCAATGGGAAGTTTCATCCCTGGAGGCTGGAAAGCCCTGTTGAGAGAAGGGAGCTTGCCGTGGAAATAAACTGAGCTGCAGCCACCCGAAGGCCAAAATCAGAGCTGATATGAATGAGGAATTAGAGCGTGGCTCTCCCACATCTACCTTTCTAAGGAGATAGGAGGGCAATAAAAGTCTCCAACCCGTACAGCACCCACAGGGCTGCTCATGGACCTTGCGCTGGGCACTTGCGAGTGATGGTTTTGTCTCTGGATCCAAGAAATGGTCACTGCATGGTGGCATCAGGTCCCTTCATGTGGAGCCAGGGCTTGGAGATGGGCTCTTTTGCCTCAGGACTGGTGACTGGCATTGCTTTGTCTGCCATCCTCGGAAGAGGTGTCCACGCATGGGCTCAACCAGGAGAGGGACTTTGGTGCATCGCCTTGGAACTCCCCACGTGAAAACAGCTCTGGGGCAAACCTTGCCAAATATCAAAAGGGCAGATTTGTCGAAATGAAACACATGCAGCCTGAGCTGGAGATGTGTCCTTAGCAGTGAGCTGATGGATGTGGATGCAAATGTCTAGCTGAATCAGTTCAACAAAAGGCAATGGGATGCAAGATATCCTAAGAAATTCCCAAGCTCAGAGTTGGGGTCGGATGATTTTTTTTTTTTTTCAACTGAAACTTCTCCTGTGTGAAAAATGCAAATATTGATGAATAGTTTTGAGCATTAGTGCGGGTTTTACTGAATTACTTGTCCTGAGAAAAAAAATCCAAGAAAGTACATTTGCAATGTTTATTTCATCTTGAAATTCCCCTCCATTTTACTTGTAAATTGCTCCAAATCAAAGTGCAACGCTTTGTCCTCACCTTTCACGCTTGCTATAACTTAAATAAATACTTCTAGTTGCAATCTGAAGTAACACCCTCCTTCCTTACTTTTCAGAACTATTCATAAGAAAACAACTCCAAATTCATTTTTTCATACAGCTCTTTTCAGAACCATTAGATGCATTTACATCTACCACATAAATGAAACCACAGGCTATCAATGTTTTAAGACAGCTGTATTTCCCACCAGAAATTTGCATAGCATCAACTTTTGTAACACTCTGAATTACTATACGAATATTTTGGAGGGGAAAGCACAAGTTACCGGTACCAGATCCAGAATTAGGAGGCTAAAAGTCTCCAGGTAAACCTCAGCTAGACTTTTATCCACCAGTCATAGGAGTCTTCACTCTTGCCCCTGTGGTATGATTTGAACAGCTTCTTTTCTTACCTCAGCTATCCTCACTGTATCTGTGTCCTAAAAAGTAGTGTCATCACCTGTTTCCTAAACCATGACTTTTTTCGCTGGAAAAGCCATCCTGCTGATGGATCTGGTCCAAAGAAAGGTGTAAAATGTCTTTTCAGCAACAACATAAGACCTTTCTGGATTCCAACAGCTATCTCTTTGGAAAATTTCCATTTTCTCCACCACTTAAGATTTTCATCAAACTCTAGTCTAACAAAATGTGGTTCTTAGCAATTGGAACAGAAGCAATTCAGCTCTCTGGGCAGAGATATTTGTCTGCATCAAGAAAATCCTCAAGATTAGAAAGGAAACGGACATTTTTTCCTGTAATATATACTTCTAGTGCAGCCCCTCGGATCAATTCCCCTCCCCCTTGAAAGAAAAAAAAAAAAAAAAAAAAAAAAAAAAAAAAGTGAGACCAGAAAAAAAATAATAAAACCAAAAAGTGCTTTTTCCTGCAGAAAGTACCATTTCCTGACGAGCTCTGTCACCAGAGTGCTCCTGCTCTGTCTCTTGGGAGAAGTGCACTCAGAAAGTGCAGGAAGCCATTGGCTTGCCCTGGGTAACCACGTGTTTTTCTTGCATGCTTTCTGCCTCACCCATCCCCAGGTGACCAGCCCTGTAGAAATGCTATGTTTTGCTCTTTCCACAGAAGGGAACGTGAGAAAATCAGCCTTTTTTGAAGAAGTCTCTCTCACACAGTAGCTCTGAAGGTTGAAAGAAGATGAGGTGCGCGTTGGGTTTGACACTTTCCTTCACTCTCTGTCTAGCTGTCTCCTCATGTCAGGGAGGCTGGTGGATATGGCCCAGCTCCCTCCATCCAGTGCCCTGCTTGGACGTGCAGCAATGCCAGCAGATAAGGATGGGGTCTGGAGGTACAGGTCTTGGAGTGGACCCTGCAGTCTTGGTGCCCCCCATGGGACCCAGGGGGCCAGCTCTGGCTCTGCATGGCCCCTGAGGCTGGCACGCAGCACCAGGACTGATGAGGTGGCCACGCTGCCTGGGAAGAAGGCAGTGTTCAAGGAAAAGGAAGTGGGTGGGGAGGGAAAGAGAAGTGAGAAAGAAAGAGAAAATAATGCAAGGGAAGATGATGATGAAATGTTTGCCCTGCCTGGAAAGCTGCCCTGGCAGGGCAGGGGCAATGTACAGCAGCAATAGCAAAGCACGCTGACGCTGCCCCAGAAACAGCCTGTGGAAAGATGTGGGTCAGTTAAGACAGGCGTACTCATGAGGCCCATGCCCAGGAACACCGGCTGCAGGAACACAGCTAGCAAATACCAAGGCAATGTCACTTTGTAGTCTTCGCAGGGGAGTGCTGCCAGGAGGAGGAGCGAGGAAGGTTGGCAAGGTTTTCTCATGTCAGTGCAATGTGTCTAAGGCTGAGAAGGCTTGGGTGGATAAAGGCAATGCTGTCGCTGTCCTTTTGAGGCCTGAAAGTCTCCCCTATCCTGCAGGTACTTTTATTGCCTAGTTTTACTTCAAAGTTATGCAGAAATTCATGTCTTGTCTTCCCAGGTTGTACTGGAGCAGCTCTGACCTTCTCTGTCACTGCTTGGGAAAAGCCGGCCAGCCAGCAGTGCTGAGCCATTAGTCTCCTGAAGGGTCAGATCCACATCCTGCTCAGCTGTTCAGCAGTCAACCTTTAGCCTTCCCTGTGGGATGTTTGGACCCTTTTCATTCTGTGAACTCCTAAGTGATGCCCAATATAGGTGTGAGTTCTCTCAGAGCTCACTGATAAACTCCCATGATAGGTTGTTTTTCATAGATACCCTTTGCAGAGCTCTCTCTTTGAGTACAAAACTCTTCTTGAGGATAGGTCTCCTGAGAGGGACCTTGAGCTCACATCAGATTGTTGTTCTCAAGCAGAGATACTATTTTGCATGGACTCAGACTTCCTCTGTGTCTTGCAAGTCCTTCCAAAGGGTGAAGGCTCTGGGTGCATCACACCTCCTGTGGCAGCTACTTCCACTGTAGCAGCCTTCATCCAGTTCCACATGCAGAACCATAGCAAATCCAGCGCAAATAACCAGCAAGGAATTTCAGAAACATGTCTGTCATGCATAAAGTGGCTGTCTCACAGTTGCAGAGCAAGAAGCAGGGAGCTGGCTACAGCTAGGCTGGCCCAGCCAGGCATTGCTTGCTCCCTCCACAGCTGGCAAATGCTTTGGCACTTGCAGCTGCTCCCCAAGAGACATCTAGAAACAGAGGGCCCATTGCTTACTTGCAAGGACTGGCAAAACATATCTGTGGAACGGATCAGGAAAAAAACGCTGCATTTGAGTAACTGGATTTTAGAGATACAGCAAAAGAAAACATGTACCTATCATTGGGTTTTACCTCTTACTGCTTTTCCCAGCCCATTTGTTTGGGCTCTACAGAGACATGCTGGAATCTTAGAAACTGTCAAATTCTGAGACTTTCCACTCATGTCAGAGGAATAAAGAAAGCCTAGCTCTAGTCAACAGGTTCTGAAGTTTAATCACTCTTAAAAAATGTCAGCTTTAATCCCAACCTCCATGAATACTTCATGACATCAACTAAATGTTGACATTCCAAAGCCAGATATTTTTTTGAAGGATTGCTCAGATCCTTTATAATTAAAAGGACTTAGAAATATATATATGAAAGTATTAATTTTGTTCCCCCTACTTTCTTTCTCCTTCTCTTCTCAATATGCCAATGAAGTCATAAAAGGTAGATATAATAGAAAACAAACCCGAAGATCTCCCTGCTGAGAAATGTCTGGCAATGGATTTTTTTTTTTTAATTTCAACAGGAAGAAATATTGACATCAAAATGATATTGTAATAGAGTTGGCACAAAAGGAGAATAAAGTGCCCTAGCCCATCATCTCACTTGCCTTCTGTGCTCTACATGTTGAAAATAAGCCACTTATCACATAGAACAGAAATGTATTTTAGGTACTGAGTAAGATCCAGAAACATTAGATATTACAGCTGTCCTTCTGGATGGCTGGTTACAGACCAACTTCTCTCTCACCATGAGGCATTTCAGAATCATCCCAGTGGCCCCAGGTGTCCTAAAGTCCAAGAACCACATCCCTGCCAAGAGCAGTGTCCAGCTCAGGACGGAACATGAAGCCTGCACACTTTATGCTCTCATCTTGGGTTGGGTCTGGCAATGGTCTGGGGAGAAGATTCAGCAGCTGGGGGAGGCCAGTTGGGTAATACACCTTGCGTCATGAATGGCAGCTTCTTGAAATACCTAGGTGGTTTGAGGTTATTCCTCTCTTCACTTGCAGAACTCTCTGACCCTGATCCTCACCTCACTCTTTCTCATGTCAGAGCTTGGCCAGTCCTCTTCAATCTCACATTTATCTTCTCACTACTGGACCCCTGCTCCCGCTTGCTGTTCTGCAGGTCTTCCTTGCTGGGTCGTCCCTCAGTTCCTCCTGCATTGCACGGCCAGGACACATGCCCTCCTCTCTGTCCCTCTTGTCCTTTGCAGGTTGGATAGCATGATTCGAGAATAAAGAGGGTGGCTCTTTCTTCAACGTAACAAAGACAGCTGACCTTCTCTAATGGCCCTCCTTTGGTAAGGGCAAGACAGGAGTCATCTTTGCTGCGTTTTTCAAGTTTCAAGGATAAGCTCCAATGTAATGACAGGAAAGAGACCCAACCGCTTGTTTGAAGAATCCAGGACTTTCAGCACTGACTCAGTTTGGTCTTCGTGTTCAAGTGGGGAATGATTGAGAAAGAACTTGATTTTATCAGAAGGAGGCTGTCCATTCTCTATTCCAGCAGGGATTTCTTTGGTTATTATCTATTCACGCATTTAATTTCTTTAGAAACAGCATCTGCCCAAAAGCTCTGGGCAGCTTGCCATTCTGCCGATGTACAAAGTGTACTTGTTATTAAACCTGGGAATGCATTAGCTACTGATCAAACCCTGGTCCTGCAAAGCCTTTTCTGTATGTTTAATACTCTGCGTGCAGGAGAAATTCAGAGGAAGGAAGCTAAGTTTGCCATATCTCTTTGTGTCACTGGAGTTATAGTGGGCCACCTTTTGACCACATTTACCTGTTGTACAATTCTTCCCCTTCCCTGGAAACCACCAGATCCCACCCTCTATGGAATGCAGAATTCAGCAATTTTTTCTTGTTTGTCCAATTGTGTCAGATAACTGGTGTTTTCCTCAGATGTTACTCACTACTGGATTCTCTAGGAAGATCACAACATTGCTTAGTTGCAGTGTTCCTTAATTGCTCCTCCTAAGAGGACTGGACAAGCCCACCAAGCGTCCCGGACTTGCATTTGGAGGCTGATTTAAAACAAGTGTCTGCCTTTGACTTTGCTTATATTGAACATCAGTAGAACAACTCAAGCATTTTAGGTAGCTCTAAAGAAGCTCACACAATGTCCTTCTACTGTTTTCTGCACAAAAGCAAACATTCCTTTTACACACAGGTTTGTGATAGCAACATCTTTCCAAAGAAAGAGGATCCCAAAGTGGTCTAAATCCATAAAATGACAAATTCCCTGTAAAATATGCCCAGATTCCTATGGAAAATTTTCTACCTCTAGTAACTACCAATAAAGTCTATTTAATACCTTTGTGACCATCAGAACTTATGCAATCACTTTACTTCTTACATAACCCTGGCAAAATGCCACCCCCTCCCTGTTCTGGAAGAACCAAACTGACGTGTTAGAGGAACATGATTGGAAAGGCTGGCTTGGGCCATTACTTTGCTGGAACATTTAAAGGACATGTGGAATATACTCAAGATGCCATGAAATAACAGCCCATGTCAAACAAGTTCTAGGCTTCTTAACACACCTTGATCTGGCCACTGAACACACCTGTTCTCAAAGTAGAGTGACATGTCGCTTCTTCTTTGGAGTTGCACGGGTGGACCCAGACGTGGTCTCTGCTGTCTCACTCGACTCGGGGGGTCAGCTGAAACAGGCACCATTGCAGGAATTAACCTGAAGCCTCATCAGCACGTCAGAAAGCAGCCACTGTTCCTTCCTCCACCACCTTGTGAGCAGCTCATCTGCACTTAGCCCCAGCTGTCCGCCTGAGCCAAGGAGTCGAGCACAGGACAGTACCCTGAGCACTGCTGTTTCCCTCTTTCTTTGCACTCCCAGGGCAAAGACACACCAGATTTGGGGCCTTCGTCCTGCTGCTACTCCAATGGCCCTGCTCTAAGTCATGCTGCTGCTGAGAACGTTCTCTCTCAGTCCACACGCAGGATGCTCTGGAGCAGGGATTGCGTGGAAGCCTGGTGAGAAGGGGTACCAGAGGTTCTCGTAGAGCCTGAGTTTGACAGTTAAGGACAACTGCTTTTCTATGTGCATTTTCACTTCTATCTAGGCTACAGAAGCATAAAAGAATAGTGGAGGTTGAGAAATAAACTAAAACATGAAAAAACTTTAATGGTTTTTGGAACAAAATCAGGAAGAATTAAAATCAGCTTCAGGGCCAGCGCTGTGGGCTCTAGAAGTAACAAGGAGGCGTGAGCATGCGCAGCTCAGGACCCACATCCTTTCCATCCACTCATCTGGCTGGCGCGTGTGTCCAGCCCTGTGGCCGGTGGGGCCAGGCGAGGCGCAGAGAGGCGCCTGGACTGCGCCGGGAGCGCGGTGGGGCGCGGAGCGTGCGGGGCTGCGCGGCGCCGAGCCGGGCGCTGCGCGGCGCCGAGCCGAGCTGCACCTGAGCGAGCGCTTCGGCATAAACAATGGGGTGGGGAACTTGTCTGGGCTGCGGGCAGGCTCAGGCCTGCGCCATGCTGGCAGCCGGGCTGCATCCGTAGGGTTTCTGATTTCAGGAGTAGAGATATTCCGAGAAAGCACCGATACTGGACACGCCAAATGCCGGAGCCATCACTTCCCAGCCCACAGTCATCCCCAACCCCTTCTCTTGCCTCTCGCCTGTGGCTTCCTGTTGTACAGATGGAGATATGGGCAGGAGCTGCTAATAGAATAAATAGTCCATGTAAAAAAAAAAATGTATGGTTATTGCTCTCTTAAATCTGCTCATAAAGGGCTACAACAGATGGGGGAGGAAATTATTGCTGACCTGCAGCTGGTCAGCTTCTGTGAGGACTCCATCCAAAATCGTCGTTTAACACTTAGCTTTTCAAGATGTCATCTCATGAAATTTTATAAGCTCAGTGGGAGCAGGTGAGGTCAGTGCCTTAATGGGACGAGTAAGGAAATGCCGGGAGCCGTGCTGTGAGCGGGCACGCTCATTCAGCAGGCGCTGCTCTTCCCTCCGCATGGGGGCCCGTGCCCGGTGCCCATGGAGCGGTGCCGGCTGAGCCGCTCTCTGGAGCAGGGCCCTGGCCACTTCGATCACTGGAAATCCTGTGGGGTTTCTTTCCATGAGGGCTCGGGTGCCGGCCCCAGTGGCCAGGCCAAATTGCTGGTGGGCTCGAGACAGAAGGCCACCGAACAGGTTTGAAGGGGTGAGGAAACATTTAGGTCATTTTTATCCAGAGTGTGTCTGCTATCTCTAAATCATGCCAAGTGGGCATGACACCAGGAACAGGAGGTGAAGTGTAAGGAAAGAACATTGCCAGTTTTTTTATTGTTTACCTCCCCCTCCTTGTATTTAGTGAGATTGCACCAAATGTAGTGTACCTGAATGCAGGCGGCCTGATGGGCAAGCAGGCAGTTTTAGGGAAAGAAAGCCAAACTGATGACAAACTAGTCTAGTCAAATCTAGAGAGAGACCATGAGCTCCTCTCATGGCTTTCAGGGAAGGTCTCAAAGATTCTGGAGAGCTCTGAGCCAGCTTTCACAAGGTCCAGGCATGCAGGCACACAGGGTCTGAAGGGGAAGGGATTCAGCTGAGCTCCCAGATCCTCTGGGACGCTGTGTCTGAGGGAATAGAGTAGGGTATTTATTTTTACCCCTTTACCTGTCTTTCCCTGGCTCTGGAGCTATGTGGGCTGTACACGCAGTGTAGGATGTGAGCACATACTGTACATCTGAGGTGAGATGAAACACAAATATGCCTTTTCATAATAGCATTTACACCTGGAAGAGAAGACCGGTTTATTACCTTGGTAAACAAAAGTTAGAATTCAAGCAAAGTACAAACTTTGCCCCGGGCTATTCTGACTGCGCGCCTTGTGTTTGTGAAGTGAACTCGGCTGCTAATGTGCAGTGTGAAGCAACGGGGCCTTTTCCAACCCTCCCCCAACCTCTCATCCAAGGTCCAAAGTTTAAAAATTCCGTATTTTTGGAAGGAGGTGTTGCTGGGTGATAGGATGCACCATGGCCAAGACCACTGAGATGGCTGCTGCTGCTGATGGGGGCTGTGTGTGGCACATCTCTGACATGCATCATGTTTTCTCTTCCTCCACAGAGACTGAGGATTACCAGGTGTGTAGATTTAGCAATATGTGCTGTGCCAAAGTGAGACTTGTGCTGCAGAGGTATGTTAGTGGGGGAGAAACATCCTAGGTGCTTCTCTCCTCAGGGTAAGCACACTTGATCCCAACCTGGCACTCTGGAGGACTCTCCAGCGACATCTCTTATGATGTCTGTTAGGCCTTCACCACGTACTTGTCGCTTGTAACATGTAAGCTTGTAAAACCTGACCAATGCCCTAGATCCCTCCCAAACTTTTCTCTTAGTGGGTGCTGGTTCATGGACCTATAATCAAAAAACTGCTGGGATTAGCTCCGATATTCCACAAAGGAGACACTCTTTGCCCTATCCCAGCTTGGTTTGTTGCAGTCAATACAGCATGCCAGCTGGGCAGAGAAGAAGGGCATCCAGACAGATCTGAAAGGAGCTGGAGCAGCAGGATGTGTCTGGCACCATGCTCCCAAACCATCAATTCTCAGCCATTTTTCTCCTTGCCAGAAGATAATTCCTGGATCAGGCATAAGGCTGGCTCTGGGCTGGCTTGTTCTGTATCCTCATTAGGCAGCAGCATGTGCTAAGGTCAGAAAACTGCCAATTTTGTCCAGAAGAAGGTATTAGCTTGTTGGGGTAAAATTTACAACTTTTGCCAACCTACTAGCTCAAATCTTTGACTGAATGAATCACAAAGCTTTTTTTTTTACAACTTTGAGTCCACGTAATTTGACCCTTTTTGCTGACACCTCTGTTTCTTTCTGGTGAGTGAAAGGATAAGCAACTCAACTGAGTCAACAGACGGCAAATGTTGGATTGTACAGCAAGATGGTACATATCTCATCAAGCCGTGTATTTTGCTGCAGGCCACTGCCTTCTTTTTATAATGACTTAAACACTTACATCATTTTGCCTAGCAGCTGTACCTCAAAGGGGAGCTGAACTGTTGGGAAACCTTGACCCTTCCTAGATCACAGTCCTTGTTGACCATTGTATTTAGTCAAGATGACTCTAGAAGCCTCCAGAGTTACTTTAAGAGGAAAAAGAATGCCCATTGCCTAGATGTCATGGAACTAGGAAATAAATCGCCGTTTATTTTCAACCCTTACAGTCACTGACAGTAAGAGCTTGCTCTCTTTCACCTTGTGTGAGACCAGCTAATAGTGCTTGGCATGCATGTTACAAGTTATTGGCACTGAGAGTTCTTAGAGCTGCTGTGACAGCATCTTCTTGTGTTATGCTTTCAATGGAAGAAAAACAGAACCATGGAGAGCAAAAAGAGTGAGTTCCACAGCCACATTTTTTTCCAAGACACGAACTGGAACTTGCTTGCTTGAGGTAGAAGGTTCACCCTTCTCAAGGCATTCGCTGTGGCAAAGGGGCAGGCCTATAAAAAGACCCTAGAAAATGACATTGAATTAGTTTGATCCATGAAAGCCACTAGGCTTTCTTTCAGAGAAAGTAGAACGTTTACATCAATATGGCAGCAAGTGCCCTTGGCCCAGATGTGGGGTCCTTGAAGGAAGTGCCTTAAATCAAGGAAACAGGGGAGGAAATGCCAGGGAAGAATTGCCCGCTCAGCTCTGATCATAACTCTGTTGACTCGCTCACTTTGCTGGATTACAAGATAAAGTCATGAGGGCTAAATTTAATCTGAATACAGGAAACCCATTAATACAGCAGTGATTTCAATTTGTTGAATGATGGCTTGGCTATGTTTATTGCAAGGTCTTAAAAATTCTTGGAAGACGAATACTTACAGAAATTAAGTGCATTTCTGCATAGGATTTGTTTAACCACATCAAACATGCCCAAGTACACATCGTACAACTGTGGGGCTCAGTTCTGATCAGAGATATAAGATTCTAAGGTGCTACTTCTGCACCAGTATGACATAATTTTGCCTGGCTGTTCAAGTCCCTTTGCTTGAGTGATTAAAAACAAGACAAGGCAAAGCAACGAATACAGCCAAGGGAAAAATTCTGCCTGCCTCTTGAGAGATTGCAAACAGGCCTAATAGATCACTTCCATCTTCAATTTCTTTAGATTCTGTCATGATTCTCTCAGGCATTTTGCAAAATATATGTGACTGTACGTATGGATTTTGCAGTGGATTTGGAGATGGTTGAGAGCTATACCTAAATTGCATGAGAATGGCCAAGTGAACTGTGGGTTCTGGTCAGTATTATGTAGGGATGGCTTGCTACATTTCCAAAGTACATGTCCTTAAGTCAGAACAGAATGTGTCTTGTTGGTTATGAGAGTTTGTTCCCTTTCTTTGCATATGAATACCCACAGTGTCCATGGGATCAACAGCTATTTCCTAGAAGTGCAGGGCCTGGCTCTATTCTGGAAAATAAACCATTTTCTAAGTGTTTGTGTCTGATCTAGAGCTTGTTTCTACAACATCCCTCCAGAAAACCTCCACCTGGAAATAATGTAGTGGCTGGGAGAAAACCTTTGTGAGCTGTGAGACAACACTAGAGTGACACAGCTGAGACTGCGCTCAAGGCAAGCCAGGACATATTCTACTGACTCTATCGGCATTTGCACCCTTTGCACCAGCCCTCCGCTTGGCTTCCAGCCACTCTGTGCGTGGAGATGAGGCCAGCTCTGCTCAGCTTAATAAACACACCACACCTGCAAAACACTGCTAAACAGGCACCTTGAGCATGGTGAAAGTGTGACATGGATCAGAGCGCAGAACAGCTTTGTCCAGTGTTCCCTACAGCAGATCTATTTTGGCAGTGATACTCCCTGAGAGTGCTCAGGAAAAAAAAAGTTAGATTTTCCAGGCAGAGATTCAGAGACTAAACAATGAACACTATGAAGGAAGTTTCCTCATTGTAAGTGAAGATGTGCATGGGATCAGCTGTCTGCATGCCAGGCTTTCTCTCTAGGCAGACAGCATGAGCCTAGCTGTAGTTCAAAATGATGCTGACATGCAAAAGAGACATCCTGTGTCCCAGAGGGGCTGAATGTAGGATGCCCACCTGAGCACCAAGCTGTAACGTGCTTTGCTTTACCTGTGCTCCCCTCCCGATCCAGACAGCATGAACAAGAGCTTGGCTCTCACAGCAGCGCCAAATAGGTTCATGCTCTCCTCTGGAGAGAGGCAGACAGAGCTCCCCAGCCTGGGCATGAAAGGTCCAGGGACCAGAGTCTGAGATTGCTCAAATGGCAGTGCACGCACACCCGGGGAGGCTGGCTGGGGCTGCGCCCAGTAGGGGACAGGGGATCTGGGGCTCTTTGGCTGTACCTGCAAGCTCCCTAGCACACAGGCACAAGTTTGCAGAGATGGACTATGCACATGGATTGCGGTGGGGTTTATTTCTCCATGTGAGGATACCTCTTTCAGGTACGTCTGCTGTTGTGTGCTCCTGAGCGTGGTGGAGACTTTCATGGCAGTGCCATGTGCGTGTGTCCCCTCTGCAGGTTTGAGGAGAGCATGGAAGCTGAGAGCTTCCATGGGAGATGACGGGAGAGAGCTTGCTTCAGAAACACAAGATGTGCAAAACTGTTTTAACAATTATACCACTGTTATACTCAGTTTGGTCCTAAGTTTTAATGCACTTTAGAGATTACATCTATAGTGAAAATATGGTGTATAATAATGCATGCTGGTTTCTATCAGGAACCTGCTAAATACACTGAGAATCACTGCAGCTTTGTCCTAACACATAACACATTTGCAGTAAACATCTACCTACCTAGGTTAATATAAAATATTGAATAACGACTCAGTCTGTAAGTCACTAAGAAGTATTCCTAAGTAAGGAATACTTAGGAAAAGTGAAATAACAATAATAATAACTTTTTTTGTTTTCATTTTTTCCTCATTGAAGATTTTTAAGTGTCTTAGTGAAAGTAATAAATTAGGTTTCACAAGAAGAGTGAATTGGGCATCACTTTGATTATAACAGCACTTCTTAAGACACACTGAAAGGTCTTAGAAGGCTGAACATTTTCCAGAGTTTCTGAGGGCTAAAGGAATCTCTTTCACGGAGCCCAGCCCTCTCTATCATGCACATAAGAAGAGCAGCTCCACTGCATGGCAGGGTTCCGTGGGGCAGAGAGGCTGAAAGTCCAAGCAGAGAACACAGTCGTCTGGAGGCCACTGGAAGCAACAGCTATTCTCCCTGCCTCAGTTCCTCTAACATGCTGGAGCCTCACAGGGATATAATCAGTTCAAGCCTGGTTCTGCTGCCCTATGCCACTGCCAAATCACCAACCTGGTGGTGCAGTAGGCTTCGGGAGTGCCTATAAACTCCCTGCACATTTTTGGGGTGACTGAGCCAATGGGAAAGGTCAAGAGGTGGGACCCCATCCCCAGTTGTCCTTGGCTCTGCCTGCAGGATCTGCCTCATTGCAGAGGTCCTCTCTCCCCAAAGCACAACCATCCTCTTCTTACAGAGCCCCATTTTCTTAAGGGGTCAAAGGACCCAGCCACTGCAGAGCTGACACAGATGTCCTGGGGACCATTCAAACTGACACAAGGATGCCGCAAGGAGAAATGAGGAGGCTTGTCCTCTGTGTCTTCTAATGATCAACTACAAGTCATGAGCTTGCACTATAGCAATTTAGAGATGAGGAAGGCTAGAAATGCCCAGCAATTGGTTGACAGGGAAGGGTAAGGAACCAGAGTCAAGAGATTTTAAAGGAAAAGTGAGACAGTCTCCTCTCCGGAGGGCTTAGGGAAGGTCCCCTGTTTTGTGGAGCTCTCCCAAGGCAGCTCTGTAATGCTGGGATTTGGCAACCCTGTTTGCTCATTGCCCAGCTTTGCTTGGAGGCCGCCAGGAGCACCATTCACCCAGCACTATTTATGGTGAGCGGCTGAGCTCCCAACCATCTGGAGCCCAGCCCCAAGAATCATACCCTCTGCCAAAACAAATTGAACGTAATTGGTTGGAAAAGGAGGAGGAGGAGGGAAGCAACAGCAGCAAAATCAACAACAGCAACAACAAATACCCCAAACTCACTTGAACCCAACACTCAAAACAAATCATTAAGTACCATTTAAAGTCAAATTGCACCAACTGTCTAACAGAGGCTTGTCCAAGTTTGGTCTTATCAGCATTCAGCACCAGTGTCCTAAGGTGGATGAGAAAACACTAAGCACTAAGCTACACTAACACTAACACTATGCTACAAGAGGGAGAGAAACAGGGCCCACGTTTTGTTTGCTCCAAGGCCCTTTATGCTCTTCTGGCAGAGAAAAAAAAAATCTAACTGAGGAACAGGCTTATTGATTATCTTTACCTAATTTGAGTACAAAATATCTATTTCTCTCTAATTCCCACCCTTTCCAGGCCAGCAACTGAGCTCTAATCGCTGGGTGCTGGGACTGGCTTGGTGTTCAGAGCTGCAGGGAGGCTCCAGGCTCTGCTCTTCAGCTGGGCACCACTGGGCCCCTCATTCCACCTTGGGACAGCATGTCAATACAACCCCAGACCGAATGGTGAACCCATCTGAACAGCCTCAGTCCTGTTTCCCAGCCTCCATTTCTCTCTGCTCAGCAGCAGTTGAAGAGGCTGGATGACCCTGGATGCTCTTCAAAAAACCTCTGCACCCTCTGCCAGCAAAGCCATCCCACGATCCTCTTCCTGGCCAACCTGTGTTCCACAGAGATGCTTAGGGCCCTCCTTCAGAGTCCACCTTGGTACAAGGACATCCTCAGACACTTCCCCAGCTCGGGATGATACCAAGGAAGGAGGCTGGATGGCATGCATGCAGCCTCAGCGACCTTGCTGTCTTGGGTGTCTCCTTCTCCCTTCAGCTCTAGTTGGTTTCCCACACTGCCTCATTGCTGGAGGATCTGAACTTCTTCAGTAGTACACGAGGAGACGTGATTCACATCTGTTACTTGTTTGTTCTCTCACCCTCTCCCAGGGGGAGGACTGTGTGCAATGGACTGTTCTGTTTTGTTTGGTTTTCAGTGTGTATGTATACATATTTTTATATATGCATATGCGGAAACACAGATTCAGATACTGACATGGATTTCCCAGCTCTCGCCTTTCCTCCCACTCATGCATTAATACTTCTGAGCATGCTGCACGCTCCCCTGCAATAAGAGAGAGGTTGTTTGGGTGTTCAGGCTCCCACCCCTAGTGTTTCTTGGCTCTGGATCTGTATCTTAAATAATGCAAAGTGCAGAAAAATATGTCCATATTTTATATGTCCCACATACCGGGTCGGGGAGCTGGCTGGGGATAGCATTTAGAATTGTTTTCCTTACTAAGCAGGTTATTTCCAAAATGCTGGGTTCTCTCCTCAAAAATTTCTGCCTTCTTCCCAGAGGAGTTTCTCTCAGCCTTAGAGGAGATGGTGCCACTGAGTCAAAGGAGAGGCTTTGCCATCTGGGTTCCATCTTTTTCATAAGGTTGGATATGGAGGGGTTTGTGTCCACACTTGTCTGTCACCTGGGTGGTGACTTGTCTGTCACTTGCTGGTATGTCATAGCGAGTGCGAAATGCTCCCTGCTCCCACATGAACAGGGCTCTCTCTGACCCTAGGATTTCATCTTGGCAGGAGTTTTTATGCTGTAACCAGAGGGACACAACGAAGGGAGGCCCAGTTGAAGGCTACCAGAAATTACTTTGCAGCTATGCACACCATGATTTTCCCTGATCTTCCTGACATGCCTCATATATGATGGAAATCCTCTGGACTGACCAAGAAGGAACAGCTCTTGGGACATCTCTTAGAAGTTTCAAGCAACAGTAAAACAGGAAAGCAAAAATGCTTTAGATGCTGTGATTTTTTTTTTCTTTTTTCTTTTTGCCAGAAGCCAGCCCTGCCTTCCAGGCAGGCAGTGTAGTTCTCCAGACATTGTTCATAAAGTGAGAAATATTTCACCTGTACCTGTACCTTGGCCTCTTTTTTTCCCTTCCTAATGCAGCTTATCCATTCCCTGGCTGGAAATGCTTTCCCTTCTGTTTTCTGTGATCTTCTTCATGGAGCTCAGTTCCAGTTCTTGCTGTTCCATTTTCTCTGCCATCTCCTATGCTGTTATTCTGGCTTTAAAGCACTTCCCAGTCCCCTGCTACTCCAGCATTTTATAATTGCCTCTGCAAAAGAATCAAGCTTCATCCTCAAAACAACCAAGTCCTGTGGTGCCCATGCTCCTTGAAGGACACTGTTGGCAGAACTTCATACTGGTTAGAAGCCTCCTCCCAAATGTTTTCACACACCAACTGATTCCCCCATTTGTTCTCATGCCAACAGGATCTTTTAGCTTGGATAGCTTTTCTCCCACCCTGGTGTTTCATGCCTCTGGTGTATTTACAGACAACAAAACTATACCCTCTCCTCCATAGTTTTGCTAGACTAAACAAGCCAAGCTGTCTTGAATGTGGGTGAGAAACACATTCCAGGGACCTGCTGAACCTGGGCCACTGACAAGAAGGGCTGCAGCGTGAGCCTTTCATGCCTGCTGCTTCTGCTCGGTTTCACTTTATGATGCTGGATTTAGGGTGCCTCACCAACTGCCAGCGCTATCTCTCTTCCTCCATCCCCATTCTTGGACAGTTTTCCCTGATGTGTTGTCATCACAACTCATTGCTGCTAAGCTGGAATGTTGCCTTAGTGCACTGCACTCATCCTCATTTCCAACCCTCCTTGTCCCCTTCTGTGAGCACAGAGAGCCAAGCCCAGCACACACTTGACCTGCTGAGTCCCAGACTTCACTTGTAGCCTCCAGTTTATCAGTGAGGGGAAAAGGGGAGCCGGGACAGAGGCTCCCCTGTGCTGTGTGATCGCAGGGCTGAGTTTTCCCCTTGCCGCGTGCTCCTGACGCGGGAGCTGTTCTCCTGCTGGACAGTTCCTCCTGGCCTGGACGCGGCAGGAGCCGGGGAGAGCGTCAGCGCCTGCCACCCCACAGCGCAGACTGTGCCGTGCCTGTTGTTCATCCCACTGCCGGCTGCCTCTCAAGCTTCCTGGTGCTGAAAAGTGCTGTGTCTGCTGTCTGCCGAATATCCAGCACCGGGTTTTCGGATTGCAAAGCTGTGCGTGTAGAAGCTGTATTTATCGCAGAGGCTAATGTTGCATGGGCAGGCAGCCTGTGTACCTGCCTCTCCTCTCCCTTCCCACCTTCCAGTTGTTGTGACATTGTTAAAACCTTGCACAGACCTTGCATTTCATCACTTCGTTCTGAGCAGTGACAGGAAAGAGCTCTGTAATAGTCGGGCTTGGCCACTCTCCTGCACATATGAATTTATTCAGCCAGAATCCCCTAAATGCTTCTTGCCTGGGTGATGTCTGTGCTGATCCCGCCCCTGTGAGTGCAGCACATATAGGCACAATCAAATAAGCTTCTGTGCAGTTACCTTGTGCCCCGAGAGCTGTGAGCTGTGCCTAAACCGATCTCTTAGTAATTCCTCCCAGAGCAAAGCGGTTTTTATTTGAGCATTTTGAAAATACAGTGTTAAGAGAAGGGGAAGAAATCAGAGATACAAGCGTTATATACCTTTCCCTGGATTCAGCATAGCTGTGCAAATGGAAGGTCTTGTTTTCTTTCTTTTCAGCCTTGTCCATGTGCTTGGCCTAGTGGGTTTCACTTTTCAAAAGTCACTTTCCAGCTCTCACAAAGAAGAACAGATCTGTCTGTCTGGGTTTGAAGCAGAGCGGGTGTGCGGTGGAGAAGGGCCCGGTTTCAGTGCATTGGGTTTTTTAACCAGTGAAAGGATTGCCATCAGATTTTGAAATGAAAAATACCTCATTTGAGGGACCACTAGTCTCCCTTTAAAGGCACAGTTTCTGTCAGCTGCAGTTGCAAAGATGCAGTTTCGTGCACAGGGACCTGCAGACTCGGTGGCTGTCTGAGCTGTATCGTATCAGCTGTGGTCAGCTTTCTCTTTTTGCGATTTCTCCTTTTTCATTATGACTTCTTGGCCAAGTTGCATCCCAGACCTGCAAGCCTCCTGCAGCAGGCTGCGGGGAGTGACACATATAGCAACACGTTCATATCATGAAAGCGCACAGAGTGCTGCAGCATTACAGCCTCCCTCCGGGCCCTGTGTGTGTGTGCCCCTGCTAGTGTTTCAAAATGCGATTTAGGAACAGAACCAGTGAGGAAAGCTCAAAGAACGGGAAGGTAACAGCGTAACTATAATGACTTTCAAATCTGAGACCGTCTTACTTTATTTTAAGGTAACCTTGGGAATGGTGCATTTCAGCAGTGGCTTAAAATGTGTTTGCCAAACAGTTACACTTAATTTCATATACCACATTGTTCCTCCTGAGCACCAAAAGCACTTTATGGGAAGACAGCAAGCTATTGACTCAGGTCTGAAGTCTAGAGATTTATCCTTGAGACGCTCCTCTTCTGAGAGAACATTGGCTTAAACTATTTTAAAGCAGCATGGCGTTCTGGAATTGATTTCTCTCTCCTAGCACAAAAGAGCTCTCCAGAGTCAGGGTTTGGATTGTTGCTGAGTGACAGAGCTTTGCCGCAGAGATGGTCCCCACTTGAGGGTTCTCTACTCTGATCCCTGATGCCAAGGACCATGCACCAAGGCGAAGACTCTTGCAGGCAAGTCCCATATTCTCTCTCACATGAAGCCTGGGAAGGAGTGAGAACCAGGAGTTACATGATGTCTTTGCAGTAGTGTTCAACACTCAAATGAAAAGCACAGACATACTGTGATGAGGAGGGTGGTGTGAGAACCCAGGAGAGAAGGAGACCCCCACATTCACATATAGGGCACCAACATCCTTGGAGTCATCCAGCCAGCTGGGAGCCAGGTTCTCTGAACATCATGGATGACTCATGGGAGGGTTTCAGGAGCCTGTGGAAAAGACCATTCTGCCCACAAGGGCTTTAGAACTGGAAACCAGAGTCCTTCACTGCTCCAGGATGCTGCAATGTGTTCTCAATGGCTTTCTGACACCTGCACTGTGCAAAATATGGCAGTTTCAGTTCACAGTGGCTTGGGCAATCACTTTCCATTGCCTTACCTTTATGCCTGCTTGAGTTTTGCTTTCAGTTTAGGGTTCAGGCTCACCCATATATTTGAGGTGAAATGAGCTCAATAGAAAGTATCATGAAAGAGGACACTACCCGGATTTCCTCCAACCTGGCCCTGTTTTCTCTGAATATGTGCAGGAAACTTTGAAATTGGAGGCTGGCTCATGTTTTTAATAGTATATCAAGTATCAAAACGTTTGCTACTTTCCAACCCATAATACCGGAACTGAATTGAATGAATCCCTGCAAATCTTTAAAGAATCTCATCTCCTCTCTAAAGATCACACTGAGTTCTTTACATAGCCTATATGACTGCTGTGACTTTTTGCTCCTCAGTTTGTTTGCAGTGTTTCTTTTTTTAGTTTTCAGTGAGAAAATCATCTGTTCTTGCTGGAGCCAGATATATTACCCCAATAGCCTTGGAGGGATCAAGGCTGAATTGAAGTCACAATTTAGTTACTGTGTGATTTTCTTTTCTCCAGTATATTGAGTGGTCCAGAAATTTCAGACTTTTCTTTTTTGAAAGACTAATCTAGTACTACGTCTGGTCTGCTTTGTGGCTGAGGGCCCACCTTGTTTTACCTTGATAATTTTACTTCCTTGCACTTCCCATTTCTGCCCCAACATTTTTGATGGATCTGACCTGCTCTCTCTTGCATGCTTCTCCATAGATTCTAGGATGGAGTTTCTGGTAGGAGGATACTTTTTCTGATCCAGTGCCTTCTTGTAACTGGCCTTTAGCAGTTCTGGTTCCTAACACATTCTGCTTTCTAGAAGCAGATTCATGCCCTGTGATTATTACATACATACATATATATATATACCTGTATCACAACAATGGGCCCACAAACCGATAGGCAGGTGACCTGCCATGCTGGCTCTACAGTTATAATTAGACTTTAGTAACTTTTATGATAATTAAAATCCCTCCATGGAACCTTTCCACATACCAGGTAAGAGGGATTGAATTGCAAGCCCACACACACCCAGGGCAAATTTCTTGTTCTAATACCTTCTCAGCCAGTGAGACACTTCTTCTGTACTGACTCAGAAGGAAAAGCACACTCTATTGAATCAGCAACACCACTTCCTTCCTTTGCAGTCTTACCATTCACACACTTACCCTGCTCATCTTGAGACAACCAGCTAGAGCAGTCCTGAGGAAGAGAGGTGAGAGGCAGAGAAAATGCAGCAAAAGACATGCAGATAGGGTGAAATACACTGGAGGGGGAATGCAACCTTAATCCTGCATGCAGCTGCTATCCATGATTGCTGTGCTCTTTACTAAGCAATGCAGCTTGGCTGGAATGGGTGTCACTGAGCTCAGCATCCTCCCAGTGGCTGATGAAATGTGTCACACTGTGCCAGGGCACAAACAGTGGCTGTGGGGGCTGGCTATGGAGAAAGGGGCTTTGACCCAAGCAAAAGGCAGCAGCTGCTCTTACTAGGGCAAGCCATCTGATGACTCTTGCACCAGACACAGTCGCCTCAGGATGCCTGTCATGCCGGGTCACAACAACACTGTGGTGAATAATTGATTTCCCTTGCCTGCTACAAAAATATTGGGTAGAAAGACCTGTGGCCTGCTACAAAAACCCTGGTCAGAAAGAGCCATGCACAAGCTCAGATCTGCTGGCAGGATAGTTAAGAGGTACACTTTATGGCAAGACAGTTCACATTACCGTGTTTGGCTCTGACGGCTATAGGAGGCCTGGAGCTGTACACCCTCACGTGCACACCTCATGCAACCACAGAGTGCAGTGTGACAGGATTGAATTTGCCACCCGCAGAACAGCTTTGTTGACCGGGTGCATTTTTGTGGCTGAGGGTCCACCTTGGTTGCCTTCCACTGCTCACAGTGGGGAACTGTGTTTCAAACCAGAAGCTCAGACATGTATGGAGTGTTTGTTATCACCACTGGCCAGGAACCATGTCATATGTGATAGGGCTCTTGGCTGCTTATCAACAGAGAAGGAAACCAGCTTCCTGACTTTCCAGGCTAATAGCAGTGGTTGGGCTTTACCTGCCACAGGCAATGGACAAGTCCTTGGAGAAGCCAGCTCCCTGCTGACTGGAGTCCAACTATGCTGACACTTTCAGGGCAACAAATGCAAGAGCAGATGTGAGCACAAAGGTTTTATTTCAAGCTGGAAAATGGTAATGCGATTTGGTTTTTACTTTTGTACTTCTTTACAGATTCGGCACCATCCTGATTCTTTACTAACTTGCTTTTTGTTTGTTTGTTTTGTTTGTTTGTTTGTTTGTTTTCCACTAAGCCTTGGAGAACTGTGCAACCAGGGCTCAAAATCTGGGTGAAATTTTTGCTGTAGGCTCGCGACATGTGCGATGTTTTTGTGTGTGTGAGCAGGCATGCCTTCATATGCGCAAATGAGTCATTCTTATTCTTGTTCGTGTTATTTCCGGAGGGGGAAGTGAGGTGGTTTGATCCAAGGTAGGGGAATGCAGTGCACAAGCACGCTAGCACGGGGGGAAGGAGCACACAGTGGTTTTTCTGGCTCAGAGGTGGCGAACTGGAAAGCAATCCCACCATGACTTTCCTAGTGCAAAGGCAAGAAATTTCCCCTCCGCATCCAGAGGGGCTGGTGGCTTGGCTGGTCAGAAAGTGTCAGGCGTGTCTCATCTCCGTCCCATTACTTTCTGTATGTCACTGTGGGCAGAGGCAAGATTCAGAGAGGAAACCACAAGTGGTCTGGGCTGCAGAGTCTCAGAAAACAGCAGAATGGGCTCCAGGTGCAGTCTGTTTGCTTGCAGGAGGACCTGATGCTTTGCAGGCTGGATTGCCTGTCCCCCTCCCAGGGAAATACCATCTCCTGCACGTTTGCTATAATGTCCCCTCTTCACCTGCCCCTTCTCCCATTCTCCCTCTCCCACTTTCCTGAGTATGCCCGCACCTTTAATGTGTCCGTGTTGTCCCCTTCTATTAAACTTATTTGGCAGCTGGCAGATTTAGGGCTGGCAGAAAGGTATATGCCAATAAATACTGACCCAGATTGTCACCCATGATTTGTACTGAGCCCAAATGGGACCACTCCTGAGGCTCTCAGTTGTTTAATTCAGTGTAAGATGAATTATTTTTAATCAGCTCACTCCTTCTGAATCCTGGCTGGCGACAGTACTGTTTGTATTATCATATGGTAAAAAGGAATTGAGGTTGAAAATACATATCAGCAAAACAAGCTTTGCCGAGGGTAATTTATGGCCTATTCAGTAGCAGAGACCTGTGAAAATCCCCCAGGGAAGTGTATCCTCCAGGAAAGGTGAGCTTGAGGGTGGAGGTTCTGCACACGCGGACAAACTGCTTAGGCCAAAATCCATGGGTGTGAGTACCGAGGGAGCTTGGGGAGGTAAATCAGGCCAGGGTCGTCCCCCGTCAGAGGCCTGTGGCATCAGGGAGAGGAGGAGAGCACGGCTGCCGGGGGAACTGGCGAGTCCCTCTTCCACACGCCCACGCGGGGCCTCCGATCTCGACATGTGGCCTCTGTGTGTAGCTCAGGTTCCTTCAGCCCATGCCGTGTCACCTGTGGAAGCTGCCCCGGCGATGCGTGCGTGGCTGCGCTGCTCCGTGGCTGCCCTTCTCCTGTCCCAGCGCTTGGCTGCCATTACGACACCGCACACGTTTGGAAATGTTCGCTCAGCGCTTTGGCTGGACTTACTTCTGCTGCTGCAAGTTCTGGGGCTCCTGACCGCGAGTGTCCCCACAGCTATTTTGTCCCCTCGTCCTCCTTGTTCCTGGGGTTCAGGACTTTGCAACAGCCATTACCAGCTTTATTTTCCTGGACATATCGTCTGAAATATCACAGAGATATATTTAGTGAGTTCTAAGGCATCATGAAGGAAAAAGAAGTCAGCAAACAGCCTTCACTGGACTCTGAACAGAATGAAATGGAACCCTCCCTCTTCCCTGTCCAGAAAGAACAGATTTTCTTCTGAGGCAGCTGGTGGTTGTTTCTGCATCCTGGGCAGTGAGTTCAGGCTGGACTCTCCTCGGGGCGTCAGTCTGAGGGTCATCACGTTTTTGGCTGAGGCTGCAGCAGACACCTCAGGCCGAGGACAAGCATGGCAGTCGCATCTCTCTCTGCTGCACTTGGGACCACTGGCGTGTTCACGGTCATGGCTATGAGCGCTCAGGGCTCTCCCAGACTCAGGCAGAGAGTCTGCAATCGGGATAACAACAGTGCTATGGCCAACGCATACTAGGAGCTCCAAAAGACTAAAGATAGTCAGGAATTCCTTTTACATCTTTTCCCAGGGTGGATTTCTCTCCTGGAGCGCTGCTTGGATGCCAGTTGTGTGAGCTGCAGGCCTGGGTAACTGGCTGTGGCATGTGGAGGTACCCAAAATATAGGGCAGTCATCAGTGGCACTGACACCCATGCTTGTTCCCCACTATAGGCTTTACCAAAGAAAAGGGTATTTCACAGAAATTACAGAGGCCTGGGTGGTCATGGTGGAAGACTCAGGAACACTGGTGCACAGTGATCCAGGAAGGTACGTAAGGCCAGGACTCTTCGAAGGGCCTGGGTTTTTTTTTTGCTGATGACATATGCAAGATTTGCATTAGTGCCTAGGTGGACATTAGTGCCTTTGCAGTTTTTCGTGTCATTCTGGAAAGTCCAGTTTACTTTCCCTTGGTTGGTGAAGCTTTTTCCAGACATGCACATAGGACAAAGGAATCATTTTCACTGAGTTATTTCTAAATAGCATTGGAATGTGCTTCAGAAAATTGATAGGGGAGATGAACGACACTGTTATGGTGGCCTGATGGAGATCAGAGATGTCTTGCTAATGTGGTAACCATGACTGTGATTTTTCTAGTCTCTGTGAAGGTTAAAGGGAGGTCATTGAGCATGGAGGTGATAAGGAAATACATGGTAGATGTTCTGAACAGCCAGAGAGCTGGGCTGATGCAACTGCACAAGAGTAGGTAGTTGTGGATGCATGGTGTTCCTGCTCTGAGCCTAGGGCCATGGTAAGAAATGCGTATGTTTGTGCATAAGGCCTTTATTAAAATGGCCTCACCCATATGTATACATTTTAATCATGCCAGTGAATGCCTTCTATGTTTATTTTTAATACAGGTCTTGTTTTGATGTTACAATTGTGATGGTGTGGATGTAATGGCGGTGACTTTTCATCTTAGGCCCAAAATCCAGAGCTGAAAGTGAAGACACTTTGCATTACTTTACAGTACAAAAGGGAATGTCCCTGGGCAGATTAGTCTTTCATTTCCATTCTAGACTGTAGTCAGCTGTCTGCTGCCTGGAGTCCAGAGGGCACAAGTAGCTCTGGAGGTCATCTGAGGTTCCTTCTCCGGCAGCCTTTCTCAGTTGACCGATAGGTGATGGAAATGCAAACAGACCTTTGTGGTAATGTTCACTTATACTCTGAACTTCAACATGACCTAGATGATAAAACACAGTCTTTATGAGCTTTGATTTTTTTTTTTTTTTTGTTTTATGAATTTCCTCTTTTTTTTTTTTTTTTTTTTTTTTTCCCCCGGACAACTCCAAAATAATTCCCCAAGGCATATACCCTAATTACAAGGTCCAGCTGGGGCTTCCAATAGCCACCTTGATACTGGAGTATTTGTTGCCACAGAAGTTCTCACCAGCTTTTCATAGGGAAGAGGCAAAAAACAGATCAAACAAAATCTGTAAAAAGATCAGCAGAGACACTGGCAGCCAGTCTGTGTGGTGAAGCCCCAGGAAGACTGGGAGTTTCTAATGTCAGCCTTGTACTCTGTCCTTAAACAGTAGCATTGTTGCTGGTCTACAGAGATCTCGCAGTTTTGTGTGATCTTGCATAATGCATGATGTGTGCTGGTGATAGACAGGCAAGCCAGCGAGCCAGCGGCAGGCTGCCAGCCTTCCCTTCACTTTGAACGCCTTTGGCCGTCCCAAGACTCGTTCCAAACATTGAAATTGCTTAAGTGTGCAGTGATGTGTTTTAATTAATGCAGAAGAAGGGGGCAGTAAAATACAGGTCCCTTCAGTACTAATTTGGCCTTGTGGTTCAGGCACAGGTGTTAGAAAGCCAGGAGTGTCTGGATCTCCCTCTGCCTCGTTACAGCGTGTGCAGCGTTGCAATTTACCCCGTGCTGGTGGGGATCACGTGCTGACCTACCTTTGCTCAGCACCTGCAACGTGGGGCGATGCGGGAAGCTGAGCATCACCGGTGAGTGTCACACGCAGCTACTCATGACGTCTTTTTGGTGCTCTGTCTAGGAAATGTACTCTACAAAAGAAACAACAAATTTATTATTAAACTAAGGCCCTGCTGCAACACATTTTGTAAAAAAATATAGGCCATAGATGTTCCTCCAGGGTCCTCACTGTCCTAAAGAAGGCAAATGATTGCACTATATGAAAGAAGGATTGCTCTTTTCAGTGTGCAGGTGGGAACGCAGACATCACGTAGTTGAGCAACTTGCACGGGAAATATGCCATGGAATTAGGACTTCACACACCCTCTCTGGAGAGTCACATTTGTTCTTTACCTCAAGGACCACCACCACCAACAAAAAAACACAACAAAAAAAAAAAGAAAAAAAAATACCATAGATAGTCCTAAGTAATGGACTATTTATGTGTCTACTAGCTTTTGCATATGCAGCATGGGGAAAAGCAATGCGGAAAGCTTTCTGGATCATAATATTTATAGGAATATACAATGAAGATGGATTCTTAGGGGTTGCATGTTGGCCCATCGGAGTGGCCATCTTGACATCTACCTCCTAAACATAATTAATTAACAGAGTGGATAAACCTCTTGTCTTGACCATGGGAATATATTGTCCATTGCAATGCCAGCAACCTTTCCTAAGGAGAAATATCAGTATTTTAAGCCATGGCTCAGACTGCTAAATGATTTGAAATTCTAGTATAAGCTGACCTGGCCATCCCAGGACTCTACTGCATCTGGAAAGCTAAGGCCAAATTCTCAATCAGGTTGCCATGGACTATGACATCTTGGGGAGAGGTTTCACTTCAGAAAGACACAGAACATTGTGGGGGGAGATTTTACTTTAGAAAGCTACCCAAACTGGATTTTCTAAGCTCCTCGGACACCCAGAATTTAGAAGGCATCTCAAAATTGGTTTTATCTTGTAGAAATTTTATTGGGAAAATTTAACCAGCACCTACATTTAGTCAGTGTGAGTCTTACCAGAATGGTCAGTTCCTTAATTTAATGAGCATCAGAACAGTGATTCATTTCAAAGTGGAACTTTGTTATATTGCTGCAGAAAGAAGAAATGACAGAGAGGAACAAAGAGAATGAGGAAATAGTTGTTTTAGTCTGAAAGCAGAGTGATATATTCCTGGAAGTACACTTTCAGCCCCCATCCATGCCTGGCTCAAGCCAAGGGAGGAAACCCTATGTACAGTTGGCCCCAGTTGCTTCTTAACAAGATTGTCCTGGCCTCATCTTTTTAGGCCAAACCTCTGCAGTGCTGCAGATACCGCCTAATGCCACATGCCAGACTGCTCTGCACCCTAGAGCCATGCAAGGAGCATTTTCTCTTCTTTTCCTTGTCCTATGAAAGCACTAGCAGGTTAAATGCTTGCACAGAAATGTAATAATAATGATTAATGCATTCCTGCCTAGGCTCTGACCATTCTTCTGACATAATCTGTCCTTCTAGACTGTAAATCCTTTTCTCATCCCAATGGGTGTTTGGTCCTGCCATCTGACTGAAGATAGCAGGAGATGAAAGTGTGGCAGCTCTTGCAAGATGAAATCCACCCATTCTTGACCAAGTATATGTCTTCCAGAATAATAAAAACAATGCAGCAACTAAGACTGTAAATAGCAGACCAAGCACATAAAGGAAAAAGCACTGGCTGCCTGGGAAAAAGGTCTGGCAAAGCTCATGGCGGTGAAACCAAATGGAAATGTTGCAAACTTTTGCCTAGAATAAACAATCCAAATCAGCTGTAAGTGCTTTCCATCACACTAGTTCCCAGGAATGGGATTGCATCATTTCTTGACACGAGGCTGCCAAAGCCTGTAGCGACATACTAGGATCCTGCTGATTAGCCAAGTTCTTGGCACATGTGTATGGCCAGAGA
>VZSV01000096.1:1574303-1603265 GCA_013398735.1 Nothocercus julius
TAAGAATTCTGGCAGATTAAAAATGAGAAGCAGACAACAAAAATACGTATTTACTTGAGTGGAGGAGACTTTGGCTTTAGGACAGAATAAGGCAGCTTTCTGTCAGAGGGCCTCAGACACAAAATACCATTATTAACTTCCCGGCGTTGTCTGTGGCAGGTGAGACATGATCCATTTCTCAGATGGGTAGAAACTGGCCAGAGATATTAAACACTGAACGCTCTCAAATCCTCTTGAGTCAATCCTGACTTGCTTCTCCATGGTTCCGAATGCCCCCTTCCTTGTTGTTCAATTACTCTTTGAGAGCTGGCTACTTAGTGCTTCAAATTGGCACCCACAATTAGTAGGCACTTGGATGAGGAGTTAGTGTCACGCTAAGATCAGAGCTCAGGAGCTCTGGCTCTCCAGCCACTCTGTTACCCATTGAGTTATGTCTGGAGGGAAGGACATACTTCCTTGTCGTTTGCACTTCAAACCCATCTTCGTTTAAGCAATACTTTTTTTTGCCTTCACAAATGCCATCTTCTATTTTATGTCTGTTCCTTGAGCTCTGCCTAATCCATCAGTTTTGATTGCTGTCCATTCCTTGCTGCTTGCTCTTTTGGCATACACAAACCAGGCGCTGGAGCACCACCTTCACCCCTTTCTTCACCAGCTCTCCCCCAGGGCCTACTTCTTCTTTTCACTCTTCACTGCCTAAGCCACCATCCTCCTGTTTTTCAAGCCAGCCTTTGTACACACTTCCTTTTTTTTTCTGTAACTCTAGCAATGCAAGATGTGTGAGCTCAGTGAAAATTGAATAGCAACGGCAGGATTTTCTTCTCTCTCAGCTCTTTCCTCAGTGTGGCTTCCTTTGGGAATCCTGTTTATAATTTCTTACCATCTGCAACAGTATCCCAGGAATTGAGCTGCAATGTAATACATATGGGGCTAAGTTTGAACGGGGAGCCAACACAGACAGGGATACTGGAGCAGAGGGGAAGGAAACAGGGAAAGCTCAGGCATAACTGGACATCCAGCAAGGCCTTGCAAAGCCAACTGGCAGCCCTGTTGTTCCAGAGGACCATCTGAAAACAGAGATTAGTCTGAATCAGAAACTTCAATCCAAACACACACGAACTTTGAGAAAGGTCAAGTCCAGATTGGTTCCAGCTGGACTCCAAACCCTGATAAGAGAGTTCCTCCCCAGGGCCTTGAGGACGACTGAATCCACAAGCAGCCTCTATACTGATGTCTCTTTTCCAGTGTCTCTGGGATTTTTAACCCAGTTACTCGGTCACGGGCTTGCAGGGGGAGACCCACCCACTTAGGATGGTAAATTTTCATTGGGCATTCTTCTCCCTTTAGGGAACTCTGCAAAGCACTTTTTCAGGAGGGGAGGAGATTGAGCATGACTCAGTTGTATTTGAGAAACAGGGGAGACAAATGAAGAGATCCTAGAGGTACTTCCTTTCTGAATAGCTCAGAGATTAGTAACACTTTACCGTACCTGTAAATAGTTCACATACAGAAATGAAAGCCAACAAGTGCTCTGGAAAGTTGCACTTGACTATTTCTTGTTTGCTAAGTGCATTTGTGAATTTCTGACAACAACTTCCAAATCCAAGAGAAAAATAAAAAGATCCCTGACCTTTCACTGCTCTGATTTCCTAATCATTCCGACACCTTTAATCCTTGTCTCAATCCACAGGGCACAGTTGTGTAATAGAGCCACAGTCCAGGATGGGCCAGGCAGAAAAGAAATGCTAGACATGAAACGGTTCAATGTGAACAAAAGCAGGAGGAATACAAAGCAGAGAGCATGTCTGAGGTTCACTGCAGCATAAACTGCTTTTTTTTTTTTTTTTTTTTTTTTCTTTGCAGCGTTTGGGAATCAGCCAGTGTGTGGAAGATTTTTGCTTGTCACCAAAATGGTCATGCAGAGTGGTCAGACTAGTCGGGCAGTGAGAGCATGCACATTAATATTTGCTGTCACTGAGGTTGCAAAACAAAAGCAGACAGATCATTTCAGTACTTGGCCTCCTTATCTCCACCTACCACAGTCTATAAAATTGCATAAGAAAATAGGACTCAATAGGAAGAAGTTTGAGATGGAAACCTGAAGAGAAATGAAGCAGATACAGCAACACTGAATTGCAAAGTTTCCCTTGCAATAGGATTTTTAGGTACTGGTGAAGCAGTTTTATGCATGTGTCAAACCCTAAATTCAGGTTATACTCAATTTAGGCTGAAAGAAGTTAAAATTAAGGAAGCTTATTTTGTGGTTTGTCATATACTCTGTGATTACAGACGGTCCAAAAGCTCATTCTACTGAAGACTCAAGGATGTGTACCCATCTGGAAAACTTCCTTGTTTAATGCACATAATTCCAGTATGCAAAAACTTAATGACTGAGAAAAAGAGGAAGACGTTCACCTTGTGGTTTAGTGGTGACAAAGGGTTACTCATCTCCCAGTGCTCCCGAAAGGGCCACACTGAAGTCCTTGAGAGTCAGTGCAGAAGGGACGACAGGGCAGTGTTTGAGCACTGGTCCAAGGGAACAGGGTCCTTGCAGAAACCCAGTGTGCAGCAGAGGAGACAAAGTGTTTCTGATGTGATCTATTGGAAAACCCAACTTCATTTTGACAAAAATGAAGAATTTTTGTTAGGGAGATATGAGCAGCTGCTTAATGACTTCGCAGTGCAGGAGATGAGCCACTGACTGGTGCCTTGCCAGGTAAACAGACAACATTAGGTCAGCGCAAACAGTTTTCCTTGGGCTCCATCTGTCAGATAAGGGCCATCTCACTGGTATAATGTTTGTGATGTTGAACTCTCCTTCGGTTAAGGGAAGCCAAATGAGCAGCTCGTTAAGAAGGGAACCTGAGATGGCCTCCCTAAACCAGCAGCAGGGGATTTGCTGCCGTCAGTTTGTTAATCTCATACAAGATCAGGTCAGAATGAGCTGTGTGAGGAGGAAATGTCTCTGTAATGGCACATCAAACCTGTGGAGCCAACTGAATCCCAAGTGTAAAATCTGTTAGAGGCTACTGGGGTGGTTCTGGCTCGGAAATATCCCTTGCTAATTATGTGTAACTGCATGTACGCAGTCAATGCATGCTCTGCAGCCTTTTCTGTGCTCAACCTACCGGAGACATGCATATTTTACAGCTGTATGTTCATAGGTTTGTTCATGTTCATGGCCCTATTTAGTGGCCATTCAAATGCAGTGCTGTCAGGGCAGAAGTGTGGCATCTAATAGTGGAGTAGATCGAGACGAGATTAAAAGAAAAGCTGTGATTCAGAGGAACGACGCCACGGAAAACATCAAGGAAAATGAGATGGAATGTGCTGTCATTAGCAGATTACTTTATTTATGGCTATTGGACACTCCTGTTGTGCCAGATGTTGACTTTATTGGGTGCTATGGACTTCTTCATTAAAATCATATTATCCCATTGTTCTTTGTTGTAATTTAAAATGGACCCCTTCCTAGTTTTTGGTTGGTTGGTTGGTTTTGTTTTAATTTTACTTTTGCTCTGTATGTGTGTATGATCCTATAAAAAGAGGTCATCCTATGAAGAGTAAGTTACTAATTGAAAATGTGCATTTTAAATCGTTTCTTCTGCGTTCACACAGAATCACAGAATCACCATCTTCTTTTTTTCCTTTGTTTTGGCCTTGTGCTTCACCTTGAAGCTTGTACTACAATGACAGCCCTTTTCTCCCAGTAGTCAATTTAAAGCTAACAGTATTTAAACAAGGATTTTCAAGGATCTTTCTAAGGCTCATATGGCTTCTAGTTTTTTTGTAGGAGGCTGTAGACCCTGGAGTTGTCCAACCTAGCAGTATGACCAACCCATCACAAGTGTAACCTTAGCAAGATCTCGATACAAGGATTTTGCAGGTGCTATAAGCTCTCTAGATACCACAGCAAATGAACTTTGCTCTCCTAATTAGCCAGTTGCTGCTTTAGATGAGGCAGGTGCTGACACCTTAAGGTCCTCCTACTGGTCCTTACTACAAGATATTCAGAGCTGGCCTCCTTGAGATGGAGCTGAGGAACGAGTAGAGGTTGCAGAAGGACAGACGCTGTTCAGCACCTGTCTTTGCTCTCCTCTCATGCGCGGTTGTACCCTGGAGCCCTGGCAGCAACCAAAAACTGCGGAGTTCGTCCTTGCATCCACTGCCCTTTGGCAGGAGTAACCTTTTATCCAACAGCCACTGAATGGTGCAGTGTTGAGAATGTTGAAAGGACCATCCTTCATCTTTTGGGTATCCTCTTAGTCTTTCCTCTTACCTCCAAGCAAAGGGCTCTTAGCATTACTTGATCCATGTGGTTGTGAGATCTCAATGATTGTTTTACTTAGCTTTCTGACAAAATCAGGCTGTTTGCCTCCCTCTAACACATGCATACCTGGAGAGCTAAGTGCAGACGTTTCAGGGGAGATAAGATACTTCCCTGTCTATCAAGGACACTGTAAATGGCATTCCCCAAGATTATATTCCCTGTTTTGTATTTTATCTCCCTTCCAGTGACTCTTCACGAGACCTGTGCCATGATGGAAGGTCGTGGTGGATGGCTCTCGAGACTGCCATCCACAGACAAGGTGAGGCACATGCACACACCTGCTTCAAGCCAGATGAAAATTAGATATGTTATCTATTGCCAAAGAAGGTTTCTTCAGTGCTGGAATAACTAAAACTTCCTTAATATATGCAGGAATGCTTCCAGGTTGCAAAATGAAAATCACTGCCTGGAATTACTGCATTCAAAGTAGCAAAATGTCTCTTAAAGAAATCCATTGGTAATATGACTAAAGCCCCAAAAGCCAAGCTGATCTTCAATGTGAGTCTACCGAAGTCGAGAGAAATATGCCAGGGATTAAGTTTGGCCCAATAGTGAAATCCACAGGCAGGTGAAAATGATTCCCAGAATCAAGCTGACCCGAAAAATACAGTTAAATATTGCCCTTAAAAAAATTATTTTTTAAATCATATTGAATAAAATGAAGTGCTTTTCAACATTGTTATAAGCATGTGGGGGTGAGACAATCAATGTTACCTTAATTACTTCTTTCAGCATCTACATTTCTGATTCATTCCTTAACTGTTCTTTTTTAATTCCAAAACTTTTAACTCACCTACTGGCTCTTCTAGATTTACTACATGCTCTATTTATTTGCTGCTATCTTGCTAGAGCCACAGACTAAGTGTTTTGGATGCTAATTCTAGGTTTGTCACTGAGCTGTTGTGGGATTTTGGTGAGATTTTTTGGTCTAGTATCCTCCAGCTCCATCTCTACGGTCACATCAGTACTGATCCACAGGCAACACTGATTCTAAGCACTTGTCATACCTTCCATGAGTGGGTCATTGGTCCTTGGCTGACTGGCTTGTAAGCATTACAAAGCAAGAACACCACTTAGCACAAAGACATGATTTTCTCAGAAGCAGTGCCTGAATGTGCTTTCCATGAAAGGAGAATGAACGGCCACAGAAATAATCTTTTTCAAAGCTCATCTAAAACTCATTCGGTGCGTTTAACTTGTCCTTAGCAAGTCCTAAATGCACACTCAGAGACAACTTGTCAGTGTGCTAAAAGGCTCAAGACCATTACCAAAGATCTCCCAGACTTCTCATTTGCTTTCTCAACTTTTTGTTTCTTTAAAAAGGCATCAAGCCTTCTCTATATTGGAAATTATATTTTTATTCTTCAGTTATATAGTCTTAGTCACACAATTCTTTGCTACAAAGAAAGAATGTAAACTGCTTCCCTGATCCGTAGTATTTAAAGGATCTTTGCCTATCACTCCCTCACCTCTGTGAGGAATCCAATAACTCGTGTTTGGCAAAGTACAATTTGATCTAAATCAGACCTCTGAGGAGGGTAGCCAGATTGGATCTGATGGCATCAGGAAATGTGAATCCACTCCTTCCCTTGGACTTCATCCCAAAGACCAAGAACCTTTGCAATTAAAATGTATGCTCCTTTCTTAATTGAAATTGCCCTGTACTTGTTGTGGCCTCTTCCTAAGATTAAAGACCCCTTTACATTTTTTTTTTTTTCCTGAAGGTGGTTACACATTATTATAAAATCATCTCTCAATTTCCGTTGGGGTAAATTTAGCAGATTGAACCCTTCAGTTCTTCCAACTTTGCTTTTAAAATGTAGAGTTCAACAATGGGGAAAATACTTGTATTTTTAATGGTCTGTAGAAGAAAAACTCGTCCATGATTCCATAGTTTATCCATCTGGAGCTCCTAGGAGGCCCTTTAGCTGTAGTATTACACTAGAGGATCACTTTGTGCTGCTTGTCCACTCTGGCCCTGGCTTCTTTCTCGGATGCCCTGCTTTCAAGGATACGAGTTCTCCTTCTGCGCAAGAAGGCTGCCTGCCTAGCTCCTCCGTGCAACGCTCTGCACTTGACTGCATGAGCACACACACTTGGTTTGAATGAGCCCAGTTTACCCAGTGATCCATATCTTTTCACATGACTGGCCTGTCCTCTTCATCAACCACTGCTCCACCTGCCTAGTGTCATTTGCAGGTTTTGGCAGTAGTCACTGTAGATCATCTTCCAGGCCATTGATAAAAAAAAAAATGGATATTGTTGGATGTCATACTAGTCCCTCAGGCTGTCCTCTGGGGACATGCTCTGAGTAACTCCCCATGGACTGCTCATTTGGGAGATCTTCAATCTCCCTGGTTCTTAAGCCATGTGAAGTGGATGCTATTGAGATGGTGTATTCATATTTGTTATGAGAATGTGCTGAGTCAAACACCTTGTCAAAATCTATCACATCCACACGGTCACTTTTCTCAGCTGAAGTTTGAGTCTCCTCTAAAAAACATAATTATATTTGTTTGAAAAGGATTGGATTTTATTTAAAAAGACCAAATGACTGCCACAGATAACAGCTCCAGCTCTTAACTCCTCTCCCCTTAATTGTCCAACAGCTTTTCCATCATGTTGTACATAAGTGGCATTCACGTGTAGTTTGATTTTGCTTTTTTTGCTTTAAAATCTTGTCTTGGCTTTGTGATTTGGGGGAGACTGTACTTTGCCAGGAGCCGTCTGTAAAGGGATGTTCTGTGCCTTTAGAAGACAAGAGTCTTTTGGAAAGGTCTCAGGGTGGACTGAGTCCTCTCCTGTCACCTCCCCTGACTAGCTGGGAGAAGTTTTGGACTGAAACTGGTGGAAATGCTCTAGTGTGATGCAGCTGCTGTTTACATGAAGAGGTGGGGGAATAGGAATAGCATGAGAATTTTTATTTTTTCTTTTTTCAACCAATTTTACCCTTTGCTAAGTGCTTTCAAACCCAGCCTTGGGCTTGATTTATTTTTGAAAGGTCATTTTTAGCCACTGTATCTAAAATAAAAAAAGGCTGCTGAGCTTATTTTTAAAGAAGAAACCATGTACATGCAGTCTTTGTTCACTTCTTGGTCTCCCATAAGATCCCTCCCACAGTGATACCAGCATATCACCCAACTCTCAATACCTATGGTTATATAACATAGTGAGAGCTGTGCCTGTGTTGCTTTCTAGGCTAAAGCGCACACACACATACACACAAAAACCAAGTTTCACAAAACATCCAGAGTCAGGAGCAGCCCATTTTGGAGTGATCTATCTGAACTAACAACTGTTACAGTTTTTGGTTTGCTAGTATTTGCATTTGAATCTTGTGCAATAAAGGCTGGAGAAATGTTTCATAAGCAGCTATCTCTCAGCATTCAAACACCCTGGCTTTCTTTTTGGCTCTGATATGGTTTTCTTTCCTGTTAATTTTCCTTTCCTGTGGACCTGATAATGCAGCACTTTAAATTAGCAGCCTCTTCTTGAACTTGTAAGCATTTATTGAACTACTGTTTAATTAAGATGCCAGAAATGCAAACCAAACAGGAAAGGATTTGGTGGGTTTGTGGTCAAAGCACAAGGCTCTGAATCAGGAAATGATCAGAATCAACTTCTAGAGATGGGTCCAACCCTCAAAGCTTCATTCTGCATCTGCATCTGCTTCTGCACCAGGCTCCTACTGCCCTTAAGTCTAGGTTGAGTTGGACTGTGGCTGATGCATGGAGATCACCTTTTCTTTCCTTGGACATGCACAAAGGAAATATTTATTTAAGATATTACCTAGACTCTTAGATTGCAAGGAGACCTCAGTGCAAAATTAACCAAGTGAGTTTCTTCCCTGTGGTAAAGGAGTTTGGACCCTGCGGATATCACCTGGCATGTGAGTGTCGTAAGAACTTTTTCAGCTCATCTCCTGGGACATGCTGTGCACACACAGGATTAGCTTGTCCCAAAGCTGGAGGGTAGGAGCAATCAAGCTGATGGCATCACTCTTCTCCATCTCCCTCTTCTCTGAGCTATCGCTGTGAATCAAGCAGGAACTATCTCTGAGGAGCAATAAAAAATTCCAGTCTCCTGAGGAGCACCACAAAAGAGGTACAGCATCTTATTCCCAGATACTTGTTATTCCCAGATGGCAAAGTTCAAAACAGAAGGCAACAACTCTGGGAAAGTACCTGGGGCATACCTGCACAATAGAAATAATAGAGATGTAACGAGAAGATAGTTCCTTTCTTTTTTTTTTCCTGATAAACGCATGCCTTAAGATTGCTCAGGAAACAAACACACACCTCTTTTTTTGTCAAACAGGAAATAGTCTGGCTGAATAGAAACATAGTCAGAGGGCTGAAGGTGTACCTACCTGACAGGTGACTTGGATCCTATACTTAAGGATCAGGGTCCCCCAGCTAGTGTCCCGCGGCACCCGGAATGGATGAGGCTTAGGTTGGTTACTTAGGCTTAGGCTGAATGAGCTTCGGGGCCACTCAGGGCAAGGCTGAAACGAGTAACGTGAGGAAGAAGCCTCTGCCTTGTCTCACAGGGTGATTGGGTGCCAGTCTTTCTTTGGAGAGGAAAGACAGCGAGTGTTTTCGGAGATACCAGTGCAAAGAGTCGCGCGATGAGCAGCAGGCAGCTTCATGCACGCGCCCCAGCTCCTGCCTCCCCGTCCTCGCCCCGCCTGCATTTGTTCCTGCTGTGCCCCATGGCGCATCTCCCCCACGCAGCGGCATGTAACATCTAATCTCTGCTGAAAGCTCTGCAGGGCAGGAACTCGCACGCTCTGATCCAAATGGGCTACTCATGCCTTTTTAATTTTGCTGGATCCGAATAACAACGGCAAGGAAATAAAGTAACAGCCAAAGAATCAAGTCAGCGCAGTGAAACAGGTCTCTTCCCCATTTTACAAGTTGCATCCACAGCACCTCAGTGTTGGAGGGAAGGCTTCGAGTTGCGCCTGGAAACTCTTTTCCAAATAAGCATCTGAGAAAGCTCTTAGCCACCAAGGAAGGGTGGCCAGTGACATTCACTTTTCCTAAAATCCTAGAGATGAACTTCTCTCTGTGAAGCATCCCTGAGTTCACAGGCAGCCGTTGGTCCCCTCCGTGCCAGCTCAGGGTCTGGGAAGAGCGAGCCTGGGGTTGGTGCACTCCCACGTGCTCCTGCACCCGAGCCTGGCACCATGCTCATCTCCACAGGCATCAGCCCTGCTGCCATCTGGATGACAGATCTTGCACAAGACCCATGCCATTACATAAGGCTTGGTCTGTTTACAACTTCCCTCCCAGCGCACACCCGCCATGTGTTAATCAGGATGGTTCATAGTCAATCCCGGAGTAAACAAATGCAACTTCACCAAAAAACACGGGTGCCACACCTCTTTACTCCAGGTGTGCGTTTTGGCCCACTATCTGTTTCTCCATAGTGATTAGTGACTGGTATTTAAGACAATTTCTTAACAGGACTTGGGATCGGTGTTTTATCTCCTCATTAGCTTGGTAATATCATTAATTAAGGTTATGTCAACGGACATGATGCCACAGCAGATGGGTGTTATCAGCAGCAACAGCCTTCCAGGGTTTGTGTTCGCAATCTGCCTCCCGCGATGCACCAGTTGGCATCCTGCCCAAGGTGGGAACCTGCCCGTCCCCCACGCTGCCAGCCGGAGCCCGCCTTGCAGCGAGAGCTTTTCGAGGAGACTCCAGAAATCCCCTCAAAAGTCCCTGCTCTCTTACTGATTCTGGTATCCCAGCTCGCAGGTGAGCTCAGATTCGAGAATGAGGAACAAGCGTGGACTTATGGATGGAGAAAGCAGGGATGGGAGGCTGTATCCTCTACCCTTCCCACCTCGAGAGCGCCAGTCCCCACGGCACGTGCGGCAGCGAGGCAGCAGGAGCGGCCGCGCAGGCCCTCGCCCGCCAGAGCCCTGTCGCAGACCCTCCTGCCATCCCCATCCAGGATTCCCTGGGCTCCCTCCTGACTCACAGCCCCTGCTGCTCTGCTAGCCTGGGGTCCACCCAGCTTGTGCAACAGGTCTTGGGCCTTTTGCAACATCCTGCTTGTACCCCGTGGCAGAGATTTCACTGCCAGCTCACACAGGTACAGCAGAAAAGAGGGCCTGTTTTTTCGTTCTCTGCATGGCAACAGGCAGCAAGGCCGCCAATGCCTTGGTCTACTGCGCTCCACCTGTCCTCAGCACCACCTTGGCCAGCCCACCTGCCTCTTCCACATGTCTGCTTCTTCAGGCAGCAAGTATGATCATTCCAAGTCCAAAAGCACAACTTTTGAAGAGAAGGGATGGTCCCGGTGGTGCAGTCACATAGTGCCTCACATGCCAGCCCTGATCTTGATGCAGGAATTTTGCTTTTGTCACCTCTCTTCTACCATCCGACGCAGCTGCTTGTTCAGCTGACTCTGAATTTTTAGCTGAGAGAATCAGCCGTTTACCAAGGGATGTGGCACATCGTGTCCTATGAAACGAGCAGTAGGGCTGGAGAGTTTATAGCGAATGTGCATGGCTAGAACGAATTGGATCTAGAGGTCTCAGGCCTGCACCCAGGGTAAACGTGATGCTCCCTTGTGACTTTAGACACACAGATCACTGAATGTGTGATTTTTGTGGCTTTAGAAGTGAAGAGTCAGTGAGTTTCACCTGTCCTGCTCACATAATACTGTTTGAAGTGGCAAAAAAGCGAAGCGACCTTTTAAAAATTTTCTCCTCTCTCACTCCAGGAGATGTAAGCTCAAACACACGCTCTTAGGTCCAGTCCAGCCTCTGTCCCATTCAGAAGTCCCAAAATGCTGCAGAGACAAAGTGCGCTTGAAATATGTGTCAACAGCACGTGCTGGCTAGAAGAGATTTTAAAAAGTGCTACCTTCAAAATGAATGCAAGTTCTAGTTGTTTTCCTCGGTTGTTTGAGGTCACTGTTCCCCCGCCCTTGTTAATAAAGAAGAAGTGATTAATGACTCTTGGCAAAGACACTGCCTGAAAGAGCCAATGCTTTAGGAAAAGCAAAACCAGTTTTCAGGTATTTTCTCTAAGGTTCATGTCAGAAACACACAAACGCAGTTCAAAGCATTTACAAAACGCACTGACGCCCCCTTTCCCCGGTCTCCACCCCCCTGCAGAGGCATTACCATTCACAACCTGCATAATCGTGTTCCATCTACCTGGAAGAAAATTCTTGCTGTGTCCTCAGCCGCAAGAATATTCTTGCTGTGCCATGTGAAGTGCGGTCGCTAGCGTGGAACAGTTATCACAGCACTTCCCGAGGTGGCTGCGTTGCAGTAATGGGTTTATGATTGCTCTCCCTGGAGTGAACAGTGCCCAAAACTCCTGAGTTAGGCTCCTAAATCCCCTAAATCCCTCTTAAAAAAAAAAAAAAAAAAAAAAGAATCACTGTGGTAGAAAAAAAAGATTTAAATTGCTTTATCTGAGAGTGTTGGGTTCACATTTACCAGCCTTTTTTCTCCAAGTAGAGACTCTCAGAAATCCAGGTGTGTAAAAGCAAAGCTGGAAATCTCACAGCCAGGTCCAGGATGCTAGGAGCTGAGGCTTGGAGGAAAACATCAAATATCGAGTTGTTTACGAGAATTGCAATAGGATATTTAACAATCTGAGAAGAATTGCCTATACGAGGGACCAGTTGCTCCTCAGTGGGCCGTACTTTCATGAGGATTAACTTCCCTGAAAGGGTGTTTTGTGACATCTCCTTGGTGTCTTTCTGTCTGCACCATGTAGTCCCTGTGCTGCTTTTGAGGGTGCTAAGAGACATCCTGCCCAGCGATGGTGGGTCACTGGGCCCGGCAGTGCTGGCTGAAGGCTCGCACACGTGCAATCACACCCAAGGCCGAGGGGATGCTCGTGTCTCGCGCCGGGAGACAGTCTGGCAGGGCGCAAGGCTGGGGAGCCTCCTGCAGCTGGCTCTAGTCCTGCTGGGGTGCTGAGCGCTCACAGTGCCCGCCAAAGTGCGAGCAGAGCATGGGCCAGGGCTCGGCGGCTGGCAGAGCCACGTGGACAGCTCCGGGGTGACCGGGTTTGGGCTGGGGCCGTGTTGTGGGCTGCTTTTTGCAAGGGAATGCCTGTGCGTGTCACGGACGGAAGGGGTAGCTGCACCGTGAAACGTGGTGTGTCCCGGGGGCACGTGGGGCTTGGCAGACGTCGTGTTTTCCCAGATGCAGGAAACTGCTGGGGAGAGCCAATTTGGATGAACCTCTGACATTCTATAATCCAATAGAAAGAAAGGAATAAGTGCTCCAGCTTGAGCCTCTCTCCAGAGCTGAAGCAAATCCTTTAACTGAGCAGGACACCAGGATAAAGGCTTACAGGAATTCCCACTGTTGTGCCCTTTTCCCTGCAGGCACCAAGGTGGGCTAAGGCACGGTTAAACTCCAGACGAGCAGGAGATGTGTTTGCGAGTGTTTGCAACCGGGTTTCGGGACTGGCCCATTCCAAACAGATGGCGAATTGGCAGTGCTTTCACTAAGATCCTCATCCATGTGCTGAAGCTTCCACAAAATTGGTGTGGGTGGCTCTAATAATATCTTGTGTCCTAGCACCTCTCCTTTCTGCAAGTAGGAAGGATCTGCGCATTCTTGTTACACTAGTTGCCTGCCCGTTACCATGTCTAGATTGCTGGTGGGATAAGGACTTTCCGTTTGTTTGTAGTACTGATGTCCTACTTGGCAACACGTGCCTCATTCCTTCAACTCTACAAAGGGAAGAGCCCCGAGCAAAGCAGGTTTGCAGCTGGCTTAGCAACACGGCTGCTCTGCATTCCTGTAAATTTCCAGGTTCAAGTGCAGTTTGCTCTGCTTTGCTGCCAAGCCAAGTGGACATCTCGTTTCCCCACCATAGGCCTGCCGAGCCTTCAGGAGGCCTGATGGGAACGTGGAGCACCAGCGGCTCTGGAGTTGAATGTGGGGCCACAGTGAGATAACTGGTTCAGCAGTAGCGAGGAAGGCGACCAATAGTTGCACCATCTTCCCACTCAAGACTTCCAAAGCAAAAGGGAAGATGCTCTTGAGGTTTGAAGTGGAGGTAAGTGCAGGTATAGATCCAAGTCCCCCACGCTAGGCTGATTTTTCTGACACTCTGGACAGTCAATATAGTCAGCCCAGACATGACGATTCTTTTCTTTTTAGCATCAGGCTCATTCTTGGGTTCCCATTACTTTATTATTCCACGTGAGGCTGGTGTTTCTTCATTGTTTTCTCTTGTGCATGATTGGCAGTAGCAGGAAGGAAATGTGGAAACTATAGAAACTGCTCTGTGTGCTGAAGGAAGGTGCCTTGTATTCTTGCGAACCTGACCCCGTTGTTTTCCGCTGTGCCCACAGGCACGTTCCGTATTGCGCACCGCACCGAAGGAATCAGTGCACCCCAGCCCAGGTTCGGAGAACAGTCACAAGCAAGAGTTAAGTGCTGGCCTCATTCCTATCCACGTCGGCAGGACTCAGGAGTTTCACCCCTGGTTTCATTGGGAGCAGAATCAGGCCCCTAATTACACTATAGAAATAGAGGTATTTGGTATCAGGTAGATGCATATCAAATTGTTTTGATTTTTCCCCTGATTTCATTAGTTAGGTAATTTGTGCTACAAGGAAAACTTATTCTGAAACTGTCATTGTTTACCTGAAATGCATTTGCACTTTGAAGTAGGCTCTAAAAACAAAAAAACAGAATGAGATTGCCCATAACGAAGAGGTGGAGAGGCATTTTTTGAGGTTTGAAACTGTTGGGTTTCAACTATACCAGAATGCAAAAATAATATCCTAAATTTAAACACCTTTTTTAAAAATTATTATTTGTGACCTGAGAATGAAATCAATCGTGAAAAGAAATGCAACTGACACACTTGGCATGCAAAACAGCCTTTGTTTTTGCGAGGGGGTTTCGCGTACACGTGCGTATGTGTTTATCTGCAAAACAGCTCAAGAGTCTTCATGGAAGGCTTGAATAGTGGAAACACTGGCTTGGGCTCTCTGAGGAGCTCAGCATCCGGCTGTGGTCCTCAGTCCCTCCATGGATCTGCACAGGCCACACAGTGATGTATCCCCTCAGGATCCACTCAGCTGCATCCAGTTACAAAGACCCCAAATGATATAAGAACACTTGCTGAACATCGTGGGCCCAAACAGTTAAGCGAAATAATTTGGTAGCTAATTTGCTGGACACTCATTTATGCCAGCACAGACGCAGTGAATGGGTTTGTGTGCGCACCTTGTTTTTTTGCACCGCTTTCTTCCTGAATGAATGGTATGATAAAAGTAGCGGCAGTTTAGTGCAATGTGCCTAAAAAAAGGTGTTTGTTTCCAGTGCCGTGCTTAGCTCATTGTTCCTGCTACTCGTCCTGTTGACTGCGTTCACAGGAAGGCCGTGTTCCTGGCAGCCCTGAGCTCCCGCCTGCTCCCCGCTGCTCTGCCACCAGGTTCCTAAGTTCACATGTTTTTTTCCTCCTTCTCCCTCTTCCATAAAGGAGGGGATTTCTTAATTATTTCATACAAGTTTTTTTTTTTTTTTAAATCCTTTGAAAGGTCTTTACTGTTCCTCAGATGGGAACAGTAATGCATGCTAATATGAGTAGCAAATGTAACAGTGATTTTCACTTACAAGCTTTCATGAATCTGGCTTTTCTAAGCCGTGCATTAAATTATACTACCCCACATCTGGTCACTGGAAGTGTTAATTAAAATGCCTTTACATGCTGTACTTGAATGAGAAAATCCAGCAAGCCCTGGTGTGACAGTGTTTGTATCTGAATTATTTTGGACAGTCTCAGGATGAACGGGAACCCGTGGAGACGGAGGTTTGCTTTCCAATGCACTTTCTTCCATGGTGCTGCTCTCTTCCCGAGAGCGGGGACAGGCGGCCAGTGCCAGTGCCAGCCGCAGCGTGTCCCACTCTGCTGCTCCTGCCTCAGGGGGCACAGAGCTCGTATCGAAGAGCAAGAGATGAGTCAGTCTCCATGCTCGGCTTCAGTTGTGTGTGGCTTCCTGAAAGCAAGCATTGAATTACAAAGCCCTTTTTCTTTTTCTTTTTTTTTTTTTTCTTTTTAATTTGCCCACCAGATCCGGAACTGAAACCATCAATTCATTTCACTGAAGATCTCTTTCTTAACTCAAATCAGCAATAGCTTCCTCAGTTAACACCAGGTTTTTACCCACTGAATCAGCTGGCTTGTCTCCTGTGGGCTTGAAGGTACCTGTTCTGCAATGTGGCAGAGGGTTTTTTTCCAGCAAACCAGGCAGGAAGATTCCCTAGACATTTATCACAGACCTTTATCTTACCTATTGAATAGATATCAACCCCGCAGTCACGTGCTGAGGTGAAACAGAGGAGGGCAGACAGCAGGAAACATTGGGAAGCTCCACTTGAGCATGCGATTTCTCATCAGGTTGCTTGATTGCTGAACAGCTCCCATATTCTCCAACCATTTCATGTCGGGATCTGCTTTCCAGATCTCAGCTTGACCCACTTCTCCATGTTGCTGTCCACGTGCACAACCCCAGCCCGTGTCTCTCTGTTGGCTGCGTTCCTGGGGGTGTCAGACAGCAACGGAGGCCACGGGAGGATCACCACAGGAAGGGGCTGCAGAGGACACCTCGTCAGCCTACCTTGCCCTGTAGAGCAGTGAAGGTGCTGCGCCAGGCAAATCCCTCTGTTTATTCTCATATCTTTCAGGGCTGAATCAAAATCTACGGAGATCAATGGGGTTTTCACACTCGCAACCATGAGTTTTGGATCAGGCCTTTAGTTTCCCAAGATGAAAGTGTTAGGAACAGGCAGGAAATTATCCACTGGGAAATCTGTTTCAATCACCCTGTTTTATGGCAGATGTTTTGGAAATGATTATGTGCTGTGTAAAGGACTATGGCTTTCTGAATTTATTCAGGCTAATTCTGAGCTAACTTAAAGCTCTTTTATACTACTCTTGCTGTGCAAACGGTCTTAATGCAAACAGGAATTTATTTACAACCAATTTAAATGACTTTTGTGCTGCCAGAAACACAGAAAGCAGAAAAGCCTGGGACTGCACGTAGTTTTTATACTTGTGAGTTGGTCAGGAGTGTGTTTTCTTTTAATAACTACAGTTAGAGTGACAGAGTAAGCATTAGAATGATAGGCAGATAGGACGATTCCCTAGAGTGGATGTAGTGGGGGCTTTATTCAGGAATGATCTATCCCTTTCATAAAGAAATAAGCTACACATATATAAACACCTTTATAGCATTACAATTCATACACATTAGGGAATTTTGCTACTTTCCCAGAGACAGACAGTCTTATAGCAAATGCAGGGCTGAGATCCACTCTTCCTAAAAACCAGCAAGCCTAAAAACCTGTTCTACACTGTGGTACAGGTTCAGAAGAAAGTAGTAGGCCGGGTGATTCAACTTTGTCAAAGTTCTGAGTTTTAGTAACCTTGACCAACGTCTCTTACATTCCATTTATTGCAATTTCATGTTACTTGACACATGTTTTGAAAAGTTTCCAATTGATTTCACCGGGCTGTGAGTCTACCTTGAGTCTTGTGACTCTCCTGTCTCAGAGGCTCACCAAAAGAAGGGTCTTATAATCCCTACCACCAACTCAGTCTCTAGAAGCACCAAGTAACCATCTAGGCAAAAGTAGGTTGTTGCATGTAGATTTATCTCAGTCACTTGAAAAACCACTTGTTCGCATGCCTACAAAACTCTTAAAAAGGGCAGTTCTGCCAAATCCTTATTTTCTATTCACAAGGATGTCTCATATGATATTTGTTTCAGCTCTGAGTTGGATTTTCTCTCTCCCTGATTTAAACTGAACCCCCCCCCCGAGACAAGGAATATTGCCTCTTTGCTTTAAAAGTCCTAAATCTAACGGAGCTCTGCATAACTCGCACTATCAGAGACAGCCGTGAATTTGCTTATCTCTGCCTTGTAGGGCAGAGCTGAAGAGTGGGTTGTGTTCAGCCACACCGTGTTGGAGATCCCCTATGTGTGAATATAGAGACACATTTTTGCTGTCTGTCTGTATAAAAGCATCATCCAGAGTCTGTTCACAATCAGGTTCATTCTACACTCCAGTCGAGAGCGATGCGCACTGGGCACCAAACGTAGGTAGGCACAGAGATGAGGGCTGACTGCTATGCAGTGCACGTCCCTAGGAGGAGCCAGGGGCTTTTCCAGGTGCTTTGAGCCATGGATGGTGTCAGACTAACCACCAGTGATATGGATAGAGTGCTGACAGTGTGGGAGGCATCGTGGGCAGGATGGGCTGTCCAGTGCCAAGCTGGGATCCAGCAAGGGTTTGGGTGTGGTAACTCAAAGGGAGACCATAGCTTTTATCTCTCTTTTCTTTCTTCTTCTTCCCATAGTCCTCATGGTTTCACTACCTACATGGGTATTTTGGGACAGCCTCTTCACCCCATCTGACCCTGACTGAGGAAGGAAGGAAGGAAGGAAGGAAGGAAGGAAGGAAGGAAGGAAGGAAGGAAGGAAGGAAGGAAGGAAGGCTGGCTGGCTCTTGCTGGCTGCCAGAGTGTTCCTGGTGCTACTGTCCATGTTCTACTGGCACATGGGTTTGCCACCAAATACACCCTCCTCCCTTTCTTCCCTTATCCCAAAGGTGTGCTGATGGCTGTCTTCTATCAGAAGAGCTCCAGCATATGGTTAAAGTTAAGCACCTGCTTCAGTTCCCAATCAAGAAACAGCTATTCACCACGTGAACCGTGGTGCTACTCAGTCAAAGCTACTCAAAAGAAAAGTGCCATCTACTAACAATGAGAGGGATTTGTTTGGTATAAATTACTTGGCAAATAATCCTAAACCTTAGGTAGATTTCAGAAAATAGTGACCTATTTCTGGATGATTTATCCCACCCACGTGTGGCAAAATTCCTCCACTGAATCAGTTGTGATGAATGATTTCAATGTTTATATTATTATTATCATTACTATTATTATTATTATTACAACCTGATTTGGCCACCTTAAATGTTCTGAGATAAGATGAGAGTACAGAAACTTCTAATGCCTCCCTGCAGACTTGCTATCGTAGGAGTGAAAAAGAGAAGAACGGCTCAGTTTTTAGTAAAATCTTTGATATATGTAAAGCATATGATTCAAAACCAATTTTCTGTGTAGTCTTTTCTTGCAGACTGAAATAGTAGGATGCACTCAAACTAGACTTTGAGCTCAGTGAAAAGGAAACACTGATGAAAATCACGACTCAAAAACACCCTTGCATCATTTAATTCTATTTGTTTTATTGGTTGGATACAAATTGGGCCCAGTTCCATCACTGAGAAGGAAATTCAGTGGAGCTCCTTGACTACACTCAAATCTAAGAGGTGGAATTCAGACCAAACCAAAGTCCGGGGGAGATTTGCCAGTAACTTCTGTGGGACCAGATTTCGCCTTAATGACCACTCCAAGGAATATGCATTTGTTCTCCAATGGTGCATCACTGCAGAGTTCCGACTCTCCCCAGGGTAGCCACTGCTTCGCCTCTGGCACCCAGCCATGGATGCAGGGAACTGAAAGCAGGTGGTGGGCACCATCCATACCACATTTCTCTGTATGTGGATGGTGGCATTCCCTTCTCTTCAAACCACCCACACAGAATTCATACTATCTTTATCAGCTGCCCCATGTGTTTGTGTTTCACTTGTGGGACTTTGAGGTCTGATATCTCTGCAGCAATTGCAGCTTCTGAAAATCATTTCAAACATTTCAACTGAGAGGCTTTTGCTTAACGGGCCATAATCTGGGAGAAATCAAGTTGTGAAGCCAACTCTACGTGCAGCAAGTGGACACGCATCCACGGACACACAGATTGGTGGTTACACAATCAGGCAGCTCTGTAGAAATCACCACCCCTTTCTCATTTCTACGGTCTTTACATAGCTTCCCATTTCCTATATATGAGAAAAATATTTATGCATATCAGGGAAGTGGTGACACAATCTCAACCTAAAATGCCTTGTTTGTACAAAAGAGAGAGAGGGTTCTTTTTCTGTGGCTGCTGGACAAATCCTGTCATCTGGTCCAGCTCTCTGTTCCTCACTCATGTGATGTGACGGTACTGAAGCCAACGGGAGGCTGTCACTGTGTTGTGTGGTTGCATGGCTGCTCAGTGGAGCAGAGATGGTGAGACACCGTATCTTAGGAGAAAAGGAGCCTGGCACCAACAGCCACAGCAAAAGGTTACCTCTGTAAAGGAAGCCAAAGCCAACACCTGATCAGCTACAAAGTACCAAAAAAAGATGCTCATCCTGCAAAACCTGATGAAATATGGATCAGAGTAATCGTTTCTTATGCTTCTGAGGTATATCAAAAAGCAACATAAAGACTAAGTATTGTATTAGCACTTCACACTTCGGTTGCTGCAGCTAACAGCTAATCTTTATTTCCATGCTGATAGCACCAAGCAAGTTGATTTATTTTCTGTGTTGCCTTAAATATCAGAAAAGATATGCATATCCTTGAAGCTAAGGTACAGGATACAGCAGAACAGTCAAATGCATGCTTACATCATTCTCTTGATTTATTTCGACTTTTCTGAGTGTTTACTAAGCAAGCTCTTCAGAGTTTTTGTGAACAGGGATCCACTAAGGGTCTTTGTATGTGGCAACAGTGATTTGCTGACACAGCTCAAATAAACCACAAATACGCTGATCATTTCCTGCCCTTCTTAAGAATTTATCTTCAGTTTAACAAATGTTGTTGCCAATTGAGAAATGTGTGTGATTAGCAGATTTAGGTTGACAATACGTTTCATATTATCTACCTTCTGGTTCTGAATCTTCATGGAGGACATGTTTTCATGCTTTCTTTTCAACCACAAGGCAAGAATATTACTTTTTTAGGTTTTTTTTTTTTTTTTTTTTTTTTAAAGTCTATTCTCATGAGCAAAGTTACTTGCATTTATGAGAGCCTGGAGAACCAGAACATGAACAAAATGTAAAACTCATCTTATCCTAGAAATACACACCTTATATAAACTTGGTGTTTCACTGTTGGGGGAAATATCCTTTTTCCTCAACTAAACATATATCTAATCTTTTTCATTTCGTTTGTAAAAGTACCTGTGTAGACACAGATATTTGTCTTGTAAGCTCTACTGTTTTAAGCTTTTCTTTAAGTGTTTCAGTAAATATTAAGAAGGCTTAAGGCAATAACAGAACTTCATGACTTTTTAAAAGAGCTTGCTCCTTTTCCTCCCACATTATGCTTTCAAAAAAAAAAAAAAAAAAAGAAAAAAGAAAGAAAAGAAAAAAAGTCATATAACCTACATCTTTATCTACTCCAGTCTGAAGGTTTCTATTTATAGTTTTTGGTTATGAATGTTTTTTCCTATGAAAAGGTCAGACCTCACACATATACAATGGTGGAAAGCCCTGCTTATTAAAAAGCAGGCAGATGGATTTGTTAAAAAAAAAGTCACTTCATAATGCAGCTGCTGTGAAAGGAGGCTGCTTTAGCAGAAACATCCTCACATTGCTTTATGAGAAAAAAAGGTAAAGGAGCTCTGTTTTGTGGCTAAGTATTTTTTCCTTTCCCAGCCTCCATCCTCACAGACACTGAATGATCTTTACCTCTATTTACATACTTTGTCCTATACTCAAGTAGACTTAAACACACACACACTCGTTTTTTCTTGCCCCAGGACAGCTGGTGGTGGGGATGGTGCAGGACATGCAGGACATGGAAACTGCTGGGGAGGTTTCAGCACCCTCTCCATGGACCTATGTCCTGTTACCAAGGGCTTGCTCAATCCCTATCACAGTGCAGTTTTTCATTTCAGAGCAGTCTGCAATCACCCTTCAACAGCACCAGAAATTTAGGGTAGCTTGGGAGGAGGGTACGCATGCCAGCCTCACCCCACATGGTCGTGGGGTCCCTCCTTGGCGACGATCATGCTCAGCATGGCCTGCAAAGTGAGAGGTGGGTATGGACGGAGAGCTGTCCTTCACTGGCACACGGAGGAGCTGCACTGCCCAGCACAGGTTGTCCGTTTGGGACAGGATCGCTCCAGCTGTCAGACCTTGCTGTTGCAGACCTGCAACAGCAGCAGCCCCCGGCCGTCCTGCGCAAGCCCTCTCCCTCACATGACAAGGCTACTATTCTGCTGCTTTCTTCTTGTATCCAACAAGAATGTTAATTATCCACAGAAAAGCACTTCATCCCTTCACCCTTACTTTCCCTCCGTCTTTCTCTTTAGCCCATCCAAAGCACTCCGTACGCACGTAGCACTCTGGATTGCTGCCACTGATTTAAGGAAACAGTAAACGTAGTCACATTTCCTAAGGACTTGTGTTATCATACAGTGATGGCTTTTCCTGTGTTTAAAGGAATCATCTGCAAAAGAACTCAACCTTTCAAAAATTGATTTTGAAAATAATCACCTATCTCTAATCCCTGGATACTTTGTTCATAAATGCACCACTCAAAAACAAAACAAAAACAAAAGGTTGTCCTGGGATTTTTAATACCTTAATGAGCCATGACAGTGCAGGAAATAATTTGGCCTATTCAGGCTTCCACCATTGTTTCTATTGATCATGTTGCTCCTATGAGGAAGAAGAAGGATGAGCTTATCAAAAAGCATCTCCTTCCTCACAGCTGGCTTGACCCCGCACCTCCTGGCTTATTCATCAGCTTTTTTTCCTACCGTGAAGCAATTCTCCTGATGTCTTCTCCTCTGTGTTGTCCTATGGGGTGCCATCTCACCAGCTGTATGTGAAGTGACAGCAGGGATAGGGCGGCCAGGACTCCCCTTACAACCATAGGTTGGACAAGGGAGCTGGTCGCTTGAAGCAGTATCACTCAACACAGTCAACCGTCCTAGAGAACAGCCCCACACATGCGGTTTGGTCAGTGCCCCATGCATTCATCCCAAGTACTGCATCTGTGGGAATGGGCCACGGTAGGACTGGGCTCCAGCATCCTGTGCAGCAAAGGCTTTAACATGTGCAAGGGGTGATTTTCTCAGAGCAGAGCTAAAGCCTCTTGCTTGAAGGCCATCTGGTCTGAACTTGCAAAATGAGAGTGCAACAGGCTTACCAAGGCCAGCTTTTGATGGAGAGATACGAGAGCTTCCACTAACCTGCAGCACAATATTAGTAGGAGCAGGTTATCACCTGCCAGCTTGCCACCTGCTTGCACTAGAAGCGTGAAAGCACAAACCTTTTGTAGCAACAAAACCCATGGGATTTAGAGCTTAAGAGCTCTGTGGATATTCTGCCCACGGGTTAATCTCCCACATTGTGAAATCTAACCCAGGACCTGACGGGCTTCCTTGGTGATCATCAGCATGACTCCTTTAGGGCACTAGAGGAACGGCACAGGAGATGGAAAGAAAGTGCACAGGGAAACAGATCTGTTAGAAGAATTAAGATGAGTATGAAATTTGGAAACATGGAATGAAACAGGGGCCTCTGTGAGAAAGCATGTAGGTGTACTGTTTATCTCTTCATCTGCAGTGAAATCAATAAAAAGGTTTAGTAAGGCAGGAGTGGAAAAACAAGAAGAAACAGTCTTTCCAGCTGACCTGCTGTGCTGCTCTCTTGACTGCTGTTGTTTCAGAAGAGGAGCTTCTGATAGCCATTCAACCCAATGCAACCTGGCTCACCTCATGTGCCCTGTCCCACTTCCTATTGGACTACTGCAGAAGCATTAATTACTGGCTTTGCAAAAGAGATCATCTAATTGCACCACAGGGCTTGATGCATATAAATGGGGATGCATTAAATTATAAACCACTGCTCCTCTGAGCTGCAATGTCTGTATGTGCACTAGGCTGAAAGTTACTCTGGCAAAAAAAAAAAAAAGCATATTATAGATTTGTAGAGCACTGTGCACATTAGTCAACAAGACCATTAAAACCATCAGAGCCCTACATTACAGTTGTGGAGACAGATATTAAAATGATCATAATTTTTAGGGTAGTCATATTAATCCAACATGAAATCAATTTACAATGAACTCAGCAGAGGTCAAGCCTGAGACCACCAACCTCTCCCTCTGTGGGACCACACAGAGCATATAAGTATGTGGTTTAACTCAGCTGTTCCTGGCAAACTGGGTCACAAGCTTTGTCCCCCTCTGAGCATCCCCTTGTGCTGAGCCTGGGGCTTGATCTCCACCTGCTGCCCTCCACAGTTAGCCACGTTTCACTGGCTTGGTCCCTCCAGAGCTTGCTAACGAGTAAGATGCTGTGACCCGGTGCTCATGGGGAGAATGTCCAGGCCTGCTGGAGTGAGAGTTAGACCCTGGCGAGAGCAAGAGGCTGAGGTGTGCAGCCGCGGCTCTCCACACACCTGGCGGGCCAGCATACAAGGGAAAGTGTGATAGCTCTGCCAGCACTGCTGCTGCTGCTGCTGCTGGTGAGGGGACAGGGACGGCGAGCGGGGAGGGCTTACTAATACCGAGAAAAAAGAAGTCTGCCTTAGTCAGATATTTTTAATGATTTCTCCCCACACAGGGCAGGAAGCGAAACCCAGGTCCCAGCCAAGCCACCCCCTCCCACTTCCCCTCGGCAGCCCCCAAGACAGCGAGCCCGCCCGTGCGGTCCCCCCGTGCGGGCGCTGGGCGGCGGGAGGTGAGACGGCGCGCTTTCAGTCAGCGCTGCCGCGGTGCCGCGCGCCGGGCTCCCACGCCGGCGCCCGCCGTCCCGGCCCGCTGCAGCCCGCGCCTGCCACCCTGCTCGCGAGCCGCCAGCTCCCACCAGCATCACCGGCGCGGTGGCTGCTGCCAGGCTCCAGGGCCTGGCTGGCCCCCCTGAGCAAATGGTCCCCGTCCTCAGGAGACTTTGTGGCCAAGCTGGTTCAACACAGCTGCTTGGGAGTGAGGGGCAGCACTGATTTTATTGCTGTCATGCAAAGGTGTCTCCTTCCTCCAGACATTCGTCTCCTGATGATTGAATGACATTTGACAGGCAGATTAGAGGGACAGGGTAAGACACCTATGTGACTGCAGCCACTTCCAAACTGGAACATGAGTGTTGTGTGATTGTGCACAGCAAGGACACCACGCTGAAAATTAAAGGAGGGTCGAGGCTAAGAAGTATGTGCTGTTTCCAGAGGTTTCCAGGTGGCAGAGCAGTCCCATTGCTTGCACTTGAGCAGGGCAGCAAATTGACAGTCCCCTTGGGAAACTACCTTCTTCATACCCACCGAGACAAGGCACAGGCATCTTCCCTGTGCTGTGATTCAGCTGGCAGCTGGTGGGCATTGGTATTGCTCTAGATGCACAAAGAGGTGGTTCTTTCTTGATTCCTTTTCCCACGGCAGTTGCACCTTCCCTTCCCATCACTCTGCTGGACCCATGGTCTGATAAGAGCAAAATGCCATTTGCTTCAGGAGGAGCTTCAAGGAGCTTTGTCGTACCATAGCATGGGTAGTCAGAATATATTTCTACCGTATACAAAGTGGCTGGGCAGAAGGATTTTTTGGCAATCAGATTTGGACCTTGGGTTTATTCCCTCTAATGAGAATAGTTCAAGGGAGGTGGCGGTACAGCAGCGCGGCCCATCCTTCCATTAGCCCGATCTACAAAGCACAGCCAAAGGTCTTTTTATTACTGTTCTCTGCTCCAATTAAAACGTCTTACAGATTGCACTTGGCAGAGCCGCAGCCACATCCAGAACTAAAGCCTGCTAAGAGGACACAACCAGCTAGCTTTAGGGCCTGAAGTAAGCCAGAGGGGCAGGGAACCTTTGCCAGCTGCAATGTGCCAGGTCCTGTGCTCTGCCTGTTCCAGTCCTTCCTGTCAATTGCTTTCCAGCAGCACCCTCAAGTCCCAAGTGGCCATCAGAAGCCAGTGGCCAAAAATACTCATGCACATAGCAAGAGAGCCCAGCTTTGGAGCCCTGTGTGCCCCCTTGCACCCGTGTGTCCCTGTGGGCAGGAGAAGAAGGGTGACTCTCCTTGTGCAGAGGAGCAGTGAGACCTGTGCTACAGGACTATTTGCCAGCCAATGAGGTGGGCTTGAGGATACAGTGTCCTCCTGCCAGCTGAGTAATGTGCAGTGTGACCTGAAGTCCCCTGGGCATTTCACATATTAGTTGCTTTCTGGCTGGCCATCTGGGTCTGACTGTGATTTCAGCTCTTACAGACCTGCTTGGGATACGATCTCCAGTGGTTACCACATCCCTAACTTGCTTCAGAGAACAGTGCTTTGCAGAAGGATGCTAACCAGCACAAAGTAACCGAGCATCATTTCTCTGGAGTGAAAAGAAGGAATTAGAAATAAGCAAAGGAAGTAGTTGCTTATAAACTATGGAACAGCATCAGAAGTGATGGAAAGAGATCTGTGTCTATGAGTCCCTGTGTGACTCAAGATTTTCAATAATATCCAGAAAAAGAAGATATATTTCAGATATTTCATGGAAAATAAAAGCAAAAGCCCAGGTCCCACATTAACTGACTTATGGAGAGAGCATCCAGCCTAGGATCAGAAACCCCTTGTCAGGTTTTGGACAAGGCCGTGCCCTTATGCTGAGTAAGGCCCAGGTAGGGGTAGGGAGGCAAGCTGAGGCTCCGAAGGGACAACGTGTGGGGTGCTTACCCCTTTACTCCTGGTGAGTGAGCACTGGCAGGCAGGGGTGCAGATGGATGGAGCGACAGTGAGGAAAGGAACTACGCAAAGTGAAATGACTGGTTTGATTTCCTTACGTAAGCTGAAAGAAATACAAAGTGTGAATGAGCCCCTGATGAAAATGAAGAGTGATTCACATCAGTCCAGAGACTGTTGGATCCAGCAATTTTCATTCCAGTTCAGCTTTTAATGACCTATGGGTGTCATTAGTGATTAAAAAAAAAGTTCTACATTGAGAAGGGATCCTTGTGATTGCTTCTTGCCTTTTTTATATTATTATTATTATTTCCAAACATATACCCTTTCGTTATTGTTTCTGACACCTGTCAGCAAAAAGCACAGCCTTGCATATCTCCTGCCATTCCTGACCAGTATGCAGAGAAATAGCCCTGCATTCAGTGTGGGAAATGTTCCAGCAGTTCCAAAGATCAGGCACAGAAAACAGATAATGCAAATAAATCATAGGCACAATGGCGGACTCTCCCTATAGGGACTGGTGGCCTTAACCTCATCCAAACCAATGAGAGTCAAAGGTTAATGCAGGTGTCACTTGAAAGGTAATTTTCCATTGATTTGCAAGCAGGTCCCTGACCTATTGACCTTCATGCTACGGGAAATAGGAGTTCCCTTGCAGCAACATGTGTGCAGGCAAATGTATTATTTACTTTGGTAGTCCCTCCAGAATTTACAGGCCCAGTCAGGACCAATATAGATAACCTAAGGAATGTAGTAGCCCTTGTAAAGATTTGTGCCTCACTCTTAGATGTTTGGACAGCAAAATAACAACCTTGCTTACAATTTGACATAAGAAATTCTTGTATGTGCTCTTGTATTCCTACAGCATCTTACAGGCAATAAAAGCCATCTGTAAAAAGGTTTAGCATGGTTCCTCTGGAGCTCCTTGCAAGGGTCAGTTCAAGAGCTGTTGGCCATGATTCCTGTTGTACACAGGCATAATACTATTCACTTTCATGGAGCGATCTTGGTGTGTGCCATTGAAGGGCCTGGACAAGTCTGATCCAGGAGAACATAGCTGCGTTTCTCCGTGATGTTGATGTTGTCACATTTTGGAAAAACCTTTTCAACCACCTCCAGAGGCTCAACTGGGAGCATCGGTCCCTGACAAGTGAGGCTCACTGGTCTGGATCTAGGAAGCAATAGCAAATGTTCTGTTTGGCCACAGATTGGGAACTGAGAAGCTGCAAATTCTCCTGCTATTTCTTCAAAAGCAAATTAGGGATGTTTTAACAAATGACTGAAAACCAAGAATGATCAATAGGAAGAGATGGCCACAGCACTCCCTGGGGATTGTAATTATTTCTTGTTATCTCTTTGTGAGTGGTGTAGTTGATGGTCCATGATTTGCAGTTGATCAGAGAAGAGATGCAGGCAGATCAGAAGTACGAAAGAGGGTACAGCTTACAGCATGAGTGGCAGCGGAAGATTTCCTGAATCAAAGCAATTTAAGTTTTCAATTAAATAGTGAATATTTTTGGTGGCTGGAAGGATAAGAGGGAAAGTGCCAGAGAATTTAGGAATGCACCAGTTTTTGACCATGTCCAGTAGAAATGCAAGGGTCAGCCCCTCATTCAGAACACAGGAGGGACACAGGAGAGGGGACAGTTCCTCCACAGCGTTTCACAGCAGTTGGTCTGTCGCTGTCATTCTCTGGCACCTCTGGGTACTGCTGAGGGCAAGGCTCAGAGGTGAGGGTGCTTCAGAGGCTCCATGGCCTGCCAGCAACAGCTGGATCAAGGCTAAACGGATCTGCCAACTCCTGGGCAATCCAATTCTCAGCCTCCCACAGAAAGATTCTCGGACGTTTCTTTTCAGCTCCGCTTCCCACACCCCACCCCAGCTCAGTTCTTATTCCCAGTTCCCCTCCTTTTCCTTCCCACTCCCAAGGCCTTGATCTTTCTGCCAAACTGGTCTCCAGCAGGCTGTCAGCTGTCATTCTGCCCCACAGAGCCTTCTGCCAGCGATGCTTCCAGGCCTGACTCAAAATTTGGGGCACAGAACCTGGCAGTTGTACCTCGACCCACCCAAACTGGGAGTCTATCACAGCCTGGGGACATCTAGCCCAGGTGTGACTCAAGCTACTGTTATCTGCCAGGGTTGCCAGGCACGCAGGGCATTTTATATCCTGTGTTCTGAGCTGGCTGCCCAGGAGACCCAATTTTGCACACAAGTTTTGGTGATGGTCTTGGCCCATCCTGGTGGTGATTGCAGCACCAATCTGGCCAGGCATCTTCCTACCTTTTGGAAAAGCAAAATGGGGGTGTTTGGTGCTCCTTTCTCCCCTTGCAGTGTGCCCCTTCCCTCCTGTGTCCCTGCACAGCTCTACATCACAGAGCAAGCTGCACTGTGGACTTGGTCCTGGTAGGTACAAGGCCACAGCCTAGGCACCTTTATGCTCACTTGCATACCAATGGTGTCACCCAGAGATGCCAAACCATGTTTATGATGCTGCAAGAAGATAAAGCACACAGGGCTCCTCCGGCTCCTCAGCAGAGCAGGGCAGGGCACTTGCGTGACCTACCAAAGTCCTCTTTAGCTGCCTCACTACCTTCCTTTCCCAGCTAGGGTTGGGGGTTATGCAGCAGCCCACAGGGCAGCACAAGCCTCCTGCCAGCCATGTGTTGCCAGCCTGGCACAAGAACTGGCTTTAAGCTGCCCGTGAATCACAGGCAGCCCACAAGCCAGGAGCCGTCCAGCCCTGCCCTGAAGATGTTACCCCATCTGACAGCCTGAAATGCTGCAGCACTAGATCCAGGGAACCATGGGGCCTGCAAGAAAATTGTTCCAGGAATGCTGTGCTCCCGGACGCCTTTCCTGTTGCTGTCCTTCCTGGTGCTGGAAGGAAACTCTAAGAGAGAGGAACCCCTTCAACTTTGGTTCAGTAGCTCCCAGGACTTGCCCATTTTTTCTGATCCACACCTAATGAAGGAAAGTGCTCTCCACTCAGACCGCATTCATTTTGTTGTTGCCTGAGGCTGCAGCACTGGTTAGGATATAAAATAAAATAAAATAAAATAAAATAAAATA
>VZSV01000096.1:1603360-1684747 GCA_013398735.1 Nothocercus julius
AATAAAATAAAATAAAATAAAATAAAATAAAATAAAATAAAATAAAATAAAAATTAAAGGAAGATTAGACAGAATAGCCCTCAGATTTTACTTGCTGTCTATATCTCTGTAGCAGTACTCCTCTACTTTCTGCCCAGAGGAAGAGAGTACCATGAGCTTGATTTCACAGAGGGAAAAAGCAGCAATCAGGAGCTGTTTTTGAATTAGGAGGGAGGAAGGGGAAGTCCTACTGGACAGGCAACTTGAAAACAAAGCATCTTCTTTCCTGCTGCCCACAGTGGGTCAGTGCCACAATGGAGAGAGTGGCACTGCTAAAGCCAAGGATCCAAAGAAGTGCAAAAATGTATTGGCAAAGCAGTGACTATTCCCACTGGGAATCTTGCAAACCTGCCACAACCACGTTCTGTCCAACTGTGCATCAGGGGAAGGCATTCATCGTTGCTAAAATATCATCTCCACCCTATAAGTAGAGGGACAGTCTCACAGACATCCTGGATTAAAACTGTCATCTTTTCCCTGAAACAGTGGTCACCGATGTCATCTCCTCTGCAAAGGGCAAACAAGGATTCAAGTGCAAAACGAGGGCATCTTTTAATAGGCCGGGTCAGCAGCAGATGGAAAAGTCTTAGCATAGCTCTGCCTAAGAGAAACCCTTCCTAGAAAATTAGCTCACAGCCTTTGACCTCTTTTATATGCACAAGCACTGGCTGTGAAGCACAGGGATGCTGCAGGATGGTGTTTGGTGCTGATGGCTGCAGGAACTTACCCAGATGCTGCAGAGGAACGGAGCGGCAGTTGGTTATTATTTTTAGGCCTCCATCCACGTGGTCTGAGGATCAGATGTACATTCCCAGATGCTCATTCCACAAATGCCGAGATCCCTGCAGCCCTCGCTGCTGCATGGATGCACCGAACAATTGAAAAGCAGCAGTGGCAGCCACTGCTGCTTTCAGTGCCGGATACAGTGGCAGGGGGCTGGTGATTCAGACTCCCCTCCGCCACACAGACGTGCGTGGACACGTGAGTGTACAAACCACCTGCTTAATTCAGGAAGCCTCCAGTGAAAAAAGCTTTCTAGGAAACTCACGCTGAGAGATCTTGAATAAATATGCTCAAGGAAGTCAAACCGAATCAATCCATCAGGGCACACGCTGCTGAGCGGCCTGTGTCCCCTGGGGAAAGAGGCTTGCTGGAGCCAGAGGCTCCTGGGGAAGACAGAGGGCTGAGTTTCAAAGGGAGAAGCCAGAAGGAGGCAGAGAGAGCAGGAAAGCAGGTGCTGCCCACGGGCATCTTGCGGAGAAGAGAGGGAAGTAGCAGCCAAATACGGCAGTGAAGGGGAGCCAGGCAGCTGTGGCCCCTTTGTGTTAGGCTGTGGCAGTAAGAGCGGTTCCAAGACTGGTTCTCTTTTCCATCCTTCAAGGTGAATGTGATTCAGGAAGGTGTAGAAAATAAAAAGACAGAAAAACAAACCTTGGAGTGAGAAACACTGAGTGCAGCGTTGGTTTAATCCTGATCTGCCCTGCAGAGGCTGGACAGAGAGTTTGACTTGCCTCAGGTGTGTGAGACTGGCTGTGTACATGGAAACCACATGCAGGACATGCACAGCAGGTCTGACCCCAGGGGAAACGCGTGCGAGCCAGGATAGCTGTGCCTACACAGTGCACGCAGCCAGGGTTTCCAGGTATTGCTCTGGACAGGCTGCCAGACATCTGAAATCAAAAAAAAAAAAAAAAGTGTGAAGTCCTCACATTCTACCCAGGCAAGATTTCTGAGCAGAAAAAAAAGACATATTCAGGATAACTCAGGCTCAGGGAAGTCCTGCTGAGATGTGGCGATGCGATACAGGAATTGAATAATACAGGGCCTGTCTGGATAACAGAGGTAAAACAAGATCCAGCAGCTGGAATCCAAAGCTGGACCAATGCAGGTTAGATATAAGGTGTGCTTTTATCATGCACCTAATTAACTGCTGGCACAGTCAGATTCTCCTGATGGATTCTCCATTACTGGCAAGGGTCCTGTTTGCATTTGGACATTGTTTCTGTTTCTGTTCTGCTCTTTTTCAAGTGCAGATATTTATCTAGCAGCAGAACTGATATGGGAAAGGTGGGAGGCCTGTGGTCTGCAAGTGATCAACAAGACAGTTTATGCTGGTGACAGTTTTGGTACTAGCAGAGTTTTGGGCTGGTACCAAAACCAAAAAGGTCCAAAGTCTTTTAAAGGTTTTAAAGACTTCTAAAAGTAGACTTTTAGAAGTCTGCCAAAGCCCAGGATACCACAACACGTCTGGTCTCAGTGATGGACATCAAATAGCCTTTACACCTCTGACAGGCTGTGAGGAACAAGGGATGTGTGCTGGGTAGGTCCTAACTCAGTTGTGGAACCGTTCCCATGAAGTTACTGCGCGTTCACTCATGGTAGCACTGTGGAGCACAAACTAAATGTTCGGTGACCAAGGCCAAATGGCCACATGCTCTCCCATGCTCTGCAGGCTGAGCTAGAGCCCTGGGCTGTTAGGAGAGTCTCTGGAGATCTCATTCACCTGTTTCTTACGCAGGATAATTTCACAGCTGATTGGGAGAGACATGGAGTGGGGTCATAGGCTCCGAAGGACTTAGACCTTTTCCAGTCTACAAAGGTAAACACTGGTTTTAGTGCCTGGAGAAAACAGGATACTCTATCTAGAGCAGGGACTTTTCTCCTGGCTTCTGTCCCTGAGAGCAATTTCTGTCTGGTAGATATAGAGTGAGTCAGTTCCTTTTCCTGGTGCCTCAGTTTCCCTGTCTGCAAACTAGCTGAAAGAGTGAGTGTGTTCACATTTATTCACTCATAGCACTTCTGAGATAGGAGAGGAGCTTTCTGAAGCAAACCCAGAGCCCAATGCCCATAGCTTGCCAGGGGCAAAGCCTTGCAGCTTTTGATACCACACTTCTTACAAGCACAGTCATCTTGAGAGTGTTATTGCAATATCCAGAGAGAGGCTTCATGCCCACGGGCACTCAGCAACTGCAACCGCAAGGCTTTGTGTTACGCACCTCCCTCAAGCTCTTCTTCTTTCCGAGGTGTGCAGAACATCCAGCCAGTCCCAGCGCTGCTGGAGTGATCTCCTCAGGAGCAGCTTCCCTGGAGTGCTGGATATACTTGGCAGCCCTTCCTAGCCAGACTGGAAAGGAACAGGAGAAGAAGAAAAAAAAATGTTTTGATTAGCTACACCTTAGTTTCCCTGACAATTCAGAGCATCTCTGGGGAGCTGACAACTTCCCCCAGATCTGGAGTTCTCTTTGCATGTATAGGTGTTTCCTCTTGTAACCTTCATCAGGGCCTGACATTCTTCACATAACAAAACTTGGACAAACTCAGACTTTATTAGGCAGAGTAAAGATATGATGCATTTATTAGTAACCCTAAAAGCCCTGCACTTTCTGTCCTTTGGCAGAAAAGTGCTAGCATGACATGGAGAAGCCTTGATAATACTCCTTCCACTTTCCATTGGACTCCTTTGAAATAAACAGAGCTATTTTGTCCATTTTCCTTTTCTGTCAAAGAGCAGTAATTCCTGAATTACTGCAGCAGCCCTGATAATGGGCTCCCTCTCCATCTGTGGGTTTGAAGCTCTCCCCTCTGCTGGAAAGGACAAAGAGGGATCAGGCCTTGCTGCCTAATCTCCTGTGCTGCAAACAAGAACTACAAATATTGTGAAATAATCTCAGGAAAAAAAAATCCGGTCTGTGTTTCAGCTCTTACAAAGAGTTTTCCTGGATCTACTGCTGCCGTTCAAACTCCAGAGAGCTGAATTAGGGACTACTGCTTCAGCTGAAGATGAATTTGATTTCCTCTTTGTTTGTAATTGTGTCTGGTATCCTTCTCCCAGTAAACTTGCATACACATAGACAAATACATGCATGCATACACCCAAAGATCTCCTGGCCATGGCAAATTCCATCTCCTCCTTAGCCTGGGGTCAGGACAAGGTTCAAAGCTGGGCACTACCCCAGGCCTAAGAGGTGGATGGCTTTAACACACTGTGCCTTATTTTCTCTCACTGTAACAGAATGATACTGATCTTCACAAAGCGCTTTCAGATCAACAGACAAGAGCTGAGTTGTGGTGGTGTATCAGGGCCTCCTGATTCCATCACTGCATTGCAATACGTTGATGCCATTGAAATCACAATATCGCACTGTGATTTCATTAGTTTTCAGAGAGGATATCAGCAATCTTTCTCAAGTGTGTGCATGCAGCAGGTGAGGGGCTGGGGGTGGTGGAGGTTACCTGCAGTTAATGACTAACAGTTTCAAGCTCAGAGACCAGAAGCAGGAACATCCACATCTAGATGACAGTAGTTAATTAAACCTTTATTAAACCACCTCCGATGCAAGAGCAAAACTCTCCTTCACTTTGTGAATCCATCAATATAAAAAAAAAGTGTTGCCCTTTCAGACTGAGAAGTATGTTAGTCCTACTTCACTGCAGGATGAAGTCCAATACAAGGAGCAGGAGACAGTTTCCAGCTCCTTCTAGCCTCATTGTCTAGCCTCATCTCATTGTCCAAGTGACCATGATTTAAGCATACAATCAGTGGTGTTTTGGTGTACCAAAGTACTGATGCAATCTGTATCTTTGCAGGACCAAACCTGTAGACTGGCCATTTTTTGTTAGTGGTTTCATCAAGGAGAGCAGCCCACTTCACATGAGGATTTAAGGTTTGAGTCTCCTAAGGTTTCGTACAGATGATTTTGTTTTGGTTATTAAAGAAAAAAAAAAAAAAAAAAAGATAGACTTTTCTCTCTCATCTCCTCTTTCCTGCTCTATGAACCTGGGCTGTAGCAATGCAGCTGCATTTAGAGGGCTGATCACAAGGCAAGAAAGGGTCCCAGCATCATCCAGGACTTGAAGGACAACTTTGTCGTATGGGTCCTGCGGGCATGGAGTCCCTTGACTTCAGTGTGCTATTTTCCCTGCCCAAGCACAGGAAAAGTCACAGCAGAAGATCTTGGAGAGGTCTGAGATAGGAGTCAGATCAGTTATAATGTTCAGAAACAAATATCTTTTAGCGCTTAGACACCTTTTAATGCAAATCTTTGTTCTAACATACTGCAACAGCAAGTGTCTCAAGGCACAGTCCCTGCCTTCTGCAGCACTGCCATAGTCTGCACCAGCCCAGATCCACGTGAGACTTTTCAGTGACCCTTCCCCAGGTCTGATACTAAAGGTCTGGACCCTGAGGATGGAGATTCCAACTCCCAACCAAGGTCAAGAACAGCCCATCGAGGACCCACGTTCCCCTGTATTATGTCCCTGTGCCATGTGTGATCAGCATATAAACCTTCATTCGGCATAACCCAGGCAGGTGGTCTCCTTGCCAACTTGTTGCTATGGTCCTGACTGAGGTAGCACAGCAAATTGATAATATTACAAACACCAAGCATCATTAAGTAGCTATCAAATGACAATCCTTAATACTTAGGCCCACCTTTTACACTTTCCAGATACACAATGATATTCCCTTACTGTGTTCACTCACCCTGATGCTCCTCCGAGAAAACTCTCTATTGCGCACTTGGCTATACAGGGAGTGAAGGATAACACAGCCATGGGCGTTCATGCATTTTATTGAACCAGATGGGAATATGGTATTACGGCTTTAAACAGTTTGCTGTCCTTGAATGGCAGTCACAATATTCCCTGATGCAGAGGCTGCTCGAAATCAGCCAGAACAGCAGCAAGTCCATAACCATATCTTGCAAGTCTGGGCACACTGGCCCCAAGGGCTTCTCTGGAGATCATGCTTGGTATGATTTCTCCCTCTTTTTTTTTTTTTTGTTTTTTTGTGTACCCTGAGTGAAAAGCCTATTGTCCTGGACCCATGGCAGGACAGTGCGTCAGCCGTGATGTCCGAACTGTGCTTGGCACTCGAGGAACCCAAACTGGCTCTGAGTCACCTGTGGGACAGCAGCAGAGGTGGGACGGACCTCCAGGACGTATTGCGGCTCCCCATCGCTGCTCTCGCAGCAGTCCCAGGCACGTGCTCCTTCCCTGGGTCATAGCGTAAGTAAGCCTTTAAGCATGTGCTTAGTATTAAACACAGGAACAGCCCGCTGCAAAACTGTGCTGACTTCATGAGACTTAGCTCTGCTTAAAGGTCACAGCATGCTTAAATGTCTCAGTAGTTTAAGACATTAGCACTGTCAAGGAGGTAAATTAAGAGCAGTCGTCCTTTCCATGAATGCAAACCCCAGCAAGGTGGACTCTCCTTTCCCTCCCACCTGGTCGCTCTGCTGATTTCACGTGACACAGCGGGACCAGGACCCAAGCGCTTTTCTTTGCGCTGGGGAATGGCTGGGTAAACGCGTCTGGGCCAAGGCAGAGCAGCCCCCGCACCCGCAGCAGAGCCCGCACAGCGTCCTCGGCAGAGCCACAAGTAGCTGTGGCCGCTGATGACAGGTGCTCTCGCACCCCGGGGCCAGCGTGAAGCGCCTTCACCTCCCCAGGCATCCAAGTCCCCAGGGATGGGCTGGCCGGCGCTCGCTGAGGCGGCGGCGCTCGCCCGCCGCCACCAGCCGCACCACCACGGGGCCCCCGCGGGTCTGAGGCGCGCGGGAGGCAGCCGAGGCGCAGCGTCCGCCACAGAGGCCCTGCCTGGCTCCCCCCGCACCATCAGAGATATTTTGAGGGCCTGCTGTGATCTCCTTTGCATGTCAGTTACGCTATTTCGGAGCCTATTTATTTTTATTGTTTTCCGGTGGTGAGCGTGTCGCCCTGGGCTCCCGCCTTGATCTTTTCCACTTCCTCTCACTTTCATGCCTCTTGCTTTTCCCGCCAGGCCGGCGGGGCGGCTGTTTTTGTCAGACGCCGAGCGAGCCGCGTCCCCTCCATCTTGCGAGGTCTCGCGCCCCCGCTGGAGACCTCTCGGCGCGGTGGGAGCGAAACATCAGCCCCGGGAACCGGGGGCGGCTGCGTAGGCGCCATCACCCGTCCCGGTAGCTGTGCACCTTAGCAGGTTTCCAGCCGCATCTAACCTACCGCGCCACGCGGAGAAAGAAGTGTTGACTCATTAATTGTCATTATGTAGGTTATGGTCGGGCAGATGAGTAAAACTTCTTCCAAAAGCAGCGCTGCGGAGGGCAAGGGTTCGCACTTCACTCACCCAGTTCCAGCAACGGTAAAGCCAGCTGTGATGGGCTGAAACGGGCCCTTTCCGGAGGACGTCGGCTTTCCGCTGAGGAAAACCAGCTCCCACCTGGGAAGTTTCGCTTCTGTTTATTTTTTGGTTATTGAAAACTGACATTCTTCATCCAAAAATGAGGGCAAACAGGGGGAGCAAAGATGTTTGGCAGGTGAAAAGGAGGGAATGAAGGGTTTTCAGAAAATAGATTTAAGAAAGGACTACCTCTCTATACCATCATTTTTAGTTTGTCCAAAATATAATTTACCTCCAAATCTGAATTAAAAAAAAAAAAACTAAAATTAAGCAGATATTGAGGCCGTATCTGCTATAAGGTTAGCCTATGTCTAACACCAGTTAAAGAAATACACAACTATGACAGCACACAGAGCTCTATTTTACGATAGGGCTTTACTGAAGCAATTCCCATAGTGAGATTCAGGAAGAATCTGTCACATGGATGGGAACAGTTCGTATTTTCCAGGAGACGTGGCAAAAAAATGCGGAATGATTTGACTCCAGGTCATAAACCCATCATCAGCTGAGGGCCCAAACGCAAGCTGCGGCGTAAGTGAGCGCTGCACACCTGTGGCAGAGCCAGCTTGGGTGCACACTAATGAAAGTGCCTGGATTCAGCGCAGCAAAGAGAGTTGCAGTAACAATTAATCATTTATTATTAATATGGTACCATCAGGTGCTTTATGAAGGTTTCTCTCCAGATAGGCTCATGACTTGCTGTGGAGCAGCTGGGATCAGCCATTTGGGGAGATGGACGAGTGGCATCCGTGCACTGAGTACGTGAGTCAGGCTGCTCAGCCTTGCACCTCCAGCGGCTCCCGCGGAAGGACAGCGTGAACATTGCAGCAGAGAAACGTATGAAACTTCCTGGCTTTTCCCAGTGCTTTTCATAGCTCACTGTCTCGTCTTTCTCCTCTCTGCTTTATCTTCCTTCATTTCAATCTTCCCATTAATGGGCTTGACCCCCAGCTAGTTTAAGCCAATGTATGATTGAAATGAATGTGACCGGGCTGAATCCCTTCCAGGATGCTCTGGGGAGAAGGGTGAAGCCTGCTAGCCCTTGGCTATAGCCCACACCCAGCTTAACTGATTCATTCCTCCTAGGGTCAGCAGCCCAAGGGTTCTGCTGGGAATCAGCTTTTGCAGGGCTTATTTCCTCATTTACAGCTGCAGGGAAAAGCAAGGATAAAAGCCCAGAAACAGTCCTTGGTGCTCCAGAAAAATCATAGTGGTAGTCATGTAAGTCCTGTCGTGTCATGCTGTGTCCTGTGGTGTGTTACTCAGGTGTAGTTTGGACAGCAGCATCTCTCTTCCCCTCCCTTTCCAGCCCTAGCTTGGACTTTATGAAGAGCATTAGTTTTCTGGTGAACTTCTCAGCAGCTCCTGAGGTAGTTTTCTTCCTAAATATCTAACTGCCGTCTTCAATGGCCTATAATACACCCTATAAGAGGTCTACAGAAATTGCCGTGGTTGGAACTTTTTGCCACCAAGAGCCTATAGCAGGTGAAAAAAGGAAAAAAAAAAAAAAAAAAAAAAAAAAAAAAAAAAAAAAAAAAAACTGAATATCTGCTGCTAAGGGAAATCTTCCTCTGGTTCCTTCAGAACCAGCTCCCCAGGGCTGGGTTTGGCCACCAGTTTGCAAGTGTGATAAAACAGACTGGAAATTCAAGGTCGGGACCAGGTACCTGCTGCCCTGTTCCTAGCAGACACATTATCCTGCCCTGCATGGGCCTCTCTTAAAGCCAGTTCAGTCTCTGGTGCCAGGACTTGTACCCAAAGCTACTGTGCTGATCCTCTTTCCTGCTTACAGCCTCCCCTCATCCCTGGACTGCCTCTTTCCACTCAATTTCTGTGCTAACCTCCCCATTTGATTTCAGCAGCCTCACCTCCTCCCCTGCCAGTGCCCAGCTAAGCCATCACCTCTTTGTGACCACAGACCCACCTTCTGCCCCGTTCAGACCTTTGCTTGCTATTTTTCCATCAGCTTCCCTGCACTTTCTAGCCCTGCTCCCCATCCAACCTCAAGACCAGCCATGTGTGGGGAGCTCCAGGCCAGGGCTGATGTGGGAAGCTCAGCCATGCTCTCTCCGGCCACGTGCAGGCTAATCAGCCTCTCACTTTTTCCGAGTCCTAAATTCCCACACAGGGAGAAAGAGGTTTCAGGAAATTTCTACTCTTGTCAAAATCCCCTCTGATTTTTCTAGTAAAAGCGTCTGCCAGCCTCCTGCCGCCAAGTTCCCTTTTTTTTTTTTTTAAATACATATACGATTCAAGCTGTGTTGGCTCCACTCCTGAAGTCTGGCAGGTGCTCAGTGACATATGTTCTGTGATAAATGTTTATTACATAAGTTCATTCAAGCTAACATGGGTTTTGAGATATAGTCAGCTCTCATTATGCATCTTGCCTTCCAAGCTCAGTGTCCAGATTATGCTTTTTCTTGTAGAGATGTCGCCCAGGGTTTGTTTGCTTCTTCTCTGAATTTAGCCAGCTCTTGATTGGTTCATCAAGCTAGTTAACGATGCATTCAGATTGACTCTGGGGGAGGGGAGCAAAAGAGCAATTATTACTTTGGCTTGTTCCAGCTCATTATTTTAATCACTGTGCATCATATTTGATGAAAACATATCTCTAGAAATATTAGAGTTTAGGAGCTGGCATTACTTCGAAACAAAGTGTCTGATTTCACTGATCCCAAAGCATCAGTCTTGCTTTTGGGGTGAATTGCAGCAGCTTTCTGTCACTCTGCATCTCCATTGCCTTGGAGGAGTTTCCTCCTTGTTTCCTGTTTTGGGATTGGGAACAGGATTCATGGTGTCTAGAGATTTCAACCAATTTGTTCATCTTCATCCAGGTTGTCCTAAAATATTATTATACTTCAATCAGATTTTAATAAATGCCAGTTACTTTGTAGGTTGCCCTTTCGAAGGATGAAGTCTCAAGTGCTACAGCATGAAATTCCGAGCATCCTGTACAAGTTAAGAGGAATATTGTTATCAATTTCTTTTTAATATGCATCAGATGGCAAAGCATCAGGATAAACCATTGTTTCCTGTGAATGAGGAGTTTGATATGGCAGAACAGAGCTGCCTTTGGCCTGCCTTCCATGACATTGGGTGAGAGGCTGGTCAACGAATCTCAAACTCATTCTGCTCACTGGTTTTGGCAGGGTTCACAGGACACATATGTGTCCAGGAGCATTATTAGTGTGTCATTCTGGGGAAAAAAACAGCAGTGGTTGTAAACATTTGTCGGGGCCAGGGATCTTGCAGTTTGCTCTTAGGGATCTGGCTGATCTTGCATGTTACATACACGCTTGTGCAAACTGGATGAATCACATATGTTTTGCAAAGGCCTAATGCCTCTGCACTTTCTGGTGAATTCAACCTTGTTGAGACAGGGCTGCTTTTCACAAGATAGAGCAGCAACCAATGTGACATTTTCTCACAGGATCCTCTCACTTCCATGAGCTGGGGAACAGAAACAGTGGGATCATCTGTGGGCAGGCAAAGGCCCAGTACAGCGCTTTGCACTTTGCCAGGATGAGCCCTCTCCAGTGAGGGCTTCAGAGCTCAGTAAAGGGGAAAGCAGGCTGTGTACTTTACACTTGATCAGTTAGGGCCAGCAGTAACAATAATCATTTTCTAGTCAACACATGTGTCTTCTCTGGAAAATTCTGAAGCAAATGCACAGTGGACTGGCTGTTGCTAAGTATCTGTACCACTCTGGGTCTGCAATCCATGTTTTAAACTGTTATTGTACACTTGCTGTCTGAGCAATCTCGGTCAGAAAAAAAACCAAAACTCTGAAGATATGGCAGGTCTGCAGATGGGAGGGTTTACTGTTAAGGGATAGCACTGGGGTATGACGTGTGGTTAGAGTTTTAATGTATGCCTGGGTTATGGTTGAAGTGGCATGGGTTTTTAATACAGCTGCACAAGATAGCATGTCAAGACTTCATTGAATGCACCAGTTTTAGCAAGATGTGTCAACATTATTCAAAGAATCTAAGGTTAAACTTGCCTGAGCTGTAAATCTCAGACACCGGCACATAGTGGAATTCCATAGTGCCCCAAAGCATGCTTGGGAAAAGGGGAAATGCAGAGAACATCATCCTTAGAGTATTTGGGATCAGAAGTGCACAACAACAAGGATCAGCTGCCTCTGTTCATGCTTTGCCTTGGGCTGATTATAATCAACCTCATGTTTCAGAGGTGTGGAAAGGATAAAATGATAGACAGGAGAGAGAGGATAATAATAATTATAAAAAAAAAAAAGGAGTAAGGAATAGGGAAAGGGAAAGCAATGCCACTGAAGATCCTGGTCTGGTGTTTTCATTTTTCTTGTGTCTTTGGGAGCTGAATAATTCATAGCAGAAAGCATGCTGGAAACATCTCCCGCACAAAGAGATCACTAATGTGGAGATGCAAACAGAACAGATGCAATTAACAAATGAAATTAATATTCTCTTTTAATCAACACAGACCCCAATTCCTCTGCCTCTTGGAGTGAGTATATCTACAACAGGCTGCCATCTCGGATGGATGCAGCCAGGGCAAGGGGGTTGGAGTTGTGCCCTGTGTCATCCCTTTTAGAGCAGTCCCTCAGAAAAGCCTGTGGAGAAGAAGGGAAAAAATTCTCAGTTAAATCCCAGCTGTGAGAGCTGGCCGAGCTCAAGAGGCAACTAAGCAGAGACACTCCCTGAGTCCGAGTGAGGTCAGGGTTTTCTCTCCTGAGACAGAAGTTTGCTGGAAGCTGGGATAGGAGCAGCAGGCAGTGGTGCTGTGGACAGGTCCAGAGTTTGGATGGTTTTGCATAATTTGGGATTGAATAAGGATGCTGTAACTAATAATCCTGCACCTCAGAAAGGGTTGGATGGTCAACCTGTCTTGTTTATGAAGTTTATGTAACCTGTGCCAGCTTCTGGAGAAGTCAGGAAGCACCTGTGGCAGCATTTGCATGTTCTGCAAGGCCCTTGAAGCAGGGACCGTCCTTTGGTGGTGTGTTAACAGCATTCAGAGCCAAGAGTCCTGACCAGGGCACACCTGCAAGGCAAACCTTAACAAACGGACACCCATTTTAGCCACTTGGAGATGAAGAACCTTGTCTTTGGCTAGGCAGATGACTCAAACCCAGAGCAAATTAGAATTAGCCTGGGTGGAAGTGTGATGTGAGTGTCTAGCCGTCATTTGTGGGGAGTGTAATTCACATCATTGTACTCCATTAAGAGTGACGTGGCCACTCTCCACCCACAGAGAATAATGCCCAGACCATTTTACTCAGCTCCTTTGGATAATTTGATTTCTCTCTACATAGAATATGCTAGTGGTTATCAGCGCCTTATATGCCAGTATGAGCCACATACCTGTTGGGATGATGTTTTTATGTCTGTTGTTGTCCAACCACTCCAAGCAGAGCATGGCAATGCCCTTCACCAGCCTCCTTTTGGAGCATCCTTATCTCAACAAGAGCTGCCACTGCACTGAAATTAAAGCTAAGATCAAGCTTCAGAGAATCAATTTGCCTGACAATCCTGATCCTCAGGGGGAATGACATTAGTGTGGCGGTTGTCATCAGTCTGTCTACGACTGAGGGCTCCCTTCATCCACAGGCGGTGGAGCGCTCTTTCTCCTTGGATGAGCCACTTGGAGGATATTTAAATAGAAGGGTTCTGGAAAAAGCAGTCTAAATTATTCAAGAGGGATGGTGAGGAAGGAGATGGGGAGAGGTATCACTGGAGATGAATATGTCTTGCAGATAAATATGGCTTGCAGAACCACTCACATGCAGGATGCTCCAGGACTTTATCCGTTTTCAAGTTTTACTTGCCAATAAATGAAAAGAAAGATGATTTTGTTTCTTTAGTTTTCCAGAGGAGTCAGTATTCAGACTTTCTTATTGAATGGGCATTTATGTTCTATTTTAGGCATGAAACAACCACTTCTGTTGTCTCATCCACAAACTGTCCAGTCTGGATAGAATCTGCCCGGTACTGGATAGAGGGGCATAGCCTAGGGATTAAACTTTCCAGAGGTAACTCCACTGTGGGGACTCTGTTTCTGTGAAGTCCTGGCAAGACCTGCAGGAGCAGCCTGTCTTCTGTAGAGTGCTGGGCATCCATCTCCGAATGCTGCATCCCTCAAAGGTTCCCCCCAGTGAAATGGCTCAGACACAGAGCCTCCAAAACATCTGGTCACTCCTGAACACTCTGGCCTCCCAAAATAGCAAGACTGACTTTGCTCTCTGCCCAGACATTTGCCCTTCATACATCCTCCAATCCATCCTTTCTTCAGCTCTTTGGTGGATTCCCCTTAGGCACCTTTGCCATCTTCTTATTCCAGACGGAGATGCAGAAATTGGCCAAGACATCCATGGTGTGGCTTAGGCACTAGTTCATTTGCATTTCCTCACCACTGCCAGATACCAGTGTTGCTGCTAAAGACCTGGTGCTCACCCTGATAGTAGCTGCTTCTACTGAAGGAAAGACCAAACAGGTGCGCTCCTGCCGTCACACACTTCTCCGCTTGTGCTAACAGCAAGTCACTGCATGTTGTCAGATGGCTTCATGTACCTCTCCTTCATCACAGCAATGTGCATGTTTGTATTAAATACCCTGGATCCAATTGCTGAACTGCTGCTGCCCATAAAAATGTTTGATGTTTGACCAAAGGAAAAACACTCCCCTCAGAAAGAACTGATATGTGGGGAAGTGATTTTGTCAGAGTTGCTTGGTTAAGCACTTGGAGACAACTGCTCAGGGTCAGCCATGGCTAATAAGCCTTCAGATGACAAATCACGGTCCTTGGCTGTACAGTAAGGGGTGTATGTTCCCAGCATGCTCCCTGTGAATTATTGCAATGGCAGCACTCACTTCCCTTCTCTGGGAACGAAACAAGAGCAAAGCAAGCAAGAACTAGCAGCAGATGGTCCCTCCTGTGCCCAGATCGTTCCAGCCAAAACAAATCTACATCCCCAGCTGAAGGGAAGGGTACAGGAATAGAACAGGAGTGTGACTCAGATCCAGTGACTCAGACAGCAAGGCGAGGGGAGGGGAGGGGGAAAGGCAGAACCTGGCGCAAGAGCCTCTTACGGATGACAGTGATTATTGCTATTATTCTAACAAGTGCTTGCGGGCACTGACAACTCTCACTCCCGCTTCTGTTCTCTGTTTTTTTGCTGCCTATCTCTCTGTGTCTCTCTCTCTCTCTCCTTCTTCCCTTTTGTGGGAAAGCTGTGAGCAACCCCCTCTGCATCTTTATCTGTTTGCTAGCTGGTAAATAGCAGGCCAAACACTTGTGTGCCAGATATCAGATATGCTCAGCTGTTTGCATGCCAGCAGAAAATGCCACATGCCCATTCTGCCTCCGCTGGGGCAGCAGCGTGCGAGATTCCAGGCACGGTCCTTGGCTCCTCTCCCCTCTCCTTTCCCCAGCCCACGGGCCTGTGACACTTCTGCCTTGGGCCTCCCCACAGCAGTGGTTCCGTCAAAGGAGGACGATGTTTGCCCAACCTTAGCAAGTCAGCTTTTGACTAATGAGCTCAAGTGCTGAACTGCTGGTGTTACTCTGTCAGAGCTGCCAGGCAGGTCAGATTAGCTGTTGCCACTTACTCATGCGCAAAATGTTTTTGTGGCCCTTGGGTTTGCCACAGGGGGGACAGATTCACGTCTTGACACCCCTTACTTGCTCTGAAAGGCTTTGCAAAAGCTCCTGAAAAGCACTATCACTGGAAAAACTAGGCCATTGGGTGAGATCATGCATTAAGCACTAGGGACTGGCTGAACAATCTGTCCCAGAAACCAGCCTTGCGCTGTGCTGCGCTCTGGCCCTTGGCACAAGCACAGGTGGGACGAAAGGCCCAGATCCTGCCTGACCGCATTGGAGGAAAATTCCTCTGCAGAGCAAGGCTTCCTCCCTCACCGGGTACTCTGGGCCTATGTACAGGGTGTCTAGGAAGTGGGCAGAAAGTCTTGTGGAAATCCATATCCAGCTATGAACCAGCAGCGATTCTTTTCCTCTGTCCAAAGTCATCATCTTGAGCATTTTCCCACCCTCCATGGGGCAGAACTTAGGGACGTCTGACTAGTGTTGGACCTAGAACTGCCCCATGCTGAACCCCCTGAGCCTGATCTATCCCATGCAACACAGTCAATACAACCCTTCAGCAGAGTCTCTAGTGAGGAAGCATGGCAAGCACATGCAGCCTGTGCTTTGTCTTCATGTGCTGTGCCATCTGGGGTCTTCAGAAGAGCCTGATGGGCCTGGAAACTCTTGTTTTCATTGCCTTTCAGCTAAATTAGACCCCTAAATTGAGTAAGCCGTGACTGTTAAGAGGTGTCCTGTACACATGTGGGGATTTAGGGGTGATAAGCACCAGAATGCCGCTGTCCCAGGACAGAGAGGCTTTTGAACATCCTATCCACTCTCCTGAAGTGAGTCCTTCAACCCCCATGACTAGCAAAGTGCCTGTGGGCTTGGTGAAGTGGACAGGGGAGTTACAGCTTACTCATCGTGAATGCAGACATTGACACCAGAGCCCTAGACTGATGGCTCCTCAGGGACAGAGCCAATGCACAGATCAGATCATGTGCTGCCCACGCACCTCTCACCAGCTGGTGGGGGGGGTTCAAAAAAGCCCTGTGGTCACTGCCTACCCCAACAGGCTATGCCCCTGGGGCTGGTTAGGGCTGAGGAGACAGGGTCCGAAAATGGAGGACCTTGCCCACCATGGGCTGGACGGTTTTCTCCTCTGAGTTGTACTGATGGAGGGTAGAGACTGCCAGATCTCAGGTTGCCTGCTGAGGGGCAGCCTGAGGTGCTTGGAGGGGAGAGGTGGTAGGGATTTATACACAAAAATGTGTAGAAATTGTTATATACATTACACACATGTATTTAACTTTGGTACCCACACTGGGTTCCATTTAACTGAACAGGATATAGAAGGTAAAACATTCTTCATGGCTACTTGAACAACTTCCCCCTTCTTTGCATGTGTCTGTGGGGCCTTGGCCCGTTATAGACCATGGTAGTGCTATATTTTCACATGCATAATGTGGTGGGTTAGAAAGAAATAAAAGTGATTCAGCAGTAATGCAGGCTGCATGCACGTGCGGGTAACTCAAGGGGAACTCTAACGTAAAGCCCCTTTTCACCGTTACCCTCTTCAACACTGTCCGTGCATGAAAATACAACATGTTCTCTGCCTTTTTTTGTTTTGGACCACTTTGTACAATGCTGTGAAGGATGATCTCTCTAAATGATGTGGAAAGAGAGAGAGGTCCCAAACTCTAGGGTCAGTCTATCAAAGTACTGCTGTCCTTGTTGGGAGAGGAGTAAACCTTCCTTTCCCAGCCGAAGCCGATGCCTCAGAGGCATAACCTTTACATGCGCATATACTAACGCATGATCTTATTCTGTATCTGCCACACTGTTGTTATACCCAGAGGCTGTTTCTGGGGGAAAGTTTGCATGACCTAGATACAATCTTGTGGTTCTTACGGGGAAGATAGTGTCTGAAGTTGAGAGATTCAGGTGGGAATCAGGAATTATTCTACACAAAGCTCTGTCGTGGGCTTCCTATATACATTCACTAACCATGCAGTATGTTCCCAGGCTGCTAGCTAAGGTGACACAGTGCACAGTGCAGATGAATGAGACATTTTTATATGCAGAGGGGATTGGTAATAGAGACTCAGAGGGTTAAGGCAAGAGGGAAACATTAGATTATGTCATCTGTCCTGTAGAGTGCAGACCAATAGTTTTTACCTTGCTATCCCTTACCCAGTGCGCAGTGACTTGGGCTTGCCTAAAGCATCTCTTCCAGAAAGGTGTCTAGTCACCAGCTCAAGATATCGAGAGAAGGAGAAGCTGCCCCTCCCTTTGGTCGTTTGTTCCAGTGGTTAATCACCGCTTTGTTAAACACGTGCGCCTTAAAGCTAATTTGAATTTGTCTGGTTTCAGCTTCTAGCCAGTGGCGGTTCGTGTTTATGCCATTCTCCACTACATTAAAAGCCCTGTCCTACTCACTATTTTCTCTCCAATGAAATTACTTATATGCTGAACTTAAGTCACCCTTCAGTTTTCCCCTCCTTCACCCTTTGGGTGCATGAAACAGATCGAACAATTTCAGTATCTCGCTCTAAGGTGTTTTCTCTTCTCCTTAATTCATTTCTGTGGCTCTTTCCTGCCCTCACTTTAACCACCTTTTGAATATTAAAATGTGAGCCCCAGGCCTGGATGTGTTATCTCATCCACTTTAGTCTCATCAGTGCTTTTTATGGAGGCAAATTAACCTCCCTGTTGCTACTGAGTACCTTCCTGGTGAGTTCATTCCCAGGCAGCGCTTGCCCCCATTTGTCAGCAGGCAGCGCTGGGTGCTTGTGCTGAACTGCTCACCCACCCCAGACCTTGGTCAGAGGCTCTGATACATGAGACCATCCCACCGAAAGGGAAGACCTGCATTCCCTTTTCCTCGACTCACCATGGGGCACTGTGCACTGGGCTTGTGAACGCACATCAAATGAGCTCTGCTCTCCCAGTGGGTCCAGATCTTGTAGCTTCATCAACCACCATTGCTCCAAAGCTGTCATCCCTGCACTTTAGCAGTGTCAATTTTGCATTATCCTCTAGATTGCTGGTAAAAAGCAGAGGATAAAGCAGGCTCTACTCCCAAACTGGTAGGAATTTGTTGTTCAGTGGTGAGTTTTCATTGACAACAACATTCTGAGATCTGTCAGTTATCTAGTTCTCAATCTGTCTCATATATCTTCTGTTCTATACCATTCTGTGCTATTTTTTAACCAGTATGTCATGGTTTTAGCTCAATCCACTTGTAAAAATCTAAGTATAGCACATCTGCGTAGTTACCTTTATCAGACAGCTTTATAATCTCCTCAAAGAATTAAATCAGGTTTGGTAAGTGCTATTTTCTCTACAATAACATTGAATCACATTCTCAGAAAGAAGGAATGCTAAATATATTATTATTATTTTATACACAGTCTTCTGCTGTTCTTTCCTAGTCAGGAAGGAATGATGCTGTATTGCAGGTCCCTTAAATGCAGCATCTTTCAGCAGAGCAAACTAGCAAGACCACTAGGTCCCCTAGATAATCTGCAGTGCAGGGGGCAAAAGTTTGGTCAATGCTGTCACACCAAGTGCGTATGTGTGCACCTAAAGATAAAGCTCATTGGGCCCAAATTGTATTATGCACAGCAGACTGGACTACATACCCACAGTAAAGGAGTATAGCCCTGAAGAGATAAGCTCTCATGCTTGGACATGAAGCACTAAATCATGCTTTCCTGAAACACCATCTCTAGGAAAGGGTCGGGGGAAAGGACTCTGTGCCTCCCTGCTCTCACCACCTTCTTTAAACTTGACAGTGGTTTTTAGGTGTATAGTACAACTTGGTTGTGATAGGTTAGGAAAAGGGGAGAAGAAGGGATGGTATGGGTTGTTTGATGTTGTCTGTTCAGCAGAAGTATCAGATAATGGCTATGTTACTTGAGTTAGACCAGCCAGAGCAAGTGGCCTTTCTGTGTTACCGACTGGGGTGAAACTTTTGCAACCACAGTCTCATTGCTGAATCCTATGGTTTTCCATTAGTGCTCTGAGCTGAGATGCTTGGTGATTTTTTTCCTGGTGAATGTTGGAAGACCTCCTCTCTCCTTCCTGACCACAAATGCTTGACATTGCAGTACAAGAACATTGTTGAGCTACTCTCCTACCACATGAAAAGTGGTCATATCAGCAGCTAAAGAATTTAGCTCTCACCAGCTTTTCCTTATGTGCTTTCCTAGCCAAATTAGAAGTTCAGCTGCGTTCGAGACAGAGAGATTTTACAGAGAGGGTTCAAATTTTCCTCCAGTGGTGATAAACATCCAGCTACTCATCTCTCTAGCACATAGTGTTGCTTCCCGATAGTCATGTCAAGTGGCCTTTTTCAGTTGTGTGAAGACACTGGAAGCGAAGGACAGAGGCCTTGTGTTTCATAGCCATCTTTTCCTCAGAAATCCTGTCCTGATCACTTCTAGTGTCTCTTCATGACCATTAACAGTGAAATTGTCTGGGGAATGGGCATTTATCAAATGAAAGAGAAACACCACGGCCCTTGTCTTCTAATCATCACATTATAATGCTGGCCTTAGGATCAGGGCAGATGGGGAGGCCAGATTCAGTTTTGCTTGAACTTCAAGGCCCAAATAGATGGGAGCTCTAATAATTTATGTCACAGTAACCAAGCTTTAAAAAATCTGCTATGTTTCCACTGCAATTTTCTTTCTCAGATGTGCCAGCTGCTCTTTTTCACACTTTTGCTGCACATTTACGAGAGTGAGAAGGAATGCACACACATACACGCACACACACAGCTGCAGCAGTAAGACCTGCCTGGCCTTAGCCCACACAGTGCTTTCAAGCCCAGAGATGTATTGAGTTAGAGCAGGAGAAAGTTAAAAAAAAAATTGTTGCTGTAATAATGTCTGGATTCCCAAACACCTGCACGAGGGTTTCCTGATACTTCTATAGACATTTGCATCAGAGATACAGCTGCCACATTACTCACACATGAGTTTAGCCTTCATTTGATTGTGATTCTGTTCTCATTTCATTTTCCCTTATTTAAAACAGAGCTAAAGTCTTATGCACACCCAAAGTTGCAGTAGTTGAACTCCCGACTTGTGAAGAGGGTTCAAGTCTAGTTTTAGGTACACAAGTTTAAAGCCATTTACCCAAAATGCTGAAAAAGGCTATACACGCTCTGTAAATTTAGTTTGATTTGAGTACGTGAAAAATAGGCTTAAACCATTTGAACTATAATGTATTTAAATAAGACAGAAAAACTATATGCAAAGAAAGCCTCATTTGATGCTGTTGTAGTTTTTGGAAGAGCTAACCTCTCCTGATATTTTAAGGAATGAGGCTAGATTTAATTTGTAGGAGGTTTAAGTCCTTCTGCAGTATTCCTTTCTTCTTGAGTACATTAGCTGATCAGATTTTGGGGGCTCAAAGGCAAATAAGATAATCAGGGCCAAACTCCCACATGACAAGAAAAAAAAAAAAAAAAAAACAGAGATCTTGTGAGATCTTGGGAGCTTTCTCCTTCTGCTGACATTCCCAGGGCATAATGATACTCACAGCTGCTTGTCCCTTGCTGAAAAAATGTCTATCTGTATCAAAGATGCTAGGGACAAGTAATGGCGGGAGAGAGAAATGCAAGTTGGCAGGTAGCTCATTCATCTTTTCTATAACCTAGAAAAAAAAAAAATAGTGAATGGGGACTACCATTTGGTGTTTCTAATTTTCTCTGGTTTTCATGGGTACATAAAGCTGCAGATCCTTTAGGGGAAGCCAAGCAAACAATTTCAATCAAATTTCTTAAGAAAAAAAAAAAGCACACACAATGGTCAATCAAAAATGTTTTTGTTTATCTTAGAGATTCTGTAGAAAACCCTACTTAACTAAGCCTAGATTTGGGACCTATATCAACCTGACGGTTTCCTTTAGCTAAACCTCATCCGCCCTTCAACTTAAAAAAATAACAACAAACGCAAAGCTCAGAAAACAAATGAGATGACATCTATTCTTCAGGCCAGGCTCCTTTGTCCTGAGTTCTAAAGAGCTGGTTACTTAAAGAGAGATATATATGAACAAGTAGGACTAAACAGAAGCAGTAACACACCCTGATGCAAGGATGAGGGTGTTGCAATTGCCCTGCTCTTCTCCACAAAGACATTTCAGATCTCATTTCTTGAACACTGTTTATGTCGAAAGCGTTCACATTTTGATTTCCTCTACAGCCATTTCAGTGCTCTCTACAGTCTCTAAAAGCATCATCAAGCATTTCCTCATTAGATAATATCATCACACACCCTAATGATTACGCTCAATGAGTCACCTTCCTTTTTGGAGTGCTCTGTTCAGTCCAAAACTCTGTGTCCTCTCTGTCTTGAAGAGAACTCCCTCCACAAACAGATGCCTTGAGAGCCTGTCCTAGCTGTTAGTAACAAGTTCATTAGCTGGGCCATTGTGGTTGATAGTAAAATCCCACCGTGGGATACCCAAGACAATAAGAGTGTTGGCCGGGTTGGGGATGTTGCTCAGAGGCAGAGTCTTTGCCGCAGAGAATGTCACCATAAGAAAGTAATAAATGGTGAGGGAAAGTCTTTGGGGATTAAGGGGATGATAATCCATTGGTTTAAGTGTGGTTTACATTCGGGGGCTTGGGATGGGTAGAGAGGAGGGAATAAATAAATAAAACGAATATGAGGAAGGAGAAGAAAGAGAAGAGGAAACATTGAATGGAGACAAGCAATGCTAAGTTTGTAGTCAACAAAGCAGTCACTAATAGCAGAGGAAAAGGGATGGGTCCCTCCCGTTTGATTAAAAAGCCCTTTTCCTGTCGTCTTGCCTGCAGAACAGGTATTATTATTTGTCTCATTTATTTATTCAGGTGGCCTTAGCAGTAATTATAACAATAATGCCATCTCTATTGCCTTGTGGATTATTTGCATTCCCACCAGGCTTCCAAGCTGGAGGGAGAGGCTACTGCACTGTGCAGTGTGATGAGAAGGAGGGTCTTTCTCTGGGAACAAGCAGGGCAGAACAATATCCTGCATCCCAGTGCACAAATAGCCTGTCTGGGCTGGGACCACAGCCAGGCAGAGAAAGCCTGTCGCTCTCACTGAAGTTTTCATCAAAGAGCTTTCCCGTCCCTCCCCTCCAGGACTGATGCAAGATGGACTTTTCAGGACTTTTCCTGATTTCATCTGTTTTTTGTTTATTTATGTAAACATTGCAAAAAAAATGTAAACATTGCCTGAAGTATTTTGACCATTTCCTATGCTTGAGGCACCTGCATTTCTGCTTCTGCCCATGCAAAATATCACAGCAACACTCTTTGTTTGGTATGCTCGCTCTAGCATTTGGTAGTACAGCCTAAGCCTCCTCAATATTTTGAAAACTGGGTGGAGAAATGTCTTAATCCCCAGAGGAACTCTCACTGGAAGGCATTTTCTAAGCAGGTATAACACTCACACAGAAGAACCTGCTTTCCTTTCAAGTTCACAGGCTTCCTCTCACTCACATGACCCAGCTTTGAGGATGTACCCACCACCCAAAGAAAAAGCTGTAGGCTTTCTGGGGTTGAGTGGAGGGACTCCCTAGCTCACCTAGTGAAACAGTGACTCTCTTTAGCCTTCCAGTTAAAGGAAGTCACTTGGACCACCTTTCCAGATCAAAAGTGGTGCATTTCTCATGGTGATTGTTTCTTGTGAAATACATATACAAGGATGGAGAAGCCAGGTCTTTCCTCCCCAGGACAGAAAACCAGTCACTCTTGCATTCTTCTTTTGTCTCAACCAACATTGAGATCCTGTTTCTGATGCTTCCTTGTGTTTCCTAGAGAGCCTTGGTTCCATTTCTGAGTTCCATATTCCACCCTAACCTAAGTGCCTATTCTCCTTTCTGCATCTGGTCCCAATAAATGCTCCACAAAGATGAAGGGAGGTTAAAGAGGAGATGTGGGACTAGCAGCCCCACACACCTTAGCCAATGCCACAAGTGCCTTGTCTCTGGTCAGCCCTCCTCTTCATTAGCCTGGATATAGCAGTGCAGGGTGTTTGGAAACGTGTCCAGCTCAGAGGTCTAGGTGTTGAGCACATAGGAATTCACCCTCTCTACCAGGCACTCTGGCTCCTGAGTACAGTGAGCTTGGAATGCAGGGTTCCTATAACCATTTGTTGCCAGCTCTTGCTGAGGATAGTAGCTTGCTTAGAGCTCCCTTGAACTGTCCTCAGTCTTAAGTTTCTTTCTTTGTGCTGCTGGGGACTCATGATCTTCCTGGCTCTTTGAGCCCAGAATATTTCTCCATGGGCAAGGAGGTTTCTCTTCCATTTCCTCCTTTCTCAAGCACTGTTTCTGTTTCATTTCTCTCATCATCCAAGAAGAACTCTCTAAAAAGTTTCCTGGGGAGTCATGCTCCAAAGTCAAGGCTTTGGAAGCCTTGGTGTTCCTCGAGCTGGGACACAGTTACTCAGTTTTCTGTCTGATGTGTTGCTCCCTGTCATCCGCCTCCCCCTAGGTCTTTGCTCCGGAGGAGGTACTCTTGTCTCCCTGTCATTGTTTCATAGACACACGCTTAGCGATTTCCCAATGGCAGTATGTGGCAACAATGAATCCCCAGTGCACGGAAATGCACATGAAATTGTATTAGTCACACACAATTAAGCAACGCACAGTCACCATGCAATCAGGGGAAGCCTAGATGCAGATTATTGAGGTGCAGAGGTTTTTGATGAACCATATCATCACCCCAAATTGTTCATTTACGAAAAAAGGCGCTTTTCCCCTGAAAGGGTTTACACTGGCCAAATTTTTCAATTTGAATTGTATGTTGAAGATTTGAAATTGCCCCTTTGTCATTTCCAAAATGAAAAATTCATTTCACTCGAAATGACTTTTGATTTCACAATTTAAGCTAATGAGATTTTTTTTTTACCTGGTTGAACACCAAACATTTCAAACTTATCAAAATAAAACAGTGTTTATTGCCCCAATGAGCTTTTTCATATTTTGTTTGCAAAAATGCTCATCATCACCTATCTTTGTACTTAAGGAAAAAAAAGTTTAAGGTTTCAAAATAAGTTCAGAAAAAAGGTAATCATGAGTTGCTCGGCTCTAATGTGATTTGAGTTTCACCACCCCCTTGTTACATCGTTGTAATACGCTGTCTTGTTGCCTTGACTTTTTTCCAGAGGACTGTTTCTTTCCTTAAGAGAGGCATCTGGCTATGCACATATTTGCAAGACAAAAATCTACCCTAGACATTTCCAGCCACATGCTAGGCCATGCAGCTCTGCTGATATGGAAGAAATGGATTTGATCTGATTTGCCCAAGTTGGATGGGGTCTCAGTGGGGCTCAAACGGCATTTACTTACCGAAGGGAGACATATATGTATCGTGCAGTCGCCAAGTTAGATTTCCAAGGTTGATTTGAGGCTGCAGTCAACATGCTATCAGTCATTATAATTCCATTATAACAATCACAGACATGTTCAGTAGCTTGACAGCTTCCTCATACGTGGAGCGTTTGCACGCAGCCCTGGTGAATCCAAGTGGAAAGTATCCATGTATGCAGAGGGGACATCTTCCAGGGGAGCTCTCCCAGGACACTGTGAAATTTGTTTCCTTGGACTAGCCCCTCTCTCTGTACTGGTTACCTTTGGACTATGTTTGCTCTAAGTTCTTGGAGCAAAAAGTCTTTTGTGCTGTATTATGGAGTCTCACATAACAAAGGTCTTGACTCAGAAGTGGCATCTTAGGTGCTATAGCAATATAAACACCTTACAAAAAGACATCTCCTCTTTGAAAATAGCTAGAATGCCAACAGTTTTGCCTAGCCAAAAAAAACACTTCTGCGGTACCAACAGGTCCCTCTTAAAGTGAACATATCTATGGCACTGACCAGTCCAGGGAGCCCTGGGTGAAGCCTGCAGTGCTGAGCGGGTGATGTGCTACCACTGCGTCTGACTCCCAGCAGCATTGCACTGTGCTGTCCCTGGATGTGCCAGGCACTTTCGGGCATTCTTGGAATGGGGACAAGCAACATTAATTATAGAGAAGCAAAGGGGAATGAATCTCTGGGATCCAAGTCACAGCTCCTGCTCACTTTCAAGTCTCAGCAGATGAAGAGCACCTGCATCGCGGAGGACTTCAGCAGACTCAAGGGCTCTGCTGATGTGATGTATTGGAAATGCTTGTGGGTAAACTTTAATAGCAATAATGTTTGTGCCTTTCACTAGTGTTCTTCAAGTTATCATGGGGTGAGAGAACGTGGAGGAAAGTCCTGACCTTTCCGTAGGTTGTCTATAAGAGGCAGAGAGAAAACCCAGAGATCCAGACCCAGAGAGAAACTTGCTCAGATTGGAACAGATATGAATGATTTAGGATCCCAGTCCTTGATCTTTTTAAACCATGCCTTTTCTACACTATTGTACATAACAGTTTTTAACTTACCAAGTGACACTCTGTCTGATGTTGACAAGTAGTGCCTATTCAAAAAATCTTGCACAACACAAACTAAAATAAAACTATAGTGTGTTACAAACCAAGGTAATCCCAAATGCAGTGAAGAACTGAAAGACCAGGATCTCCTAAAATAGGTCTCATTTTCTTAGGCTTTACAAAAACGGGTTATGAGGAGGGATTAGAAAATGAGAATGAGTTGTCATAGCAGTCATTGAGAATATGGCAATAGGCAATTTGTTTTGAATTATCTTTCATTCAGTCTTATTTTACACTAGAACTTACTACATGAAATCATGAGACAGGAAATACAGAGTAAAAGCTCATGAGCCACAAACTTTTTCCAGAAAAAAAAAAAAAGGAAAGAAAAAAACACAACAGCCTCAAGCTCCCCAAAATTTCACACATGCTCTTTTGAAATACTCCCATTTTCAAACTTGAGAAGCAGGCCTGCTCACATGTCCAGTTAGCATCATTTCTTCTCTGCTGAAGCAAGAGTTGTCTCAGTCATCTGACTCCATTGTTACATAACAGGCTGCCCTGTCTGGATATGATGAGACTGAAATAGGGGGAAAAAAAATCTGTGCTTTACTGAAATGTGTTTGACACAGTGATGTCTTAATACTGGATAACTATTTTGTCTCCAAAACAGAAATTCACTGAAGACACACAGAGCACTGAACCATTTCGCTGGCTCTAAAAATTAACAAAAGAAGCAGATAAATAATTGTGAAACCATCCTTGGCTCTTCCTTCCCTGTGGACCATCCTGTTCACACAACCTAAGTGCCTGTGCTCTGAGTGATCTGAAAGGTAAAATGCATTTATAAATATATGAATAAAAATATATGGTTATGTACACACACAGAACACAGGTGTTCATGCATGGGTGTTTTGCAACAAGCTCAGGGGAGGTGACAGGTAGGCAATGGGGGGATTTCTAAATGAAGAACTTGAAATCAAAACATGAAAGGAGATGACCCTCCAGCTGGGTGTCTCACCTCCCCAGACATTTGAGATGTTATGGGAGGGCAGCAGATGTGGGGGATCTCAGCTGATGTCCCAAGGCCTCCCATGGAAAGTTTGCTCTGTTCTGGCATCCAAGACGTTGCAGAGAGACTTGTCCTACTTGCAAAGCTCTAGGCAGGAGGACGTGTCTTCTAGGGATTTGGTTTAGGTAGCAGAAGTCTGCAAACAGGACTCAGACATCACTTGCATTACAAACATCTCCCTAAGTGAGTACGGCTGGGTCTCACACTCAAACGCTCCCAGTCCTCAGAGGCTGAAGAGCAGGGTCACAGCCTGTTGCTGGCATAACTGAAAAGCATAAAAATGTCTGCAGTCTTGGCTGTTCCCCAGGGACCTGTGCCCTGCTCGGCCAGTCCCCCATGCCACTGCCAGTCCTATAGCTTGTACGCACAGTTTGTCCAAGCACGTCAATTTACAAAACCTGACCAAGAGGAAATAAAGCTCTTAAAAAACAAAACAAAACATTTCTTTTGGTGCAATCATACTCTTTCCCTCAGTTTCTCACAGTCATTGGTTCTGCTCTGTTTCCAGCAAGTCTTTGAAAGAGATGGACAATCAGAAAGGGAAACCGTCTTGCAGAGAAGAGCTGGTTGCTGGATCCCCCGCTCACCTCCCACCACACCATAGCCACAGGCACTAGACTGCACCCGGGTCAGCCAGTGCTATATAGGTAAGACTCTGCTCAACTTCTGAAAGTCTTCTACTCTTCTCCTTTTTCTAGTGGAGACATTACAGAAGAGTTTCCGTGAGAAAGATTTACATCTCAAAGTTTCTTTTCTCCTTACAAGCTTTTACTTTCTTCTACAAGAAGGAATCCCTGCAAGTTGCCATAGTGTGGATAAACCCAACCTCCAGAAAAAAGCTTGTTTCTCCATTGATCTTGCTTTTATGTGACTTGGATGGTTCTTGGATAAATATTTAGATACTAAACACTCAGTGTATGGATTGTTGCTAAGATTACAAGCTCTCTGGGACAGAGGGCTGGTTCCCTGATGTGCACCTTTCACAACCACAGTAAATACAAGGCATATCTATAGCAACAGCATTCCTACATTTTTTTGTAGGCACAGTCTGTGCCCAATTTTATCAGGGATGGTGAAGCTGCTAAAATTGATTGCTCTGAGAAAGAAGTTTCTGAATTCACCTTCTCTGCAAGTCTGATGGGAATGGAGAGGGTGTTCAATTTTATCATGACAATATTATAATGGAGATGAGTCAAACTTGCCACAAGAATGTCCATCAAAGAGTAGAGATAAATGGACCAAACTCCAACAACACATTGTGCCTGGCAGACAGGGTGAAATAATGGTGCTTGAAAAGATTGAGGGGAGGTGTCTCTGCACTGTGGTGCTAGAAGTGCCTCTGAGTGCCAGAAGAGTGAAGTTCCTTCTCCACTGTGCTGCAGACTTTCTGTCTGACGCTGAGTGAGTCACCGACGTGTGGCTCATTGCAGGAGTGCGAGTGCCTGACTGCTGTGGAAATCTGTGCAGGTCAGGTGCTAAAACAAATTTAAGGATCTGAGCTTTTTTTTTTTTTTTTCCTCCTGTGACATATTGATAATATTTCCTCTGTACCTTTACACAGTAAAGTCTTTGAAGCGTGGAGCACTTTGCAGTAGAGATTTTAATACCCACCAACCCCTAGTCCTGATCTCTGAGTAGACTTTTCAGTTTTACTCTCATGCAACAGCAACTGTGGAAAGAGACAATGTGGCCTACTGGGTTGAGGCAAATGCCCTCCAGCTGAGCAGACACCATATGGATGATCCTAGCCCAAGATGACCTCACTTGAGTAGAGTACCAGGTATAAAATAGTGCAGATCCAGATGATGCTCTGCAGAGCACAACCCTCTTTCATATTCTCGTGGCCTTAGCTCTGGGTCAATGCTATGGTAGGGAGTTCTGCAAAGCTCTCCATCATTCAATGGGATTGTCCAGCTCATGACAGGATGGTGCTTGCTTTCCCTCATCACAGAATGACAGTGACACCGTCTGAGATGTCCCACCACCATGGACCATCCATGTCTGCAAGATGGCTCCCATCCAGCTGTGGTGGAAGCTGCCTAGGTGATGAAATCAGGTTTTTAACCAAGAAACAAATTTTCCTTTCCTGTAAGCCCAGACGTATGAGTCAGCACTTCTCACATTAATTATATATAACAAAAGACAAGAGGAGCAGTTTTAACTTTTTGCAGGATGGAGCAAAATATGTGACTGAGTGAAAGAGAGCAGTTGACTACAACACTCCTGATTTAAAAACATTCCCTTCTTCCTCTTTCTAGGTTTCACAGGTATGTCCTTTACTTTGTTATGGTCTTTTCTGTGTGGCATCACTAAGGCTAGGAATTCAAAATGTTTAGCCTCAAAGTCAGTGGAAGGAAAGCACATTTTATAGCTGGGAAAACCGGGGCACAGACAGTTGAAGAGTTAGGTCTTTAATTCCCCATACTGGCTTTATCACGATGCTACCCAAACAGCAGCATGCAGGAGGCCCTTCCTAGGAAACAGAGGAACTCAAGGGAGGGTAGAAATCCTATTTGTGCACTAGGCCTTAAGGCTTTCATTTATACATCCTTCACTAATGCATGTTCAGCTCTAGACTGTAAATGAAAGTTGCTTTGAGTCAAAAATAAAACCCAGGCAACCCACAATCTCAATGTCTAATGGTGCTAGTGAATGCTGGCTTAAGCTATGGAGACTAATATGGCCTTCTATAGGTGATTAAAGTGATCACTAACTGTTTAATGTCTTTACCAGCCTCCTCAGGCCACTTGGCCTCTGTGATGATATTGTGAGCTGGTGACAAAGGATGCAGGAAGTTCTTACGAGGAGGATGCTGTGATGGGGAAGCAAACAAGATGAGCTGTTAATAAAGACCTAAAGCACTGAAATCCCTCGGAATATGTGGGGAGTTTTCTGGTGAGTAATACCGACACTGTAGGAACAGAAAAATGAGTCACTCCTGCTCCAGATAAACTTCTCTCATCCCACTATGATTTACAAACAAGGGCAGTCCTCAGGAAGCCCCTCTCAACAATGGAGCAAATCAGTCCTTTTCCTCGAGGGAAGATGAGGTTTCAGCTTGCTGGACAATAGGGCACTGAGCCTCAGTTTTTCACCTAGTCACTCACACCTTAAGAGAGAGACTGAACTATTAGAAGAGGCAAGCTTGAAAAATAAATAAGGCCTTTATGAGCATGAGAAACACCTGTGGGAGTAGCATCTGTGGAGCCCCCTCAGCACCCAGCTGGGAGTAATCTACATGTAAATACCCTAATAGCCAAAACCTGTATGAGTGACTACCTGGTAGGTATGATTTCCTCCTCTCCCCCACCTGTGAGCTACATGGGCTGCTTTGGGGTATCCTGAAAAGCTTCATGCCCCATGTTCAGAGCAATACTGCCAATTAAGGGAAATAAGGGGGGAGAAAGGCTTTGTTATGATGAGCTAGCCAGCCACTCTTGCACAGGCTACCTCATTGGAGGGCCATGAGTGATATGCATAAACACATTTCATGCAAACATCGTTATCCTTGGCAGCTGCAGGAAAAAAAAAAAAAAAAAATACAGCTTAAACGAGCGTCTGGTTCCTCAGTCTTTCCTGTGCTATGATCTCATGCTACAATGTGAGCAAACTTCCTATCGGTGAAGAAGGGAAGCAGAGGAGCCCCAGGGGAGCTGAGGTGGATTTTCCCTCCTTCCCATCAGGTGCTACTTTTAGTGCTGAGCTGTGGTGTTTCCAGGAGCCAGGGCTAAGGGGGAGGGGGGCTCTCCTTGCTCTCTGTGTCCTGCTGTGCTGGCAGCATGTGCCCTAGCCTCTTTGGGCCTCATTTGGGACACTACCCTTCAGGCTTCTGGCTAAGTCCCCACAAGGCATATGGCATGGGTTGGGGGTGGCATGTCTAAAGTGGAACCAGGGTGATGGAAGGATGATGCTGCTGCTTTGGACGATCTTGGTGCCAGGTAAGCTGCTCTGGCAATGTGTTTTGCCTATTTTCTCTCTCCTTGTGCCTGGAAATGTGTCCCCTGGGTGATCAGGGTTTAGGGTGCCCTCCCAGGTGTGGGCATGCAAGTCGATGCAGGTATTTCCATGATGTGGTTCCTACGAGGCCCCATGACTTTCTCCTTTCTGGAGCAGCAAACAGGTGAATTTAATGCAGCCCTGGGACAGGGAGAGTTGTCCACAGTGGAAGTGGTAGAAACTTGTTGTGTGGATGCCTTTGGGTATTTATTTTGACAGCATAGCTGTATTTGGTTTGCACTTTTTTTATTTATGTATTTATTTATTTAGAGGTGTGCTGAGTTAATCCTGGCTTGTGCAATTGTTATACTGTATTCTGCTTTTGTACTGTAAGGGGGCTTGGCAATGGTGTCAGGAGACATGTTCCTTAAGTACTCTTATTACTTATACTAGCTGTACAAGTTGCACCAAATAAGAACCAGGTTTTTCCAGAAATTGCTATTGATTGAGCACCAGGTTTACAAAGCTAATCAATAAGTTTTTTCCCCCTGCCATATATTTATTTGTGGTATAACTGTTCTCTTTGTGTTCTTCATGTGCTTTCCAGAGCTTGTAATTTCTCCAGTGTAAATAGCTGATTTCATCCTTTTTCCTGGGGAAAAAATAGCCCTGCTATTATAACGCCATGCTTCTTCTGTAAGGGAGGTGTATGTGTCTTCCTGCCTTTGGGCTGGGTAATTTCACCCTTCACAGGAAGAAGATGAAGGGATGGGAAAGAGCCTTGTTTCCTGAACACCAGACTTACTGAAGCCTCCTGTGGATTTTTGTCCTTTGGTCTTTTTAGCCTACTTCTGTTTCTAGCATAATAACTCCAGCTCTTTTCTTGCTGCTCTTCCTTTGACTCTGCACACGGAAGATAATGCTGGGGCTAGCGCAGAACTGTGCTTATCCTCACTGGCTGACTGCAACGCGTGCTTGCTGCTTGGCCAGGCAGCTGCTTTCCAGGGGTTGAGTAGCCTTCCCACAGTGAGGCACTCATGTGGGGTTCTGTCACTGCTCTCCTGTCAATTCTCGTAAAACCACAAGAAATTCTGAGATTTTCTGCTGATTTTCTTCTGAGACTTGCACCACTCCTTCGAATGTGCCTGAAAGGGTCAACAGGTTCAGAAAGTTTTCAAGACAGCTGGATGGTCGGAGAGTCATTTGACTGTCAGTCCAAGAATCATCATCGGATGGCTGAATTGCCAAAATATTTAGACTTCTACCTTTGAAATTCAGAAGAATTTGGGTAGCTTCCTCTTTTGGCCTCACATGACTTTTTCCACTTATGCTGCCCCTGCCTCTGAAATCCTGGATTGCCTAGGATAAGGCTGAAAAGCACATAAAGATCTTCTGAAGGATTTACCCACAAACTGGAAGCACCAGAATTTTGCAAGAGCTTCTTCTGTAGTGTGGGTTTATGACTAATAAAATTTTGGCTCTTCTTGCTCCATTACAGCTGACTATGCCCTGTTTGAAACTGGGCATGTGAATCCCCCTACCTCTGCTCCTCTAAGGAGAAACAGACTTGCATTTGACTTTCCAAAACCACTGGCTCACATATTTCTCTGGAATTGCCCACTGTCAATTAATTTGTATACGCACCATAAATTGGACCAATTTTGGAAATGTTGAACTCTCTTCTTGCATTCCTTGCCATAGTAGTGACATTAGTAGTCTCTCTTTATACTGTGGGTATACAGTTATAAATAACTTCATACCTTAGAAAATTATAGAGCCTGTAAAACAGTTTCAATATATCTGAACGAAGGAGGGAGCAGAAGTGTCAAACAGTTGTTCCTGAAAACTTGAACATCAATAATTGGAAAATAATGAGCCCTACATACAACTTCTCAGAACTCCATCAAGGTTTTGGGGGCTTTTTTTTTTTTTGTATGTGCTGTTTGGCTAGCTGGGTGGCTGTCCTGTTGCTGGCCACAGCCTGAAGCAAACCCAGCTGCTTTTCCAGTTGGTATTTACAGGACGTAGGAAGGAACTGAGCATATTGGGAAGGATGTCATAGGTACTGGAGGTGTGGGATGGGAAAAGGACAGGTCATAATGACAGCCAAAGGGATCTTGGAGCCCTATACGAAGGGAAATGTGGGGGTAGGTATGCTGGAGCAGGAAAGGGGCATAGCATGTATATCTTTAGTCATGAAAATAGGAATGACGAGGCCTGGAATAGCTTGGGAGAGGGTGATAAAATATAGGTGTTAAAAAGCTAAGTACTTGCCTCCTCTTTCTGGTTTCTATTGTCCGTTTTCATCAGATTTGCAAATGACACGAGGTGGTCTTCTTTGGCAGTAAATACAATATAATGGTGTGTCCTGAAAGAGTCAAATTGACCCAAGTGTTCTGCTTGACACACGTGCACGTGTATAGCCAGTGGGGCTAGCATCCAAAGCCTGAAGCTTTATCTTCTCACTTTGCCTCAAACTACTTTAATTCGAGCTTCTAGAAGCCATTACAGTTAACTCCTATTTATTCCTTCTGCTCTTCCCTCTACCTAAGACACATGTCCACACCTCAGCTTCTTGGATCATTGGCTTAGGTGTTTAAACAGGAAAAATACTCAGCTCACATTTACTGCAATGAGCAGAAGCAAAGAGGGTCTCTGTAAATATCTTGATTCTTTGTATGCAGCTGGGCTCCCCTTTGTTTACTTGACTTCCCCAGTTATTTTCAAGCCACTAAGGTCATTGCTAGTTAATAGTTGGCTAGAAATCAATAGACAGAGATGGCTACAGATAAGTTTTAATAGTGAGTGCAATCAAATTCTAGCAAGTTTTATCTCTCTGCTGCTGGTGGTGGGTGGTTCTTGTGCAGTGACTTCATTCACATTCCAGCTGTGCAAACTCCAGGCAGGGTTTTTATCTTTGTAAAATAAAAAGTAAAAGCTATCATAGTCCACCCTTTTGCCTAGTGTTTAGTGCCTGCTCCTGGATAGCTGAGCTGAAGTGTGCTAAATGATTTCCACAGTACTGTTGTCCCATGTTCTCCATTATTCTGTTTTTTATGAGGCCTGAGGATGAAAAGCCTCTGGGTGGAGAGTTAGCCAGAGCTGGAGCACTGTCATATCCTGACAGCTTTTTGAATAGATGAGGGCATTTCAGTCTGCAGGAGCATTCCTAGTAATTTCAGTTGTCAAGTGGGTACTGCACCTTTAGTTAGGCCTTGCACTGTAGTTGAGTTTTAAAGGTATTATTCTTAATCGGGGAAGGGAAAGTGCTGTGCTACAATTCATACTTCTGAGGCCAGGGTTGCTTGGTCCAGAGTCTGTGCATGACTGTAAATTTTAATGGTTATTCCTCACCAGCTGGACTTTGACACATGCAGATGTAGATCTCTAGCAAATACTCTAGGTGTTAAGTGATCTCTTGAACAAGTGTGTTCAGAGCGTGCTGGAGACAGTGGCTGCTGTCAGCCCCACTGGGTTTTGGATCAGGTGCCGCATGATGCTGCTTGTGCTGGGAGTTCCTAGGCTGCCTGTCTGCCAGGCAATCCCTTGCCCTGGCAGGAGTTTCTCTCCTGTGAGTTGTGCAGAAGGTGATTACGCTGTGATGCAATGACATTGCATCCTGTTACAACAGATTCATCCAAATAGGCAGGGCAGGTACTTCCAAGCATGCTCAAGCAAGTGAAAAGTCTTTCCACCTAAAGTCCTGCCAGATGTTTTCATGAATGTGACTGGCCATAAGGATGGCCTAGTCCTTGGGGTAGTTGTCAGGGATTTGAGGGACTCTTGCTCAGTTGCCTGTTCTGCCACAGACTTCCTCTTCTGCCTCAGGCAATTTACATCACTGTCTGTGACTCAATTCCCTAGCGGTACAATGGAAATAGTAACACTGCCCTAACTTGCAGGATTATTGTGATGGTAAACACCTCTGAGGCTGCAAGATGCTGGGCTACTGTGATCGGGAGAGCCACATCAGCAGTTAATGTATAAAAAGTAACTTGTGCTCTTATATCTGCTGAATGCTTCAGGGACCATAATGACTTTAAGAATTTCAGAAATGCTGAAACTGCTCTGATGTATGGAGAGGCACTAGGCAACTATTCAGTACCTTCTTGTGTAAAAACACTGTCAATCCTGAATATCTCGCTGAACTATCACATCTCCCAAGAAGGTACCAGGAGCACCAGGCTCCTGATCTTCCTCCCCTGTAAAAGCTTCGTCCAGACGATAAATTGGGAGAGGAGACTTCAGTCTGCATGCAAGGAAGAGCTGGAGGGCATAATTAACTATCCAAAGTTAACTGTCTGGAGATTATCCAGAAAATGTTTACAACTTCTCCAAGGTACAGAGATGCCTCGATCAAAAGTGTGCATTAGTTCCAAGGAGCTCAGATACACTAACTCTGGCTGTGTTACCCTCTCAGTTCGCAACCTGTTTATGTGGGTCTGTTGGGGAAGAGAAATAGCCCTTCCCTGTCATTACAGGCCGAAAGATGTTCTGGCTACTTGATCCAGCCAAGAGTGCTGCTGTTTGGAAATCTGAATATCAGGGTGTGGTTTCTAATGATTTACTGTTGAAAGGAGAAATGTAGTCTGTCTGTTACAAGTTATGCTTGAAATTAACGTCCTGAATGATTCTAGTATAGACCTGAGTAACTGAAGTCCAAGATAAATGAAAAGTGGCACAAGAATGTGTGATAGGAGATCTTGGGGCTCTTGTTGCAGAACATCCAGACAACATACTGAGCCAATTTTCTCTATGAGCTATAAATGAAAACAGTGCATGTAGAGTATTTTAGATTTAGATGTAAATGCAATAGTTTCCAAACCAGTAGGTGGAATCTAAGATATCAGTTTGTTTTATTACTAGCATGCAGTAATAGAGAAATCTTCATTGGATTTCAAGTGTCTAAGCTTTCATGGGTAATCTAGGCAGCTCTGTCTCTACTGGGGAATTATTTAGCCTTTCAACTCTTCAGCCTATCTGTGAATGATCTCCTTGATTGGTCTGTCTCTTATAAATAATTTCCAATTCACTCAGGACATAAATTCTCCGCATTAATGCTCTTGATAATGCATTAGAAAAGGCAAACAGCTAGCCCAAGTTTTATCAGCCCATCTCCTCTATGGGTTTTGGCCACAGAGTAGTGAAGCTGAAGTACAACATCAGAGAACCTGTTCCAATTTTACAATAGGAGAATTGCATAACATCTCCCAATCAACCTGTTTAAATATAATTTAATTCCTCCTGATCCATATTCTGGGGCTAGAGACTGTTTGCTTGTCTATAAGGATCAGCAGGTGAGAGAGCAGTTTCCTGGAGTCTGTGATAAAGTCTGTAAATGATATAGACTCCATACCAGCCTGTGTTCAGTGTATGGTGAATGGCCTGTCACATCTGGCATAGAGCCACACCTGAAACCCAGCCTTTACTGGGCTGATAAGCCAAGCCATGTAATGAGAAAGGAACATTCTACATTGCCTTTTAACACACTCAAGGACACACACAATGTCAGCTTGTCCCAAGGCAGAAAGGATTTGTTTGAGAAGGGAAAAAAAAAAATCCAAATACTGAGCAAACAAAATGACGTATTGGATGCTTGGGGGATTAGAAGTTAGCAAATGGAAGCATGAGGCTCCTGTTTCTTTTCTTCAGATCAGGCCAAGGTCACAAATGACCTGAAGTTGTAGTTGGATTGAGCAAAGAATGGGGCAAAATTTGTGGATAAGTGGAAAATTTTCTTGAGGAGTTATTCAGAGAATACTCTGAGAAGTCCCAAAGTATTTGCCAATTTATGCCAAGGATGATTTATAGCTTTGGTCAAGGAATTTTTGGTAGGAAATTTTGACATCCCAATGTTTTCCAGTAGTTTATAGACAGGACACTGACTTATGTTTCAGAAGGATATTTTCTGTGGGCAGAAGAATATTTTTTTTAAGAGTGGAAAAGAGGAGGGCAAAGTTACATAAATCCAAACCCAAAATCTTCCTTGTAGCTAAAGGAAATATCTTTGAAAAACCTGAAGGAAATCACAGTTTCTTTGTTTTGCTAAAATCTTGTGGTTTTTGCTTGGTCATCAAGTGCCCCACTTAATGGAGACACTTGATGGGGTGGGGAAGAGTCTTCCTTGCAGGCCAAGCTTAAATTGGAATATTGGGTAGGATATCACATAAAGGATCAGGGCTTATTACACAGGGTGCAGTACAGGTAAGTAGCAAAAACAACCTTCCCTTCCCTGAAGAACACCTGAGCAGGAGTTAGACAGGATGCAACAAGAGGACAAAATGTAAATGGGAGTGTTGGAAGAGGATGAAATGAGGAGGAAGCTGAATCTTGCCATGGGCGAACCTGGTGCCAAATGGGTGTGAGATGTGGGTTTTGTGGCACAGATGAGTTTTTAAGAAATGTGAAATATGCTACTTTGTTGATTTGAATTTTGAATCGCACAGCATAAAAGTGTCTGCTACTTTTGGCATTAACAACTAATTGTTTTATCAGCAAGAACAAAACCTGTCCTAATAAGTCAGGCTTAAACAGTCCTCTGGCTCTGCCAAAATCCCTGCAAGAGCTGGTCATGGGGCAAGGGACCTTTCTCTGTCCTAGGCAGTCAATCCAAAAGCTTTTTCTCTTCAGAAAATGTCAATTAAAAGATTGAAGATATTCAGAGATAAGTGTTTCTCTTGCCTTTGTTTAGAGAGAGTTGTAGGTGCTCAAGTCATAGTCTGAATAAGCATTAGGGTAAGATTTCCAGCAGCATCCAAATTGTGCAATCTAATTGCTCTTGGACACTCGTTAAGACTTTCTTGTGTGTGTAGCAAGTGCATAACCTGACAATTCTAGAAGACTGTCCTGCCTCTGTAATTCTCAAAGTAGCTCCTGGGAGCCACTTGCAGACTCTTGACTTGGTTCATCTTAGTGCACATTTCCAAGGGTTTCAAAGTGCAGTTTTGGCAAAGTAAGGCTGAGGTAGCAGGCAGGGCAGGGTAGCAATAGGGCTGGTAGATTGGGCTAAGCTTGTAGGTTGCTTGAGTGGTGAGCCCAGGATGCTTGAAGGACCTCTGTGACAATTGATATGTGCCCTGCAATCTTTCAGTCTTTCTGATGTGTGTATTTTTGTTGTTGTTTGTTTGTTTGTTTTTATTGGGGCAGCTCCATTAGAAAGTGCTGCTCTGGGAAATAGAGATCAAGTAATGTACAGGATAATTAGCAGCTAACTGATAGGCAGCACCTAAAACCATACCATGTTCATGATGAATGACTGACAGATCTCCCCTCAAATAATTTGCTCTGTTATCCATTCAGCTCTGGAAGCACTCTCAGTGCAGTTCTTCGTAATAGATAAGGAGAGGGGTTACTAAAGCTAAAGGAAAATGTTGAGCCATGAAGAATCTTTAGCTGCTAACTAGAAAGTTTCCAACTCTCAGAGGTTTTGAAGTTGCTCCCCAGTAACAGTAAGGAGCACAAGAAAGCCCTGCCTAAGGATAGGAAGTGGCTTGTAAAGCATAAATCCTTAACAGTTGCAAGAAGTGGAGGTTTGATAACAAGAGACTGATTGTAGGGATCCTGGTTCACATTCCAATTTCCTGTCCCAGTTCTGATGTTCCTTTGCTGTTAGCTCTTTTAAAACTACCTGGACTAAAACTTCAGCTCATTGGTATCTGCCTTATCTTTACCCCAAATAAAGTTATTAACTTGCAGAATCAGTTGCCAAAGGCACCTGTGACCTTCCTGCAAACCTCCAAAGCTCACTGACTTCTTACTTCTCCTTTCAGATCCGATTTGAGATCAAGATCTGCATATGCTTCAGCACTCCAGGCCAATTAAAAATATATATATATTTAAAAATTGTTTGGCAGGGGTCTTTAATCTAGTGACACTAGTAGTAGATTCCTCTCCTTGAGAATTTGCTGGAAAAAGCATGTTCAAGTGCTGTCAACATGTCTCACCAAACTAGTGATCTTTTGCAGAACTTACAGCATTCAGTGGAACGTGGTGGGACATCCAGTGCTGTCTGCCAGGCCGGGAGCTGAATCAGGGCTCGATGTGGTATTATCCAGGATGCCTGGGGACAGAGGAAATTAAAAGTCACTAAGGCCTGCTGCCTGAAGCCAAGATCCTGTTGCAGAAGAAGAACCTGCAGGGCTGGCCCAAACACCTGCTGCTGTTTTATTCTTTTGTTGAATTTTTTTTTCTTGGTTTTGTTTTTTTTCCTATGCCAGTGGATAGCATAGATTTGCTGGTTCTGGATGGCCAAGCCTTCTCTTCCCAAAGCAGACAGGGCAGAATGCAATATACTGATGTGTGAAAGGCCTTGGAGGAAATTGCTGTGACTGGGAGAAGAAGGGAAAGAGTTGCTCCATTCATATTGCATTTTTGACTTGTGGTCTCTTGCTGCTGAGTCTACCTTAAAAAAAAAAAAAAAAAAGAACAATGGGCAATGATGTTTGCAGTGTGATAGGTGGCGGAAGGAGGAATAAAGTCAGGCTATGACTGACCCAAAACGTTCCAAAAGGGCTTTATCTGTAGCAAAATCTGAGGGTTTGACCAAAACTTGCTTATTTATTGGGAGAAATATTTTCTATTGAATAACTCCTCTTTAATTGGAACTTTAAAAACTAATAGAGTTTGGGGTCAAAGAAAATATTCCATTTTCTGTGATTCTCTTTAAAGTGAAATAAAAGTTTCCTTTCAAAGAGACTGGAAGAGAAATGCGAAATATCTAGGTGAAATGAAAATCCTGGGGAAAAAGAAAAATCAGTTTGACTCAGTCTTCTTTAGATTATTCTGAACTGCCAGTGAACCAAAAAATCAGTCATTTGCACTAATGATGAGTAACTGGCAGGTTGTTTTGCCTGTCAAATTTTGTGTCTTGTGGAGTGAGCATATTGTTGTCTGCTGACACGATCTACTGAGCTGTTAAAAATAAAGTGCTGCACTTCTATACTGACAATGAGGCTTGCAAACAGGTGCAAGGGACTTGTGCTCTTCTGTCTGGACCATGGGGATGAGGGGTACCAATCCCATTTTGCTGTTTAAAGTACTGCAGCCGAATGAAAGCCCACCTTTTCCTTTACTGAGTGATGTTTGAAGAAGGTGTTGCAATAATCATTGTTTATTTGGATGGCAGTGGCATCTCCAGGCAGCAGCCCACACCAGGGCAGCATGTAATGTGGTGTGTGTCCCAAAGAGGAAAATGAAGGATAGCATGGAAACAGGGGGACAGGTTTTAACTGGGCTTTCCCCAAACACACTGCTAAGGATGAGGGTTGCAGCACTGCAAGGAGGGGTGTATGACAGCAGTGAGTTGGGACCTTCACTGAGGCAAGGGAGGGTAACGTGGCAGGTGACTGAAGGACACAGTCAGGGACCCAAGATGGTATCTGGACATTTCCACTTATTTAGCCATGGGTGCTTTTTGACAACATTGCCCAAACAGTTTGGAGATTAGGTTGCTTAACAAATGGGGATTTTTCTCCATGGAGAAGTGGGTTCAGAGAGTGGAGGGACAAAGGTTTGGGGCAGAGCTGCCCCTGGCAGACATGGTACGGGGTCTTGCTGGATGGGAAGGAGGTCCCCTTACCACAGTTGTAGCAATGAGGTGCTGCGAGAAAGGCAGCAAGGAAGAAACAGAACTGTGAGCTGCTGGGGAGTGAGGATGCAGCCAAGGATGCATTTAAGCCATTAACCTGCAGTGGCTGCAGTAACTGTATGGCTAGGGCAGAGCAAGGCCAGCAATTTCAGGCACCTACAAGGTGACCGGAGACTACCTAAGTGAGCAGTGGTGTCTGAGCTGGAAGGAAGTTCTTTGAAAACTGGGTGTATGAGGGACTGCATTGCATCTGAGGTGCATCTGGTGCTTGCGGCAAAGACAGAAATCTGGCAGTTAAACTAAATCAGTGTTTAGGGCAAGGGGGAAACAGCTGTGAGTGTGGACTAGACCCTGCAGCTTGCTGTGACCTCTGGTATGTCATGGGGGTAGAGAGCAAAACTCAGTAGCTATATGTACCCATCTGCAGGTACCCATCTGTGCCCCAATACTTTGTTCCAAGGAAAGTGCCATGAAGGCACTGCTTTGTATAAAACCTGCATGATGTGTGAGGAGCTAATTCAAGAGACAGTGCTGTCTGTCAGCTCTTGCCTTGGTTTCCTGGTAGCAAACAGCATTTCCTTACTAGGTGATGGCTCCTGGTACCAACTTCTGACTGTCCTCACACCCTCCTCTAGCTTTTGCTCTTCCACCCTTAGCATTATCTGCTGTGAACCTGACCCATGTCGTTTCTTGCTCAGCCTTGACCCTCGCTTGAGAGGGGAAGGAGGGCAGAAGCGAGCTCTACATTATACCTGCTTTGGGCTCATGCCATGGGTGCTATTGCCCATGCCTTGTGGTGCCCCGGCCCTCTCCAGCCTCATTCTGGAGCAGCCTGCTGGCTTCTTCCCTTCTGCTGCCCTCTTGTACCGCTTGCCCCTATTGCAGTCTCTAGCAGAAAGGAAGGGGGAGATTTCTGGTCCCATCTCACACAGTGTGCTGCTTTTGTTCCTTTCATGTTAGGTGAATAGTATTTCATCTGTAAATCCCCTTCTGCCCTTCAGAGATCTTATTCCCCTGTCTTCTGCTCCCTACCTTGCCAAGCACAGGTTTCTTGCTGTGCCTTCCCGGCTCAGCTGAGCTGGGGTTGGACTGTGAGCTATTTTCCCTGGCACCTCCTGCCATTGCCAGAGCTGCACTTTCATGTCCTAGATGGGGAGCTCAGAGTAGTAGCCAACAAGTTACAGCAGGAAGTGTCCTCTGTGTTTTATGCTAGCCTCCTGAAAACGAGGCTGGAACAAATTGCTTTTATTTCTGTAAAGGAGATTTTTTTTCTGCCCTATTTCTGTCTCTAACTAAAAGCAATGCCAAGGTTCAGTGTTCAGCAGAGGGGTGTGTATTAGGCTGTGGAACTTACTATCCCAAGATGTGGAGTCAAATGCTGTCAACCACTTCACTGAGTTCCCTTAGCTGCATTGGATGAGACAAAAACACATTAAGAATGAGTGCTCTAGGATATAAAATAGCTACCCCTTGACTGATGTCAGCTCTGGGTACTGTGTGCACTTCAGTGCTTAATCAGCCAGTCATGGGCAATTTGCACCAACTTAAGATTCTGCTACTGACCATGCAGGAGTCCAGTATTTCCAGGAGGGGAAAGAGTAAATAGCCTGTAACAAACACTTCAATTGGTGCCATCCAGAGCAATGCAGTCAGGCTGGGTAACACAGTCTTGCAGCAGCCATTCAGTGTTCTGTCTCTTCCTCGCAAAAATAAAGAAAGAAAGAAAAAAGATGCTGTCTTGGAGGACAGAATATAGGATGGTAATCAACAAACCAGGCAGAAGATATGGCAGGATTAATGGATCTTTTTAAGTTCTCATAACCCATTCTGCCTTCCTGTGGTAGGAAGATGAGTAGGCCTGTGTTTAGAAGGAGTTAGATGGAGATCCAATGCAAAAAAAAAAAAAAAAAAATCCTGTGGCGTATGTTGCTTGTAGATAGAAATTAAAACTGGAATATTTCAGATAAAACAGGACTACTTTCCTTGTGGAGAAGCAGGAGCACCTTTGGGAGCCCAAGGTTGGGTGCTGTGGTCCCCTTTGAGGCTGACTCATGGGGTGAGTCCTACCTCCCCACATGGAGGAAGGGTGCAGCACTATGACCCTTTGGAGGCTGCAATATGTGATGCAAAATCTACTCCAGCAGAAGTAGGGAATGGAGCAGCAAAACAGCTGAAACTACCATCCCCAAGGGGCTTCCTTTGCAAAAGGAAAAGACTCAAAGCTTGGAGGGAAAAGATGCTGTACAGGGAAGAAAAATAAGCTTGGTCAGAAGCCTCTGTTCTGTTCAAAACCTGTCTTGAAGAAAAGTCTTTCTTCTGGCCTGCTGCTACATCACAATAACAGCTTGAATTCACGTGGGCTGCTGGGAGGTTGCCAGCCAGAAGCGTCTGGGCTATGATGGTGGTTTGAAGTGTTGGCTAGCAGGTGTAGTGTCATGAAGAGATGAATAAAGATTCCCTTTCCTTAAAATTCATGCAACCCACGGTCAGTCCTGAAAGGACAGAGGAGTGAGCAGTAAGCGTAGGATGGCAGTGAAACATGAGCTATTACATGTGGTTTTCAAGACTTCGTGTATGTGCATTTGTCCTAGTTTGTCCTGAGTTGGCTGTCTCAAGTTAGCAGAACTGCATACAAAAGGAGAGTCTTCCTTGCTTAAATTGTGCCTTTTATGTGTTTGCCATGTACACATTCATCCCTAGAAATAATTCAGCAACTGACATCTGGCTTTTAAGTTAAATCCAAAAGTAAAGTCTTTTTATACAACTCTCTTCTTGATACAACTTTTTCTCTGATACAAATTTTAAATGATCTTGGAGAGATTCTGATTTTTTGCCTCCATACTTGCATCTTACTGTTCCCCAAAGCATTATGTTCCTCCAGGGAACGTGTAGGGCTTTCACAATTCAAGAGTAGTTGTCATTTTATCCTACCATTTTTACCAAGTGCTAGACAAGGCAGCCCTTGCTAGGTTAGAGCACCAAACTAGGAACAGCTTTAGCTACCACTGACCTGCTGAGAAAATGTTGGGATTGCCTTGTGACTATTTGCCTCAGTTTTTCCATCACTTAACAGAAACAGCTGTACTTTTGTTCCCCAAACCTCTTTGAAAGCCAGATAGTGAAGTCCATGTGATGCCTTACTAAAAAATTAATGCAAAGACTAAATAAAGTAAAACTGAAGTGAAAAACACTTAAACACTTTTGCTTGCAAATTGCCTTCCGAAAGAAGGAAAATCCTACTACAGCTAAGGTTGCACCATAAGCGCAGGCACGTTACTAAACATCAGGAAAGGGAGGCTGGAAGGATCATCAGGAAGCCAGCCTTTCTATGAATCACTGCCCTGGGACCTACTTTGTTCACTGGAGTGCAGCGTTAATGAGCTAACTCTCCTCCCCTCCTTGTAGGCTCTTGAACAGAGCACAAGATTTCTAGGGTTATTAAGAACAACAAATGTTGTCAATCCAAATTTTGCATTGCTGTCTACCTCATTGCATAGTACAAGCTAATGAGGTTAACCGGATGTATTAATTTTCCTGTACTTCTTGCTCTATATCTTTGCTTTACCTCTGGCTATGGAAAAACCATGCACATCTGCTGAAAACTCTGTGAAAATCAGTGCTTTAACATAAGAAACGGGCAACATTTGGCCTAGTAATATCATAATGCAGGTGACTGAGAAATCACTTGCTCAATTATATGCATGGGGGGATTCCATATAAGAGCAACATGTGGAGTTTTATGGGCAACATAAAAGTAGAGAGAATGAGGTTTTTATCACTGCAGTCAGTTGTAGATGAAGTGGGAGGTTGTTTCCCACCCTCTTGCATATGCTTGGACTATGCAGGGAAATTAATGTCTGTCTAAAGATTTGCCATCATGTGAGGAGGGGAGGCTGGGCCTATTCCAGAGACACCCATCCCCTCCCCACACCCTGCCACATCCCTCCTCGTATGGATTTCATGTGTTCAGGACCAGGCAATGTCAAAACAAAAGCCATATTCTAAAAATACAAATTTTGGCTTCTTTACTAATAATGAACTCTCAAAGCAGGATAGAAGAAAAAAAAAATTTCCAAAATATAATTATACCTAGCTGCTGCTGCTTTTGTCCCTTGGTAGTTGCCAGAGCAAGGAAAAAAGATCATTTTAATATCCCTCTCTCGTGCTTCCTGTAGAGCCTCTACCCAAGAAGTCACATTAAATATATGCAACTCTCCAAGTTCAGTGTTTTTAGCATGTAGATAGCATGTAGGCAAAGTCCTAGCAGTCTTTTTTCCCCTTCTCCAACTTATTTTATAGTGCTGTATCCAATGGCTTTTTTGAGTTTGGAGCTGACAGTAACTGTCACTGAAGCTGCAGTGGCTGCGTCCATCTCCTCCTGAAGATAGACTAGCGCTTGAGCTGTCCTCAGCTTCATTCTGAGGGCAAACAAAAACAAAACATTTCTCGTCTGCTACTTATAGCAGTTCTGTCCACCAGCACTTTTTTAGGGGGATTTCTACCATACAGACAATTGCTTATTTTTTTTTTATATTAAATAACTTGCAAAACCCCCCACAAATATCTTTTTTTTTTTTTTTTTTTTTTTTTAAATGCTGTAAAGCTTGACATCTGGGCCTGTAACAGCTCATCAGTGGATTTGTGAGATGAAGCAAATGACATTTCTATATAGAGCACTGGCTGCTGTAGAAATCAGATGGTAAAATGGGACTGTAAAGAATTTGCTATTGAGTGATGATCTTCATCCAAGGATCTCAAAGCACAGCCATGCCCATTTTGCTGACACAGAAGATGGGTGACTTTACTCCAGCCTGTGCAGCAAAACTGGTCTCGCAGCAGAGCATCTCTGGAGACAGGTACATGGTATAAAGCAGGTATTGAGCAGGCACTGTATCTGTGTGTGTTAGAGCACTTTTGTATATGGCGCTCTTGATCCCAATGTGGACAGTAGTGCATTTGTGGTAGCTACTTGTACTCAAAATACTAATCCTGTCCTTGCTGCACATGCAGCCCCCTTAGATGTTTTCTTCTCCCATTACCTTGTCAGCAGACACGCTCCTGACTTGCACTTGCTTCCTTTTGCACAGAGAGCCTGAAGCCTGAGCTGTGTTCTGTATAAACACTGCTCCTGTGGATTAAAACACAGCATGGGGCCAGAGCAGCGTTCCAGCTCACGCTGACCTCAGGAATGCTCTTCCAGTAAAAAGACTCTAGTGCAATTCCCTAGCAAAAGCACTGGTTATATAAATTGTCAAGCCAGATGTCAAAAATCTGATTTAGTTTTAGGGTGAACATGATAAACTCATAGGAGTTGGTTGCTTTTAGCAGCAAAAAAAATGGACTCAGTGATCCTGAATTTCCCTTCTGTCCCATGCTTGTACTTCTGAGAGAGAATGAATTATCTCTGACCTCCTAAACAAGCCTTGCATAAATGCTGCTTTTTTTTTTTTTTTTTAAACTTTCTTCAAGGATGCATCTATATAGTGCTTTCCTTGTCCTGGTGCTGAATACTTGACTCTTAAGAGACAGTTCCCTCTGCAGCAGAGGGAGAAATATCTGTCTTCCTCAGTTGGATTAGAGGGAATAATCTTCCCTGTTAAAGAGGAAGTTCTGTCTTTGACCAAGGTGTCTTTGACTGTGCAGGGGGTGCAGGAACAAGCAAAGTACCATTCTTTGCGTGTCATCTCTTGGCTTCTCAACAAATCATAGCTTCAAAGTTCAGCATTATGTTGCCCTGAGTATCTTCAGCATTTCTCTGTTGAAAGAGTTTAGTTCTCTTCCAAGGGCCCAGTAATGATGTTATCATCTTGATATTGTTTCTCCTGAGGGATTCATAGTGGCAATACGAAGCACCTCCTGGTGCATCTACAAGAATCTGTGGAGTTCAGGGACTGTATTTGCCTAGTGCTCTTACCAGCATGCTACTGAGAACAGCATTTTTGAAGGTTAGTCTTCCTGGAGGAACTCTGGCTAAGATGATACAGTGGTGTGTTAGAGGGAATTGGGGATGCAACAGACCTCTTGCCAGGACCAATAATCATCATGCTTGGATGCAAAAAAATATCACAGACTTCAACCTCTCTGTGGCTCTGGCCCTTCTCAATGATGCCTGAATTTCCCTCTTCCTTCTCATCTTTGCAGTACCTGATCAGTACCAGGTCCTGTCCATAATAAAGTGGTCACCTTGCATGGCATGAGGTTAAGCTTCAGCAAAGGCAGATCATTTATACTAGCTGAAAATCTAGTTCTGTGCTCCAGACAATGTATTTAATAGTAAAGCAAAGTCATGCAGACTTCAGATGCATCATTTCAAGCCTTTTTTTTTTTTTTTTTGGTCAAATCACTAAAGTCAGCAGCAGTAAACATTTAGAAATCATTTCTAGAAACTCCAAGTCTTGCAGAAAGGTACAGGTGATGGTTGTGTGTCAGTGCTGAGCTCTGGACCCTAGCAGGACATGAAGGTGCCAGGCTGCGGGCAAGAAGGGAGTCTCAACTGCTCAGGGCCATCAGGAGTCCTTGAGCACTCTTTGTGGGCTGAGGAGCATTTTTATCTGTACATTTTTTTTTCTTGGGAGGATATCTTAATGTGATTCCTTTCTGATTAGCAGCTATGCCAGGTCAAAATCTCCTATGAAACCAAATGCCTGTGTTGTGCCCAGTTCACTGCTCAGTTGCCTATCCAAGGGCAGGGTGGGGCTGAAGGCGATTTTTGATTTAAAAAATTATTTGGAAATTGTTGGACACAGGAGCTGTGTAGGTTTTAATAAAAGCTGCCTTGCTACCTATGAAGATGTTTGCTTGCTGCTGGAGCCTACTCTGTTCTACTGAATTGAAGTGCTTATCTCTAGCTTTAACAGAATATTTAGTACAAACACTAACTGGAAACTGCTTAAGTGCAAACACGGAAGCTCAGAGTTGGGGAGCTCTGTTCTTGTCAGTCTTTCAAGTGAATCCCACCCACTCGTCCACCGTAAGATAATTTGCAGATAAAATGTGCCCCAAGTTGAGTGCTGTCAGTTCCTTGCAGGCCTAAAACAACATCACTGGTGAATCCAGGGCAAACTGTTTTTGCTGTCTGGGAATCCGCAGGGAGGAGTACAAAGAAGCTGCTCTGAAAAAAAGTAAAGCCTGCAGAGGCATAGGAAAAAGCATGTGAGTCTACCTAGAGTGGTGCAGAAAGACCTGTCAGTGGAAATCTGTCTTTACAGAGCTTCCTGTTGAGCGCTGCCACGTGGTGCCCCTGCAAACCAGCATTCTGGCGCTCCGTGTTCGACAATGCCTCATTGCTTCCCCAAGAACAAGGGAGATAAAGGAATAAAAGAATGCCAAAAGTGGCTTTATCAATTGGCAACTCTACGTCAGGGTTTCATTAAAATAGTGGAGAGGGGGCCTGGCAGGCTGTGGCTTTGCTTGATAAAGACATTTCTACACATACCAAAAAACTTTAGCAAACCCATTACCTTTTATCTCTGTTGTACAATAGTGACAAGTGGAGGGTGTTAGTCGCTTCTGGAAGAGGGAAAGGAATTTTACAACAGAGAATCACATCTTGTTTCTCTTGTTCTTTTTCCAAGATTTTGTCCATCTGTTCCATTTTTCAAAAACAAACAAACTATTAATACAGTGCATTGACAGAGCCTTCTGTTCAAGGCTCTTAAAGCTCAGTAGAGATATTCCCGATTTTATTTGCCAAGAAAGAGTCCTTAAAAGATAAATACTAAACTCCTTGCTTCCCACAGGCGCATAGCAAAGAGGCTCCGCGCATGTGTGTAACTGACTGGGGCTCAGGACTCAGGAGATCTTGCATAGTTCTCAGTTCTCTCAGGATTCCCCTATCACTGCAGTCTAATTACCTATTTTCTCTGCCTCTTGGTTTCCTCACCCGTAAAATGTGGGCATTTCTTTACTACGGTCTTGCCCATGTGCAGCCTGTGGCATGATTTCAGCCAAGGCATTGGAAGGCCATGTTCCAGTTCATGTGATGCAGCCCTTGGCCTGGGATCTAGACTGGGTGTTTACTTCTGCAGTGCGACACAGCTGGAGATTTTAGCAACAAACTGCTTGGTGCCAGACTGGCCGTTTTAGCTACCAGTCTCAGCAGAGTTGCGGCAACAAGATTTAATTCCAACTACCTTAATAAATACTTGGAATCCTAGGCAGATTTTCTGCCTGCCCCAAGCTCTTTGCTGCTGTTGTTGCAGTTCTGTTGCTACTGAAGGAGCTTGTAGAGGCCTAGGAGATGCTGTGACTCACCTATCTGCATCACCAGGAAACTCATGTGACACTAAATCCCCTCTGAAGTGATGTAGTGCAAAGAGACGGAGCAGTGCATTGGAGGAGCTTAGGGTATTAGAGTCTCTGGCTCTAAATCATACTTGTTTTACCCGCTACCACAGCACCAGCAGTACTGGAGGAAACATGCATGTGGTGATCAAGCTACAGCCTGAGGATTTCCACTAGAAATACCTTCCTGAAAATCTCCTTGTTGCCTGAGACATCAAGGCTAGGGACTGCCAGCCTGGGACACCAGCCCAGTCACGATGTTCTCTTAGTCACTTTTTCTTTTGTCTTTTTCATTTGTAGAAGAGAAATTGGATGAAATGCCCTAGATAGAAAGCTTTTGTTATCAGGGAAGAAACAAAGATATCCAAGAAAGGAAGAAGCCAAGTATCTACTGCTCTGAAATGTGTTCAGGAACATCAGCTGCTACCTAGCAGAGGTCAGAACCAGAAAGAGCATCTTAAATTCCTTAATAAGGGAGCAACCAGTGCAAAATTTTGTTCTTTGAGTGAAAAATGCTCTCCCTTCTCACTCTGTTTTGCAGCTGAGCTTACAGTGATTTTCAAAATATATTTTGCAAGTCTGAGTTGGTTTGTGAGGTATTTATTGCAAAGACAGAATCATAAAGCTAACCTAGCCAGAATAAAAGTAGCTTTTACTGTAGTAGCCAATGCTAGCCAGTCCCTTGGGTTCCTGTTTATTGCAAAATTGTCTTAAAGTTGGACATAGGTGCTGGCTTCTGCTCAGGAGCTTGGAATAAGTTTAGTAAAGGGGGGTATGATGGGATGGTAGGAGTGTGAAAACTGTATCAGACAGGGCTGGCTCATATAGAAGAAATACATTTGATTACAATAGTGCTTGGAGACTATGCAGAACCAAGACTCCAGGCTGGTAGGCATCAGTAGCACATAGACACCTGGAGGAACTGCTCTGATGAGCTGAACAGCCATGGAGAAAAGCTGGCTCACCAATGTGAGGGCTGGTATTACTGTCCCTACCCCATCCAGGAACTTAATCAGTGGTGACAGTACATATCAAGTGTCTTTAAATCAGGAGGTGCTTGTACTTCTCTTCTGGAAGAGAGTGTGATGTCATTGCAGAAAGGTCTTTTTGGGAGAACGGGAAGTGAAAGGACTTCCAGGCGGTGTTTGCACTGTCCTGGAGGGGTTGGGGGAAAAACAAACCTTAGTGGTCAGTTGGGTTCCAATTGATCTCTTCTCCAATTGCCTCCCACCACAGATATGTGGAATCTACTGAGCCTTCAGGTAGGGAGAGTGTCTTAGTTATAAGAACTCTACTTGGTGTCAAGCAACATGGCAAAAGCAGACATTTCAGAAGGACTGGTGGGGAACAGAGCGAATTTGGCACAGTCTGTGCTTGAGAAATTAGGCTGGATATTTTGCAATTTTGTCATGACTTTGCATAACCTGCATTATACCTATGAGATCACCTCCAGCAAGTATCAATAGTCTCTTCCCCTATGCCTTTATGTATTTTTAATACCATGTAATTGCCAGAAAATAATATTGTTTCTGGAAGCTTTCACTGCAACATTTAGTTACACTTTTATCCTATTGCCTGTGAACTCAGGATCTCTTATTTACCCTGAACCCAGCACCTGTGAAAAGAAAAAGGAGGTTACAAATATATATCCACAAAAGTTTTAAAATAGTTTTGAAAGTCATTGTATAAAGTCTGATTCAGCTTATGAAAAAGAATTCTTACACTTGGGTCACGATTTCTGAATTATTTGCACCTAAAAATGGAACAGTCAAACTATAAACTACAGATACAGACTTTCACATTGCTTAAGCTCCAGCATGCTCTATGTCACGTATACCAAATACCATAGCTTTTCACAACACAGAGGTACTCTCAGTATCATGTGAATTAGACATTCTCATCACATTTAAGTTCTCGTAGTCAGGTATTAGATTAGCTACTAGCTTAGGGCCTAATGTTGCCCATCCTGAATCAAAACCAGGTAGGATTTATGAAGCTGTATAAGAGCCTAAAATGCTCAAAGCAGTAAATACGGACTGGTGAGAAGAGCACAGGTGAAATGAATGATGATAAGGACTGTGCCATAAATATAGCTGATCATACAGATATTGCTTCTACTTCAATGGACCATATGACAATAATACTCAACATTCTTGATCGGAGGATCACAGATCATTCTGTAAGGAATTTTTCTTGTCCCCATTACAGCTGGTAGTGAAAATTAATACCTGAGAGATTTAGTGATCTGCTGAGACTTGAAGCCATTATATATGACATTGAGAAGTACAGACTTCATTTCCCTATATATCCCATTCGATCGCCTACGCACTGGAGCACACTGCCTCCTCTCGTAGGTATGAGTGCGATTATAGGCATACCTGTAAGCACGTACAGTTTCAAGGAGGTAAAGAAAGGGACCAGGCACTAATGCTTGTACCAGAACTCCCTGGCAGTATGAGATATGAAAGGAATAAAGGAGAGGAAATAGAGTTCTTTGGGTGGCTTTCCTGGGAAGGGAATGATCTAACAGGTAACTTTGCCATGTGTTGAGTCTTGCTGAGCTAAAATCTCACAAACTTCTGAGTTCAGATCTTATCCTCTCTGCTGGGACAAGTGACGACAATAGCACCGAAGAAGGGGAGTCGTGAGCTAGGACTGAGTTCTGCTCTCTCTTACCTATGTCTTCCTTTGTCTTGGATTGTTGGGAAACAGCTTCCCATTCTCTCCATACAACCTACTGTATAACCTGGACTGTAATTAATACAGCTAAGTGTCGGTTAAAGAGATAGAAGGTCTCTATGAAGCGCTGAAAAATTACTAAGAATTGGTCCACAGTGTGAGTCAGTGATGATGGCACCCTGCTCTTTCTGCAGATACCTCCTATCTCCTGCTGCCAGCTGTGCTAGAAGTGCAAACCCTAACCTTTCTCAGGAAGTTCTAAATGTTCTGATTGCTATTCAATAAGGGGGTTATTTCTTCAATTAATTAAATGGAGCTCTGGCTGGAGGAAGGGGATGCAAAGAGGGTGGAGCAAAATGGAGAAAGCTTTCCAACCTTTCTGAAAGTCTCCTGCAATCTGCTGCAGGTTTGCACTGTGGGTCCTGGCCAGTTCTTGTTCCATCAGCACATCACTGAGGCTGGCCAGGAGAGAATGGCCTCATGGGGAGCCTGCCAGCTTCCATGGTTTGTGGGCCCATCTTTCTCTTTGCTTGGCAGTAGAAATATACTGCAAAAAAATAGCTACCTACTACTCTTGGCTTCACCCTGTCCCTGTTCTTCTGAGCTGAGGTCCTGGCCATGCAGCTGGGAGACTGATCAGTTGAGCAAGAGCAATGGGGAAGGCCGTATGGTCTAGTGGACATGGTGTTAAGCAGAAGACCAGAGACCTGGGTTTAATTATTGTAGAAAATGCACAGAGACTGCAATGACATCCTCTCCCTGTATGCTGGCCCTGTTTTCTTAATGATGCTTTGAGGAGTTCATAGGGCCCTGGTCAGATCATTGCATCAACTTGTAAAATACAATAATATTCCCCTATGCTGGTGTCCTAAAAATGAAGGGCTATTTTCAGGTGCTGAAGGAAGATGGATTAATTGTGCTGATTTTTCCAGATAGAATTACTGAGACAGACCCTCCACCAGCTCAGTCCATTCAGGGAGAAATATTTGCTATGGGATTCCACTTGAGGGAGGATCTTGCCTACAGTATGTGCTCTTTGTTTCAGGCAGCTTCGTTATCAATACAGAAAAAGGCAGGGAAACGTGAAATGAAATCCACCTCTGTTAAAGCAAAATGTCTTCTAGGGTTTGGGCTGGTGATAACACTGCACAATGTGAGAGGACTCAGGTGGTGCCATCCACCACTGTGTGCCTGATGTAGGCTAAAGTCTAATTCCCAAGCTATGAAAAGGCTCTGATTAAACCTATTTCACTGTCTTATGTCATGTGGAGGCTTTGCTATTCTACCCAATAACTGCTGCAATTCATTACCTATCCTGAGTTGCATCTCTAATTTACCCACGTCTTAACAACCACAAAATAAGAGCATATAATTGCAGTACTTTGGGTCTGATACTCTTAGCTGCACTACAGTGAAGATGGTGTGAGAGATTTCTTACTAGCATGGGGCCAAACTCAACAAACAAAAGCCTTAAATAAGGAATAAACAAACTGGGAATGACCTCAGAAGAGCTCGTTCTGGTCTAGAAGGGTGGGAATAGAGGAAAAGATTTCCCAGGGTCCCCTCCAGTTTGTTTTCCTGTCGTTCTTGCCAAGTTGCACCTAGGCAAGTGCTCCTGCTGCCAGTCCTTGCACGTGCAGGAGCTCTTCCTTGTGGTTATTCATGTCGCAGCCGAAGGTTCTTCACTTTCATTAGGCTTTGGAGGGGCATGTTCAGGCCACCAGCCTGTCTCAGCCACTGCCTCTTGTTCCAGACTTTCCCCCTGCATTTCTCCATTACCATCCACAACTCTTTCTTAGGAAGCAGCGCAGTTTCAGTTCCAGACAATTCCCGCAGTCTGAACTCTACTACTTTGTTCGTGAGAAAAGCCATTGCACTGACCTGGCCTGCCCTGTCTAGGGAGATTACTCGAAACACGTCTGCGTACATGAATCAAGCCATGTCGCTGAAGTGGCTCATCCAGCTTCTTGTCCTTCGCCAGCCGCTTGCAGACAGTTTAAAAGCCAGGGTCTTGGGGCCAGACTCCTGGCAGCACACTGCAATGTTTGAGCGAGGAACAGCAGGCTGACTCCTAAAGCAGCCCCCGCCTTGCTGCTTAGCCTAGCGCATGTGACTGTGATTTATTCTTCCTTTAGCCTGTCTTTGTTATTTTCCTTGTTGGTGATGAGAAGCCTCGGGGTGGTTTTGGTCCCTCTGTACCTGATTGCCCAGCTTCTGTCCCCTTCAAGGTGGAAGGATGCTCTTGGACCATGAAGCTGCCGGGTAGCTCCATGTCTTATCTGTGGCTGTGCCACCAGTTTGGGGGATGAACCCTTTGCATTTGTGTGCCCTGTTTCCTTCTCCTTTTGCCATGCAGTTAGTAACAGGTCTCCCAGCTGGCCCAGGCTTTGCAGGGGGCTCTGGAGGGTGCAGGTTGGCTTGGGGTGGGAAAGTGTCCAAGATGACTTTTATCCCTGAGCTGTCAGCAGGATGTGCTGAGGTGTTTAAACATTGATGGAAACATAGAAGAAATAGTTGTCATCTTCCGGAACAGGTGAGGGGTTTACAGTGTAAAACATCCCAGAGCTCTTTGCCAACACTGCTCAGGTCACAGCTGTTCCTCTGCAGTAATAGCACACGGCAACCATGGTGGTGAAAAATGTTCAGCTCATGCCCGCTTAAGCCCAGAAAGCTGCAAGACAAATAAGGCAAGGCCTTGAGGAGCACAGAGGTGGATTCATGGTGAAAAAGGCTTTCTCGTGCCTGAAGAACCCACAGGCTGGGGATAAAAATCGGATAGAAATGGTGAGAGCTGCAAACTGAACCTCTCCATTGGAGTTGGAGTTGATGGGCTATTCAGGGAGAGGGGGTAGAAAGTTCAGAGCCATCACTTTGCTGTCTAGGAGATGGAGTGTTGCTATTCAAGACTCCCCACCAAAATCAAATATTTGCAAGCATGTATTGCTGGGATTGTTTGCCATGGGCTGTCTTGCTGAGATTTATGCCAGCACTGTGTAAGTCTAAGCCAGAATTACATAGTTGAACATTTCAGTATTTTTGTACACCTAAAATTCCCTACTTCCTCTGGTGCCGCAGGAAGGGGCTGCTTGGGGTGCCCAGCCCATGGGAATGAGGGCTGGTCGAAGCCCTTATATGAACCGGAAATCCTATTTCCAGCCCAACACAATGCTTCGTGACAAGCCCATATGGTAGCCTCCTGGTTTGTGCATGGAACTCTGGCTTTGTGTCTGAAAGAGCCAACGTTCCAGATAAAGAAAACCGTAAGTGTTTTCTGGGTTAATCCTCTGCAGCAGGGAAGGGCAGCGCCTGCTTCTTGTGGCTTGTGAGGAGCGTCACCAGCCCCAGCTGCGCGGGGCCGTGACGGCTCCCCTGCCTTCGAGGTCTCTCCCCTGGCTGCTGCTGGTAACCCTGGCCGGGAGCTTTTAGCAAACTCGGCTCCTGAGAGGGCGCTCGGGGCGCCGGGCCGCGCTCCCCCCGCAGCCGCCGCCTGTGCCGCATGTGCCCTCGCAGGGCTCACCACTCGCTCCTCTCTAGTTTCCTAACGCCAGCTTTTCTAATTACAGGCCGGTGGCAATCAGCCAATCGGCTCCGTTTTTGAGGCTTGTTATTGGACTTTGGATGTCAGGCTGAATTTTTTCTAACTGTCCATAATAACAGTAATAGCTTGACTTCCACCATGAGACAATTAACCTTCTTAAAGTTAAGTGCCTCAGTCTGTGCCTCAGAAAGATTCCCGCTACAAAACAGACAATTACCTTTACTTAGTAACCTTTCCCTTTTTAATCTGATATTAGTGCCAAAGTAAATGTAAAGGGCAGTGCTCTATGTCCACTCTTAAGTACTTTAAATGCTGGTCCGTGAAGGTTAATGAGCTGCCATTTTGCTTAAGCTAGATTTGCTGCGGACCTAACGATACTCTGTGGGATCCTCCTTTTAAAAAAAAAAAATTTAGAATCGAAAGATGTAATGCTGTTTTAATTTGTCTTGAAATTCTACATGTGAGAAAAAAAGAAAAGAAAAAAAGAAAAACAGTGGTACAGAAAGAAAAAAATAACCATGAAGCTGCAAAACAAGGCAAAGCGTGTGCTGCTCTGTAGGGCTGGCATGACTCCGGATTAAAGCTGGTTTCAACGGGCAGCAGCAGCAGCAGCATCTTTGCCCCAGGAGCTTCGTGGTGTTGAAGCACCTGTTGACATAGGTGCAGAATGGGGATGGCAAGAGCGGCTCGGGGGTTTTGTGTGTGTGGGGGTGGTGGGTCCCCAGCAGTGCTGTCCTCTCCTCTCCTGCCTGCAACAGACCCATACGAGGCGAGAACAGGGCTCGCGACTGCTCTGCGGATATAATTCCTTCATGGGCTGCTGCTCATGATAATTGATATGTACAACATTAGTAACTGGTGAGACATGAAATGCTTAGCTCTTTAAGCTAAGAAGTTATTGCTCCGCTGACCCGGTATTTTGCACTTTCCGTGAGAGCTGTCAAATCATGTTGAATTTAACCTGTGATAAAACCACATAAAAATCTCTGAGAGCAATGTACGGTTTCAAGCACTTCTCTATTGTGTGAGGAAAGATTGCTTTTCTAGGAACACCAGGTAAAACTAACAACAATAACGAAATTAAAAGACAGGACAGGAAAGGGCCATGTTATAGCTGCTCTTAAAAAAAAAAAGAAAAAAAAAAAAAAGCTTAATTCTGTTCTAGCTTTTAAATTCAGATGTTGATTGCAGAGTGTTTGCACACACATTGCAGTATCGTGGTTTATTTGTTTCATTACAGTGTCGGCTGCCTGCTGCTGAGACAACATTTATTCTCTTCTTGTAAGAGTCCTCTGATTTCATCATCTTATATAATGAAGTTTATTTTATTTTATTTTTTTCTTACTCTAATAGAAGCAGCCCCGGGTCCTAATCAAGATATTGGACTAATTGCTATAGAAACATAATTAGGCAGACCCTGTAAATATTTATACATTTACTTAGTTGTCTGCATGCAAAACATCCTCTGCAGTCATGGGCATAAAGTTAAGACCCTACTTACGTGTCGATGGGGTGAGAATATACCTTAATACAAAGTTTGTCTATGATAAAACAAGTGCGTAGTGGTAACCAGATTGCGATAATGCCTAATTGGGAACCAGATTAGGATTGAATCAGACAGGGATTGTGTTATGGGTTTGAGTTAACTTCAGCACAGAACTCTGGAGCTGCAAGTTTATTTCTTTTTTTTTTTTTTTAATTGCTTTACACAATAATAATTAAGAATATGAGTCACTTTACCAGGCATAGATACACATACAGAAATACAGGGATGTACTAAGTCTTCCTGTTCAAAATAAACTAATAGGAGTCCTGTGCCATTTGTTAGTGTAGCATTTTAACCACTATTTGCGAAACATTTATGTACTCAATTTTAGAACCTGCTTTATGTGCATGAATCAGTTCAGATTTACATGTTTATTGCAGCTGAGAGAAAATTCACTTTTTGCTTTGGTTTAAACACCTCAGACTCCTAAGGTATTAACTTAAGAAGCTGAATGCATGGAACTAATCAAAACCCTTTCATAGATGGATTAATGAGGAGGCAAAAATGCACAAGCGTGAGTTGCGAAGCTTTGAACAACCAGAGCTGCTGCAGTGCCCTTTTTATTTCTTTGTTTTAACAAGCAGTTTAATTGCTTTCTTTATATGTCAGTTGTGGGGATAATCAGGTGGTGTGAATGTGCCAAACACCACGAGCTGCTGGCAGGTAGAAATGTAGTAGTAACCTTGCTGAAGCGCTGCTGAAGCCTCTTGAAAAAACAAACAAAAAAAAAAAAAAAAAAAAAAAAAAAAAAAAAAAAAAAAAAAAAAAGAAAAGAAAACACAAGCAAAGGGATCCCAGGGTTACTCTTTTAGTTCAGTTTTCCTCTCTGTCCTCCCTGTTTGCACCCTCTTGTCTGAGCCCTGCAGCCTTTAACGGTGCGTGCGCTGTTCAGCCTCCCCGGTGGGAGCAGAGCTGCAGAGCTATGGGATCTCATGTAGCATGACCAGCACTGTCGCATCTGAACAAGAACTGTGGCTCCTCTGTCATAAAAGCCGAAGATCCCCCTCCCTCAGACCTTTGCACCAAACACGGCGTTCATTTGATATTTTTTGCCTGCTGAGGAGTAAATAACCCCCTCATGTGGAAAGTCATGAAGACCATCCAAGCACGAGAATAAAAAAGGACCCCCAAACAGAACAAAAAGAAAACCCTGAGGCCTGTTTTCAAAGCCTGCCCTGCTAACGAGGGGCACAGACAGGAGACGGGGCTGCTCGGAGCGAACGTTTCCTGCGCCGTGTGAGCCACGGCGCAGCTCAGCAGCGCGGCCCAGCCAGGGGCGGCCTCCTGGCCTCGCATGCGATTCAGGACCGTAAATTTCCTTCCTGAGTTTGTTAGCGGCAAACAATGTGAGTAACACGCACATACACATGCTAAAAGAGCCCACACTGACTGTGGCTGCTGGCATTACGCAGAAGAAGCAACGCGTAAGGATTGCGCTGCTTCCACTGAAACACCTTCCTTACAGCCTGGCTTTTGAGCAACCTTAATTTCTTTGCTTTGGAAGATTGGAAGGTGTTTGGTGCCTGCGTGAAACGTCAGTTCCCTACTCAGACAATCAAACAAGAATCCCCTGTCTTTGCACTCTGAGTAACTTTGATGCTTTCCCAAGGAAAGGGAAGGCAGTAGTGCTGGTGCCTCGTGGGGAACCAAGTCTGTCGCAGGCCTACAGACCCAGGGCCAAATACCCTGGCAACCTAGCTCTGCCAAACACAAGCCTTAATTTCCATTTCCTATCTTTCCATTTGTTACTAAGATGCTAGACTTCTCTTAATGGGAAAACATATCAAGGTAAGCCTTAAACTAGGGAAGGTTCCCACTTGCATTTCGTGTTGAGATGTATCTTGTTGGGCCCCCGAAAGTTTGGCAAAAGCCTCAAGACCAACGGAAAAAGACACAGTTTCAGTAAAAGTTGTTATTTCTCATGTTTAGCAAATTAGTTGGGCTTCATAGAGTGTGTTTCTCTGCATACGCCAGAAAGGGGAATAGCGTAAGCAACAGCAAGACCGGCAGCTATTTTTTGATTTGCAGTTCACAGCACAGGGTTGCTTTCACCCTCTTCCCCATCTCCCTTTACAAAGAAGTGCTAAATTAGCAAGGAAGCCAGCACATTAGCTGATAGGTACTGCAAATAACCTAATCATGAGACAACATTAAAAAAAAAGAACAAATTCAGCATGCTGTAGATGTTGAGGTTGCTTTCTTCAGCAATCACATCTGGGTAAAGCTCTCTTCAGACAGTTACTGGGTTGCAGCTAAACGTTTTCTAAAGCATGTTTCAGTGTTGCTGTTAATTGAAAAGGATCTAGTATTTCATACTCATGGCTAAGTTTTCACATGTGGCCCATCCTAAGGTAAGCTCCTTTGGTAAGAAGCTGCCAGTGCGTCACACCGAATACTGCAATGAGGAGCTTGTCAAGGCATAAAAGGAAAAGCAATGGGATGTAGCGCCACGGGATGGGATGTAAAAAGCCTTACTCAGTCAGGATTTAAAAGTAACTTTTTATGCTTATTTTTAACTAACTATGAACTTCTGTTATAAGCACGGAGTGCTGCTCTACTCCTTAAATAGCTGCGATGACGAGCTGGCGCTTGTTTCTGTTACTAGGTGAATTTATGGAGCTGTTGTCACACGCTTTGTTGGAGGAAATATATGATGGTTCTGTCATAGGGACTGGACACCTATAATTCTCCTTTCCTTCGCTCTCGCATAAATCCCTGATGCTCACCCGCGCCGTTATTATATTCCGCATACTGCTGTAGTCCCCACGGTGGGAGCAGGGCTATCGCGGGCAAGTGCTGAGTCACCGGTATCGGCCCGTTGGAGACGAAACGGTGCCCAGGCTGCGAAGCACCCGCGCCGCGGCCGAGCGTCACGCGAGTGCGTCTGCTGCAGGGGCATTTGGACAAACAGCTCACGGGTCAATGCCGAAAGGTGCAGGGGCCTTGGTAAAACAACTCATTTGTGTTTTTTTGCTGTCTTAGATAACTTTCCATAGTTTCTAGTGCCTGACTGGTGTGGGATGCGTGCAGGGCTTAGAGACTGAATAGAGGGACAGGCTTTAACTTTAGGTTTCTCCTTTAAGATCCTGTCCTTCCCACTTTCCTGATTTTTTGGGGGGTCAATGCACCAGATGTGCAGCATGTGGCTCTCCTGGGCAAGGCCCTCGTCCAGCTTTGCAGGTCTGAGAGCAGTGCTAAGCCTTCTCTTGCAGACGCCGTCAGCCTGGTCGGGCTCGGTGTCACTCTGATCGTGCCTTTGCGGCTGGGCTTCTGATGTCCAGGCTGCTCTTTGCAATGCAGGCTGCCTCGCAGACCCGCTTTGCTTTCACATTCGTTCCCTTCTCTTTGCTGTCCCTTTTATCTCTGCTTCCCACATGCTGTAACCGGCCGTCTTTCATCTTCTCCTCTCCGCTGGTGGAAATGCCCTTTCCAAACCTGCGCCCAGCCTCTGCCCTTACCACGTCCTGGTGGCTCTTTGACGAGCCCCTTTTGCGCGCTGCCCGGCACCGAGTTAGCAAGCGGCTACTGATCTGCTGCGTGACCTTGAAGAAATTGCTTCTTCCCCCTGTGCCTCCGTTTCTCTTTCTGTCTTTTATCTGCCTCTCTTGCTCAGGCTAGAGGCTGCTTTTTGACAAGCGCGATGGCACCGTGGCAGTTCTGTCTGAGCTGGGAGCGCTGCTGCAACGCAGGTGATAATCACAGCGCTGGGAGCAGTGTCCCTGCTTCGCCCCTTGTCCACACGAGCTGCTATCTAGCATGTCACCCCAGGAGAAGGCTTGATTTTTGCAGACTCTCGTGCACCTTTGTGAGAATAGTAATCAAGAAATGAGGGAGTTCTTTGCAGCTTTGGGCTGACTCTCAGGCCCCGCGTTGGAGACGAGCGGGGCAGAGGTGCAGCATTACTCATCTATGCCTCTGCAAGGGCCACGCAGCAAACCCGCAGCAGCAGCTCCTCCTGAAACCCAGCACACTCTCAGAGCTAGGACACTGCTGGGAATGCTCCTGCTCCAGGCTCCCTGACTGGTTTCCTGGGGAGCTATTGGGGTTTGGAGATGGATTTAGTCCCTGTAGCTCGGTTGGGACCAGCCTAAGCAAAGGACATACGCTGCAGAAAGGCAAAGCCGTCATGGTGGGAAAGGCCTCCGCCTTGTACCCCCACTGCAAGCCTTGTCTCATGAAGCCTTTGTTAGAGATATCATATCCATGTGCCTATCTGGGCCTTCCCTTCTGGCTGAAACCTCAGTGATGTGCACCAGCTTATCCGTGAGGGCAGATTTAGACCAATGCAGGCTGTGCCCATGGGGATCCCCAGCATATCTATCCTTCTAAGCTGGCTAGTAGTGCTCCCAAGAGGGGTGTCCCAGAGCCAGAGCTGCTCAGCAATGAGCAGAGGGGCTGTGCCTAGGAGGTCCTTCCAAGGGCACAGCAGTCCTGTGTCCTGATGATCCTACAACTCTCAAGAATGACGTTCTAAGCTCTTTGATGGTATCTCTAAGGACTTGATCCATAACCTCTTCAACACCACAAGGTCTCCTATGGCTGAACCCCTGTGTCAGCCCTGCCTTCAGCTGCAGCTTTGTCAGATACAGCATGTCCTCCGCAGCTGGGCGACAGAGCATCCCCAGGGGCTCAGGGACCTTGTACTGTAGGCCTGGCAGGGGTAGGGGGGGATGCAGGTCAGACATAGAGTCTCCCTCCTCTTCCTCAGCACTGGTGTGTCAGCCTGCCTCGCTGGAAAGGAGTCTTATTGATCAGAATCCATTGCCAGCTGCTTCCCGGAGAAGAAAGCACTGATTGAAGCAACATTTGTGCTGCTGATGTGCAGTTTCTTCCCTGGGGCAGTGCACTTACCTCCTGCTCTACCATCAGACCAAGAGGGAAAGGCATAAGCCAGCCCAAGGGAATCATTGCTTTGTAAAAGGCAGAGCAGTAGAGATGGCCAATCAAGGACACTGACTGGAGGAACTTAATCCCTGCTCGTCCCATTTTGACAGTAAAATTACACGTTTTCATAACAAAAGCTTCCACATGGGGAGTTCAGTGAAAAGCATGGAGAGGTGTTGGTTCTAGGCAGGAATTTGCTCTGCTATTCTGTTCCTTTGGAGATTTCATAAGCAGGTTTCTTTGCTACCACAACAGAAAGAACACCTCTTTCATAATGAATTGCCTTCAACTACCGTGAGCCAAGCTTAGGATTTTTGTTTTTGTTTTTTAAATGTGTGAGCATAGAAAATTAAATCTCTGTCGGATTTTTTAAGCAATTATTTTAAGCACTGTGAATAAACAAGGAGTGCCTGACAAACACCTGTTATTTTTCCCATCGTGATTTTGGCTGCTGCTGAATAGTCAGAAATGCTGCTCTTTATAGGATCAAGTGTGTTTATCTGGCAGAGAAGAATAAGGTTTGTTTTTATATGGCAGCTCGTGTATTATTACACAGTAAAGTACAGCACCAATTTTTATCAAATAGGAGGCATGTGATCTCCTGACTTCCCCTTCTAGCTTATATTCAATTGCTTCCACCCCAGAATAGACATCTCAGCGTAGGCACAAGTTGCTGGGACAATTTTGTGACCATTTTCTCAGTACTCCTGCCCCACTTATCACCTGGGAACACAGAGCTAAGTTAGAGTACAAGAATTAGTTCACATTTGGCTTTCAGTTGCTTTCTGAAGAAATCAGAATGTGTTCAGTCTGGGCCTCAGAGCTTCAGTTCAGGGTCTTGGGTGAGAACCTACTTCAGCATTCATACTCCCAAAACACAGAGAAGCAAATTATACTGCAGCTGCCAGCCCTGAGGAGGGGAGCGCTGGAAGCAGTACGGGAGGGTCCCATAACCAGCTGCTTCTTCCTCACCCCCTTTCCATGTTTCCCTCCCCAAGCACTACTGGCTGGCAGTACCAGCAGGGACAGGGTGGACAGGTTGCTGCTCGTATGGCAGCCTGTACATACTGGCAGAACAGTACTGGACACCCCTGGGAGCAGGACTACAGAGGCTGTTGGCTGACTGAGCTGACTTGATGGAGCTGACGCTTCCTTCTTTTGCAGACTTAACCTTTGCTGAAGGTTGTCACCTTCCCTCGCCCGTCCTCCCTCTGGGAACTGCTGCAGAAAGGTGAGCGGGAGCCCCGTGAGGAGGGTACGACCGCAGGGAAGGGCAGGAGGAGGTCAGGGGGTGGGTGGGAGGCCTTGGCAGGCAAGAGGGGCATGGGGCTGACAGCAGTGGGTTTGCAGCATGCGCTTGGTACTGCAGGTCAACTTACAAGTGACCTGAGCAGCAACCGTTCCACAGTGATGGTCTTAACCCTCTGTCCTTCTTCCCTCAGGTAGCAACAAGCCATCAGGGTTATTTTTCAAGTGCCTGTCTCAAGACAGCAAGGCTCTCTAACAAGTTAAGACAAGCATCACATCAGCCCCTAGCAGGGATGATTTCAGCAGGAACATTTGCAAGGCTTGACTATAGCCAGCAAGTGCTCTGCCCCCTGGGATCCACCGGCTGCTGGTTGAGGGGAGACATTTGCATAAATCTTCTTAATAGTTCCTTGTAAACTGCAGCACCCTTTGAATTTCAGTTAAACCCAGAAAAATTAGTGCAAGATGGAGTTGGGGAGGCATTGGGATGAACTCATTCTTGTTGGCTTGCATTTCAGACCAGTTCAGAAGTCCACATAACTGGACTTTTTTCTACTGATCTGTGTTACCTGTACTGCACTGGACCTGTGCTCTGGCAATAGTGGGTCGCTGACAAGGATGTGGTGTGAGGAGAGGCGGAGGATGTCATGCATGAGGCAGAAGAGAGGTCTGTGCACCAGCGTTGTTGGTTAAGCAAAGCCATGCCGGTGGAGCAAAGCTCCCCGGGATCTGAAGAGCAGTCAGAGTACCTGAGAAATTATACCAGTTTTACTTCTGCTGCTGCTCTTTAAAAGTCTCTAGCTGTGTGTACATGGGCAGCCAGCCTGTATTGCTCATTCTGAGCTACTGTGCGGTGATGGGAGACAACAGGGATCTTAGCCAAGAGTTGGCTAGTGGCAGAAGGCAGAGTGTTTTGAGTGGTTAAGGCATGAGACAGGTAGCAAAGACCAGGTTTCCATCCTGGGCGTTGTCACCAGTAAACTGCGTGTGAACAAATCCCTCAGGCCAAAATTTTCATTGCCCTGCCCTTCTCAAAATCAGGCCACATTTGTTGCGTAAAGCTGGGTGTAGGTACCTAGCAGTAGGCAGCCAAGCTGGAACACTTTGGCTTTAATCCCTGTACCTGAGTTACCTCATTTGTAAAATGGGGATAATTCTCTGCTACCTCGAGGGATGCTCTGAAGCACAGCTCTATAGATGCTGGTAAGGCATGTCCCAGCTCGCTGGTTAGCTATTATTTTGCACTTGACAGAAATTGGATATGGCAGAACTGAACAAGTGCTCTTGGTGTCGTTTCTCTATTGCTGCTAGACAGCCTTTGAGTCACAATTCTCCCTCTCTGCTGAGACACGGAGGCCTATGTGCATTTTTGGTATTGCTGCAGCTTCACAGTGCACCACTGAAGAAGCTTTGTGTTGTTAACAGCTCTCACCGTGCCTGCCATTGCTGAGGTCCCGCCAGCTGGCAATAGGACATGAGTCTTTTCTTCTGTGAAAGGAGATCAAGACTTGCCAGGACACTACGTAGGTTCACTTCAGAAGCTCATCCTGTTGTGAACAAGTTGGGTTTTACCTTCTCAAGTTCATGCAGTTTGCTTTCTTGTAGCATAACACCTCTGCTGTTGGGGTAGATTGCACATAGAAGTCAATTAAAATAACAAATTGATTCAGCATAGCTCTTGATTTGGGCACTTTGGGATAAAAGTGTATTTTCTTTCACTTAGTATAAGCTGTTGATAACAGGGAGGAGTGCAATCCATTTCCCATATAGGCAAATCCTTAACTCTTACCATGACTTCCACACAATTTTCATAGTCAGTAGCAAGACAGTCTTCACAATGAAACTATGCTCTACCTTACTTCTCCCCAGTATGGATATAGATATATATCATATGTGTATATATAATGATATATATATCCTCTGTATCTGATGCTCCTACCAGCAACAAAGAGGATGATCAGGTCGTTCATGCTAAAAAATGTGTTCTTGTTTTGCAAAAATCTTTATTGGAACAAGATTCTTAATTGCGTAAAGTTGGCAGAAGAAACAGCTCAAAAACTTAAAAGCACTTCCCAATTTAAATCATAAGATGCAGAAAATAGGAATTTCTAATTGAAAACTGTCTGACCACCTGGTTGTCATGTGTCCTGTTGGAAAACAAAGAGAAGATCTGGAGAGAAGTTTGTTATCCTAGGATTCCCTCTTTGGCCTCAGTCTCAGGTGAAGTGATTTATGTTTGGGTGCCTATCTTCTGTTACAGCTGCTCTATCTTCGGAGTTTCAGCCCTCACAATAGTGACAAATGAACCTCCATGCCCACTTTTACACCCAGCCAGTTTCTTATCAGGCAGTTTCACTGCCCACACTTTGGTTAGATAAAAGAAGAGTCTTCGGCTCTTTTGCAATCCTTTTACCTCCTCAGAAACCTTCTGCAATCTGCATTGTCTTGAACAAAGGGTGAGCTAAAAGATGAGTGGGATACTTCATTATAACCTCTGGCTGTGCAATGAGTCACACCTGTGATTTTGAAATGCAAAATATTAAATTAAGAGGGCAGTAGTGAGATTGAGCTGACAACCTGATAATAAAAATACTGGGCAACTTGTCAACTTCAGCTGAGTAACCAAAGCCAGACACCTTCTGCCAAGCACAAGGAAATAAAAGGCGGTCTTTGCTGCGTTGTTGTCATGTTGGGGCCAACAGCAATGTCTATTTGTTCAATAAAATGAAAACACTGATTATATTTTCTAGAACCAGCTTCTGGTTTTGTTCTCCTGGACAAGGAAGGTTGGCACCTATAAGTCTGCAGTGAGAAATGAGAGTTGGGAGACTTGGCTTTGTCTTGTGTTTGTGCCAACAACAAAAAAATCTCTGACTCAGTTTGCCCAAATATAGACTGCTTCATAAATGGGTTTTAGAGAAGTTTAATTACAGTTAGCCTGACTCTCACAGGAAAGGCACTGATAAATATTCTTTAAGATTCTTAATTTATCATTACATATAGTCATTTCATCTAGTTATCAAGGCCTTTTCTTAATTTACTTCATTTGCTCAGTGGCATAAAACTGGCAGTGAGAGGAAGACTGGGAGAACCCAGTATAGCAGCACAGTGCTCAAAGGCCAGACTGAAACTTCTTGCCAAGTCAGCTCGCACCTCCACCAACTTTTCCTCCCACCATTGTCTGGACTCAACAGAAGTTTAATCCGCTTTGTGTGGTACTGCCTTCTTCAGGAGGGAAAAAAAAAAAAAAGAAAAAAGAAAAGGAAACTTTCTGGTAGGAAACTAGAGCTTTGGTAGTAAACAATGCCCTTCCCCATGAAAGAAAAGAGAAAAAAAAAAATAAAAGGAAAAGACCTGTCACCAGCTCAGCTCCTCTTTTGGATGATTCCCTGCATAGGTATTTGCTACCAGGAAAGCCAGGCTCCTCTGTTGTTCTGGGCAGAGCGCTCACTTTCTGTGTGAGAGGGAGGAATGTTTAATGTTTCTTTGGAGGAAGGTGGGGCAGCAGCTTGGAATGGAGATGCTCATGTTGAGATGTGGCATGACCCAAAAAGATCCCAAGGAAAACAAAACACTTTACGGAGTAAAATATTTTCCCAAATCACAAGCAGAAAGCTCCTTCCAAAAACAAGCTGGGACTTTTCAGATTTTGAAAGTTAAATCTGCAGATTCTTTCTCTTTTATTAATGTACAGGTTATTATGGTTTCGGAGAATGGCCATTTTGGTATGAGATAGAGATGCTGTTTTGCTAAAACTGGGTAAAGAACAAAATGTTTTACTTTCTGGATGTTACTATAATGTCTGAAAAGACCAGATTTCCCGCTGATTGGATAGGCGTGAGTGAACTGCTGATGATGTATCCATTTGGACCAGGTCATAGGAATGGGTCAGGGACTTTCCTAATATCTATAAGATAAGCATCTCCGATCTCATCAGCACTATTCCATTTGTCATTATTCTTTCTCCATTTTCAGACTAATAGTAGTAGTTGGCTTGCCAGGCACTAGATACAGCAATAACAGAGACGAATCTAGAACACATCTAGCTGGCAGGTGGAACGGGCCATTCCTAGCAAGGAGCGTATCCTTTCATGTTGTAGCAAAACAGCCTTTGGATTAGAGTAGATCAGCAGTGTCTTGAGCAAGTGGGGGCCAAAGAGCAGGCTGTGGCCCATGTCATTCCCAACCCCGTGCCCATATTACATCCTGTCATAGTACCTACTGTACTGTGTCTATATTGTATAAAAGCAGCTCCAGGTCAGGGTGCCTGAGAAGCAGAATTGTCCCTACAGTCAGTGAACTTGGGACTCAGCTGAGGAAGGAAGGATTTCGGCCATAGGATGGTGATGGAAGAGAAAAGGATACAGGATGGCTGCTGTATCGGATACCTGGCTCAAGTTTGGAGACGTGAGGGAGACGATAATCCAAGCAGGGTTCTGTCCTGTACCAGTGAACTCCTTAAGAATAGCTCCAAATCCTGCCTAATTACCATCTCCACCTTTCCAAAAGATTTAGTCAAGGGAGGCCTAAAAAATCATATCAGACAAGTGTCCGTAGTGATCATGTACCTATTTACAACCAGGAGAAGCCTCCAGCAAGCCAGAGAATTCACGCCCTTAGAGGTGCAGTGAGACACCCCTCTTTCTCTGCAGCTGCTTGCTGCCAGGCAAAGCATAGATAAAGCAAGAAACTTACTTTGGTCACCAAGGACAAGGTGCTCGTTAGTCAATAACTGCTGGCAGCCCCTGGAGGTTGGACGGGCATTGCAGCAACCAGGAGTGAATATGGAAAGCACCTGGCTACTGTGGCAACAAGAGTTGTCAACAGAGAGTCTTGACTGGGAGCTGCTGCTGCAATCCAGCACATTGCCTAGGAGTCCAACAGAGATACACAGCAAGGCACCTCCCTAGCACCAGAGAAACCTAAGTCTCCATTTGTCTCTGCATGGTGTTGCTGCCAGCACTCGTGCACTCAGGTGCTAGATAGGGCCAGAGGATTTGCTGGGCTAGATACAATGTTCTCACCCGTAGATCAGATTAGTTCTAGCTCAGGATCTTATGCAAATATGTGGCTGAAGGAAGCTAGAGCATGAAATAGAAAATCCCCATGATCAAAGCTGATGATAAAAGCAACCTCCTTCAGCCTGTTACCAGCACCACCCACACAGCCTGACTTCAGGAATGCCAGACTGGTTAGAGGCTCAGAAGGCTAATGTCAGTCCAGCACAGTGGGCACAGATAGGGTAGGAGCATAACAGGATGTTGTCCCATCCCACACACATCTGTGACAAGCAGCAGGCCATGCCAAAATTGTGGACACATGCAAATATGTATTATCCACCATTTGCAGGGTGTCCTGGGGCAGCCGTGCTATTCCCTCAGCCGTGCAAGGGCAATGTGGAGCAACTGAACTGCACAGTGCAACCCTTCACTTTCCTGGTCTTGCCAGGTATATTCTGTTCATTGCATTAGATGCCTGTTTTCTGTGTGGACAGGGCTTCAGAGTTAAGAGGGTCTTCACTGTGACTGTGTCTTCTATTTACTTGCAGATGCTGTCCATGGAGCATTTATTGTCAAGCCCCTTTAGTGATTATCTTAATTACCACTACATATCAAGAAGAGAGTCGTGTCCAACAACTTATTCCACACAAACTGAGAACAGGCATTCAAAGGGTGGTATCTTCTTACCCTGCACTGCAGAACAAGTTGCACACTGGACAGGGCTCTGGTAGAAGACACTGTCATTGCATTGCATAGCCACTGTGGTTCCTGGTAATTACTCTTCCTAACTTTTCCCGCTGCCTCGCAGATATTTGATGGCCTCTTAGCAATGCCAACTGCATGCCCTCCTACCTGTGCGAGACTGCTGGTACCTGGTATCAGAGTGACTAAGAGTGAATTGCAGGTTCTGTCACTTATCATTACCAGGAAACTTTCTCCTGAAGGGAGTCCAGATGTAGGGTTGCAATGGCAGGTATTTTGCCCAGTTAAGCAAGTGCACAGTGCTATGTTGCTGGTTGACATTTAGAGCAGAGCCAAGTAAGACAGATTGGAGGAAGATGTTGCAAGCCTGTTTATATTGGCCATAGATGGGGTTGCGAAAAAGCCCTAAGAGAAAGTAGCAAACAAAGGGTGTGTCTAGGAAGGAGTTTGCCTTCAGAAACCTTTGCACAATCCGTAGGCAACACGTGCAAAAGCCAGGTGATTCAGAGCTGCCTCTCCTACACTCGTGTGTCCCAAATCCTCGAACAAAAGGGACAAGGTATATATAAATATGACAAGAACCTCCTGGCTTCTGACTGTATTTGGATCTGGTGTTTCCAGGAAGAGCTCCTCACCCTGGTCCTTCATACCAAATTGCACAGTTAGGTGCAACACCGTGAATTTTCAGGGTTGTGTTTCAAGCCTCAGGGATCGCCTAAGATTGGGTTCAGGGCTAGTGGCCTGGGGTATTCCCGTTGCTGTATGGCTGCGTTTCTTCCAAAGCTACTATTTACGTTGCCTCCTATAAATGGATCCTTGTATGAATATTTTAGACTTCTTCCTTTGGTTTTGTTTATGGATTCTTTTTTTTTTTTTTTTTCTGAAATGGAAAACAGATTTTGTTTGCAGGAGGAGCAACGGGTTACTATCCCATGCCAACCATGGTGCTTTAAGAAACCTCTGTTCAGCTCTAAAGCCCTAGAACACCGAGGCAGGCAGAAACAGCAGTACCTGGAAAATGTGCGTTGCAACTTCTCCTGGGGCTCCAGACGCGAAGAGCAGGCATTCCTCAGTCCTTCATTTCAATCCGTGGTGTTAGTGCGTCTGTTGTCTGCTATGGGACCCCCTCTGAAGCACAGCACTGTCACTTCATATCCCATCCATAAAAATTTTCTTAGCCTGTTCTATTTTTTGGGAGTAGCAGCTATGAGATTATTCTGTTTGTTTTGTATTTTTTTTTTTTTTAGTCCCTTTTGGGAGGTTCTTCTGAGAGGTCAGTTGCAGCTTCCTACCATTTTGGACAGCCTGTCTCCCCATCTCGTGTAGCCAAGAAGATGGGATCTCACAAAGGTGCTGATTCAGCACAGCAGAAAGGGGTTGCACCGTGAGACACTGATGAGACGGGATGATGCAGTGATGTCACGAGGGCGGAATCCACATATCCTGCTGGGATAAACAGACAAATGCCAAGTCAAGCTCCTCCATTATCTTGTGTGTTCTTAGACCTGCTACTGTCTTCTTTGTGATTCAGCCTTTTGAGACAACCTGGTGTTTGTCTGCATTTTTACAGCTACTGGGTCATGCGCTCATCTGTACATTATTCCTTGCCTGGATTTCCCCAATTGGCGTCTACACAGATATTGCTGCTTTGTAAGGGAGACAGGTGGAAAAACACATTTTTACTCCTGAGTATCTCTGAAGCTTTTCTGAGAGGAAGAAATTACACCCTCTTCTCTGAAAAACTTGCAGAATATCTAAAATCAGGGACATAGGTAGTGACAGGAACACACTGTGTAACAAATACAATACTCAGGTATAGCAGTCAGCGTACCACTCAACTGTGTCTTAGCGTCTCTAAGTCAGTGAGAAGTCTTGCAGGCAAAACAGTAGAAATAAGGGCTCCAGGAAGCACCCAAATATAGAGAAAGAAGAAACTTTATGAATCAGCTCAGCGTGCACTGAGGTCAACGAGAAGGAAGGCAGAGGGACATTAACATGAGAAGAGTCATTTATTAAAACACTGCAGCCCGGAGAAGGAAAAGTAGGAATTGTTGATATCAGAGATCACGCGTAACAGTTGCCAGACCGAGGACTTCCCTTGTTCTCTGCTTCTGACCTCCATGCATAGTTTAGCTGTTCTGGTTTATATCTATATGTTGTGGCTCCCACATCCTCAGAGCTGAGTTCCTCTGCAATATTTTTATGTAATACATTTATTTTAACAGCTTCTCTACATGGACTGTGTGCAGTTCTTTGGGGACAAGGCCATTTTTCAAAGTTAGTGCTGCAGAGACAATAAAAAAAGAGTTAAAACAGATTAGAGTTTTGACTCTTACTATGTATCGGGGAAAACTTACTGGGAACCTCAGACAGATGCACAGTAAAAAGGCTAAGCATACTGCTCCTATGATATATTTGACTGAAATTGCTAAAAGACCCATATAACTTTTCCCTGTTTGTGCTTCAAAAAGAGATTGCTTCACTTCTTGATCCAAAGTTTGAGCAGTGAAGGCTGAAAAACGGCAAACCAAGAGGTATTGGCAGATAATTACGTAACTGTGCTTGGTTTGGGTTTTAGTGTATTTTGACAGCGTGTAAGTCACTGTAGTTTTTCAGGAAGGTGTAACGGCAGAGTTCTGCTCCCGAGGTTTTAAGGCAAAGCCTTGCAATATGAATACTGAACATCAGCTTAGCTGTGGTAGCTATGGCTGTCAGTGTTAGCCTGGCTAACCAGAAGGATGGAAGGCTGAACTGCATAGACTGCCAGCCTGTGCACAGGAAAATCACCCTGCTCTCTGTTTGTCATCAGCGAAGAGGCAACATGGAGAGTTGCCACAGCTCATCTGATATATGGTAAGTTGTTAAGCTTTGTAAGTCCTGTCCTTATTTTCTAATTTAGACTTGACACGGGAAATGGAAGGCAATAATTAATGAGTGGAAGAGGAGATATGGCTTTACAATGGAGAGAGATTGTGAGATAACCTTATTACTTATTTCACTGGATCTTTTACCAAACAGATGATAGATTCATTATGAAGTGTGCGCAGAACAAAGGGAACATTGACATTTAGAGAGGTTCGACTCCGGAAAGCAGCCGCAGAATTGGCATGATGGGTTTCCTTGGCTCTTGTGTTCATTTTTTTGGGTGAAGGAACAGCTCTGAGGCTATTAGACCTGCAAGCTGTTGCAATGTCAGAGTTGGGCTGATTTTGAGTCAGTCTTGAAACATTTTCCTATTGCCCCCCCCCCCTTATTTTTTTATCCCATGGAAGGTAGGTAGCAGCAGCTTTTCCCTCATTGTTTTCCTTGTTTTGTTTTTCTCGTTTGTTCATGGGGTAGGGCTGTTTTTCCTCCTGTATTGTTGCTGCTTAAGGACTCCTTACACACAAGCTTAGCTTAGCTTAATCTAAGCAGTGTGAACTGTTGTGTTGGAAACTCTTTAGCATTTGCAGAATGTCTTACTCTTGCTCAGTTTAAAACTTCTGACCGGCCAGAGCAAAACAGAAAGCTCAACTGAGAGAGTCTGCGCAGCTTTTTGCCCTGTTAAAGAAATTTAATTAAAATTTCTTAAGGTTGCACCCTGTTAAATTAGTGGCACTTGATATGCAGCGTGCTAGGCTTATACTTGTACTGTCTTTGCATTATATCCACAGTGAGCTACAGTGGAAGCTTTTACTTTCAGTGACATTGGACAAGACGAGAGCTTAGGTGCTTTTAAACTCAGAGGATATAGGTGTGCTGGTGGCATCGAGGCAGCAACAATACTTGGCATATCCATGCAGGGCGACACCAACCTCCAGCTGTCTCAGTATCAGTCTCAGCTGCCTCTCTGGCAGAGCACCCTTGGCTGGCTCTGCAACTCCTGGGATGTGTTTGGGAACGGGGGATGCTGCCTGGGTGTAGTTGAGGCTCCTTGGAACTTGATGTGTTTTAAGCTTGCTTGTGTCACATTTAAAAAACATGTAGATAACACCCAAACAAAAGGCTTCAGTAAAGCCTCTCTGCTCTTTCTCAAATGGCGTTTTTTCCGAATTTGGGTTCAAAGGAAATTGCAGCTTTCCGGTTTGATTCAGGAAAACACAAAATGTCAGATTTTTTCTGCGGAACAGAGATTTTGGTGTTCGTTCAGCTCAGCCAGCAGGTGAGGAGAAGCTTAACAGTAGCACATGGAGCTAGTGATCACCGCAGTAATCCTCTGAGCCAAGAGTGCATGAAGTTGGAAAGCCCTGAAAGGGAAGTCAGAATGACCCTAGCAGAAAGCTTTTCCTGAAGGAAACCACATCTGTTCAAGCTGGCATGCAGGATTGTTCTCAGGAGGAGCAAGATGCAAAGTTCAAGGGAACTGAATGTGAAGATACAACATGACTTCACTGGTGGTTATATAATGAGGCTCTGAGTGAGGAAGCTCTTTGTTCTATTTACAAATCCCTGTATTACTGACAAGGAAACTTTGGTGGCTGGTTTCCAAAGAAAACAATGAAGAAAATAAGGTGGGTTTTTCTTTGTCTTGCAGCTCCCATAAATCCCCTCCCATTTTGAAATGTGATTTTTTTTGTTCTTTTTCTATTTGTAAACTCATCGCACATTTTGTAAGTATAATTACAAAGCAAATCAAACATGGGAGCAGTAGCTAAAAGCACATCAAGGAATGTTGAGCCTATTTGAAAGCTCCACAGGTGTTGGTTACAGCTTTGAAACACCAAGGTTATTGTGTCTGAGGAATATTGTTTCAGCCACGATGAGGTCAAATACCAGAGAGCATTCCTGGATATTAAGCAAGATTTAAGTCAGATTTGTTCCTCAAAAACAACCTTCCTCTAAGGAGGATTATAAGTCACCTTCTCAGATTCAAAAACCCCCAGACACTTAGCGCTTGCTCACAGTGGAACTGGAACGCCAGGAGAGGATATTGACAGAGGTTTGAAAATCATGAATAATGTAGAGAAAAGGAATAGGGAATGATTAGTCACTATTTGTTACAGCACAAGAACACTGATTTTCATTTTTAAAAAATCACAGATATTTTTCTGTGTAGCAATAGGCCCTCATTAAGGAGACTTTACTAAGCCAGTCTCCGGGACTCTGCCTCTGTAGCTCAGACACTTTTCTTTACTGTTCAGTAAATATTTAGACTGAATGGTGTAGAGTTAGAATGATGTCTGGGAATTAACCCTTGGTACCTGCTGCTAAACGCACGCCATGTGTTTATGGGTGAACAATCTCACTGAAAACTAAAACACAGCTACAATTCAAATATTGTTATTATTCAATAAAAATTATTCTGCGGGATATGACTTCTTCCTCTTTAGCTATTAGCAAATTCCCATTTCATTCCCAGACACGGCTGGGAAGAAGGTTTTCATTTGGCAAAAGCACATTACAAAGAACTACAAGGCAGGGATAGTCCTTCTGGGTCTTGTTCAGACGCCTTTTCAGACATCAGGAGGGCCCTTTATCTCAGCTCTCTATCTAGGAAAATATTTACCCATTAAAATGATCTAATTGCAGGAAGGGGCCAGGGCCCTATCTTCACGCCTGCCTGGTGTATCAGGGCGGGTGAGGCTCGGCGCAGGCTCTGTGCCGACCCGCGATGCTCGTGCGGTGCGTGGGTCCGCGCTGGGCGCGCGTGACCGCAACGGCAGCAGCGCTCCGGGTGGCCGTGACAGCAGCCCAGGGCTTTTCTGAGCTTCTGCTTGTGATGTTCAGCTTCTCCCTAGGCACCCTGCTGCCGCTTGTGCCTCTTTAGGCGTATCCAGAGCAGAGCCTACAAGCCTGAAGCAAGAGCAAGCAGAGTAGCATTTGTACCTGAAGGTAAAGTGCAGGTGACCAGCTTGAGGAGCTTTAGCTGGGAAGGGCTGGAACCAGTCTAAGTGGGCTAAAGGGACAGCAGAAAAGGACCAGATGAAGTCCTGTACACTCAAGGTATTGAGCTGGCTGGTTCTGCTGTATTCCCACAAGCAAAGACACAAGTGGATCTCCCTGACTGTAGTAAGATAAGGCAGGAATGGTTGTATTCCAAGCTTGCTTGTTGTTTTAAAGCCTCCTGTTCTGTAATGCTAAATACAAATACTTCAAGGATATAGGTCATTAGCACTGGTCAGCTGCCCAAAGGGAGGGAACAGAGGTAAAGTGCTGACACATGAGTGTAGCCAGCTTTTGATATAACAGCGGAGAAAAGTGGTATTTTTCAGCATATGCTGAGTAAGAGTAGGATGCTGAACTTGTTGAGATGGGCAACCAGAGTGGCCAGAAATTCCGCATGTTTGAACTGTGTGGCTGATATGTAGACAGGATAATGGGAATACCAATTCAAAACTTCTTTTTCCCCCTCTTTTTTTTTTTTTTTTTTTTCTGCAATAGGTGTGGGCCTGAAAAATACAGGTGATGTCAGACTGTCATCTTTCCTGAATTTGGGGAGCCTCTCTGCAAGTTCTGTGTAGATGAAAAGCACCAGATCTGGAGCGCTGGCCCTTGCTTGGTCCAGCACTGAGCTGCTGCAGCTACGGTGGTTGCAGTGCAACTGTGTCCATAGTATGAAATGGGTAACTGAAGCGCACGGATCCTGTGAGAGGAGAAAGACTCTATGTAGGACACCTTGGCATTTTAAATGCCTACCAAGACACCAGCAAGTTCCTAAGATTTCTCCAGTGCTACCATCTCAGTAATACCTGTGCATGTTCCTGTTGTTTCCTATCACGTTATTTATACCAAAAGGTAAAAATGGCACCTCCAGTACACGCATACTCTCAAATTGTCTGCTAGATTAGAGATGAGCAATTTAGAAGAGATCTATTAACAGTCTGGTTTAGCTCTCTGCAGACCTTCCTCTCCAGCCGCAAGCAGCTCATGGGCAGTTCGAGTGCAGCTCCAGTGCCAGGGATGTGTCACCTCACTGGCAGCAGGGCTACACTGGCTCCTCGGTCATCCAAATTCCCGACTGCACGAGGAAATGAAGAAGTGGGAAGTGCTGAGCCCAGGACTGTTGGCATATGCCGGGTCTCCGCGGCGTCCCACTGAGGAATTCCTTACTCGGTCGATATTGATATGTTTTAAGGTAAATGGAGCTCTTGCAGTAGCTGATGTGGGCAGTGAGTTCATCAATTTATTATCCCAGGGTATTCTTCCAGTGACTGGGAAGTGCTATTGTCTCTTTCTAAAGATGATGCACTGAGGCGCACAGTTCCTGAGTCACCGCGGAAGGAACATTTGGGATAAATGTTTCTCATTAGAAAATGAGAAATGATTTTTCAGAAATGATCCTTTCATGTTGTGTGTGTGGGAATGTGTCCATTTTGGCAAGACACTCTAGGAAACAGTTTCTTAGAATTACCATGGAATTTCTAGCCAAAATGGTCTTCCTCTGTGGCATGGTCATTACTGGGGTGCCTGGGAGACAGGTCAGGTCCTGCACCGGAATTGGTTGGATGGGGAATGAACAAAGGCAGAATTGTGTCCTGATCCATGGTTGATTCTGGCACTGTGATTTATTTTTTTGTTGTGGATTTTTTCCTCTAAATGGGGAAAAGCTCTCCAAAACCATTGAGAACTCCTGTTTTGGTTATGCTGGAGAATAGAATTGAAGATATTGGCAAATGGGGGAAACCATTTCCAGCTCAAATCAGTCAGCCACTTTCCCAATGTCCCACATCTGCTCTGTTGCAGAGTAGCAGACTTAACCCTGGCTCCCTACAAGGGAAATGACAGTGTACGTGCTGCCTGCTCATGCACTCAGGTATGGGCAAAGCTGAAAGGCAAGAAGCAGAGACGCAGCAGGAATGTTCTTTCTCTTTAGCTGTCCATCTGAGTTGTCCTCTGTTTACACACTGGTTTGTCACACCTCAATTTTAGCCACTTGCACCATGCCAAACGTTTTGTTTTCTTGGGGCTTTAAACTTGTTAGGGCCTTTGTAGGAGGTGGCTAAAGATTTCAAAGTGCTTCATGGAAGAAGACTCCTGAGCCAGCAAATCCAAATCATTGCTACTGCACGATGCAAGGTTTTTTAACGTGGTATTTTAGCCTTCCTACTTATCCTGAAATGTCCACCTCAAGTTTTTTCCTTTTTGGTGCTTAGCCAAATTGCAGAGCTTTTGATTTCTTAAACTCTTCCCATCGATCTTTTACTATTCCCTCAAGTCTGCCCACAGCTTGTGAAAAAGGAGCTGTCCAGAGGTCAGGCAGAGAATTCCAGCTTTGTTTGCCTTTTTTTTTTTTTTTTTAACAGATTTGTCCTTCCTATTTTAATTTTGGTTTCATCTTTTTTCCTTTTTGGGGAAGAATTATTTCTTTATTTTTTTCCACCACGAGGAATCTAATTTTCTCTTCTCCTCCCTTCCTAATATTTCTGATCCCTTTAGATATCTGTATCACGCCCATCTCCCTTGGTTGCAGCAGTGAATATGTCAAAATCAGAGTTGGGATCTTTACTTTACAGAGACTATATTTACGTGGCTGTGCACATTTTTCTATCCTGTAGCTTTATTTACTTCAGAAGAAGAGCCCACAAGACTGATGAGTGAGGAAACATATTCAAAATATACGTCTTGCAAATGTGTTAATGAATATATGGGTTATAGGTCCCTGTGGAAATAAGAAGAGGCATTCTTTTAATAGACAATGGAGCGCATCCAGTTTTTCTTCCTACTTAAGTTATTTCCAGCACATTGACTAAAACGCTACCAGATTCAATAATATTTGTCTGTTTCTTGGCTTCTTACATACATTGCTTTCTTCCTTGACAACAAGTCCAAGATTTTTTGGAGCAGAAGTAGGAATGATGATGTGTTTTGGTTGTTGTTGTTCTTCTAACCAGCTGTCTCTGCTCATCTCGCTGTCACTAGGAGAAGACATCTGTTCAGTACATTCAATATTTTTGCTTTGATTCTCAACAGGGAGGTCAGAGCCTATATAAAAATGTCCCTCAAATATTTACTACTAGAAATGTTCTACAAATGTAAAAAAATCTTTTAAGAATTGGGTACTTTTGTGTATTTGGTGTGAATGCCTTAAAGTGTTTTATCCATCTCTTTCTTAAAAAACAAAAAAACCCTCATGATTTCTCTGCTAAAATCTGGACATATGAGGCATTCATCATTAGCAACATACCCTGTAAGATACCAGACGGCATAAAACACAAAGCTTAGTGACTTCTGTTTTAATTATATTACATTACGCTGATGGGATATTATAAAGCTGTGGGTTTTTTTTTCTTCTCCAGGAAGTTGAAGACCAGAGAGTAAGTGAGGATTCTTAATGAAATAATCAACTTCTTTGCTAGCTTTATTTGCTAATTTCATCAAATTTGGTTAGAAAAATGGCCAAGCAATGAGGACTATCTCTAGTTTTAGCTTGCCTGAGGTCATGGAGCATCAGGCACTTGTTTCTTGTAGGCATCAGAACACTCCTTCCTCATTAACCAAAGAACCAATCTAGCAAAATACTTCAATCCTTAAATCCACCCCTCTTCAACAGAACACTTAAACCTAAGCTAAAATCTCACCAGATTGAAATCGGATTTAATTATGTCCTTAAAATTAAGTACGCTATACTGCCACATTGCACAACTGCTATTTTCAGCACTGGGAATTAACAATTTTTCAAAAGCTTTTCTATTCTTTCAAAGCACAGAGCTCGTGTAACTAAAACAAACAAATCTGGTGATCTATGTGGAGCTCAAAGGTGTGCAGAGAGGCAGAGGGGATTGCTGGCACTTCCCATGTTGTGCTCAAGGAAAGTTATTAGCGGGTGGTGTTGGAAATTGTATTTCTATTCAGTGAGGATACCCTCAGGGTCTGGCCCAGACTCGGTTGCTGTGAGTGATCTATAATTTCCTAACGTCTGCCAAGTACGTCTCGCATTCCTGTCTGGATGCATACCTGCAGAGCGGAGAGCAGCAGCGCGTGGCCCACTGCTGTTCCTAGATTCCTTCTGCCAGTCAGCAAGTACGTGTGTATCTCTAAATCAGAAATGAAATTTTCTGAAATCAATTAAGGCTTGCAGGTTGAGCCCTAGTTTCTCTCTGTCTAGGATCCATGCTGGTGTTTCCTCAGTCCTTCCCCAGTGCTGCAGGATGGCTGTCACTGGCGACTCAGGTTTCGTACAGGCCTCCAAGAATATCCTTTGATGACCAAAAAGTCAATGCTGCTGCAGCATGTCCTGAGGGGAGGAGAGGCATCCTCGTAGCAAAGTGGGTGAAAAGTTCTGCGGTTGGGTACAAAGGATCCTGCCGTTGATCTAATACTAATTGGATCTGATCCTTGTCTGGAAATCAGGTGGCAATTCTCCCAAGAACATGTGCTTGGTGTGTTTTCCAGCCTCTCTGGCTTTTACTCATGGAAGGATTAGTTTGCCAGGTGGGCGACTTTCCTGTTGTTCTGGAATTATTGCTGGAAGGGAAGCTGTCAGATCCCAACAAACTTCATCTGATTACGAGTTGAATTGCAACAAAAATGATTTAAGTTAGAGATAAAGAAAGCTTTTCTAACAGTGAAGCACTCGAATGGATAACCTAGATATCCTTAAGAGCAGGGTAGGGGAACCTCAGGTATAATTCAGGCAAAGCCGACCCTGCCTTGAGGGCAGAGGGATGCATTAGGTTGGCTCCGCCAGGGCTCTGCCGATCCTGTTTTCTGTGAAACTTCACCAGAAAGGACAGGCCAAAACTCACCTGCTGCCTTCTGGAAACATTGCATTGGATCCCTTTGCATGTGCCTGATCTGTGATTTCTCTTCAGGCTTGCTGTGGTATTCCATTTCTTGCCGAGGACAACATGCTGGAGCAGAGAACGCATGCACGCTTCAGATTTATGAGGGCTCCTCGGGACTGAGGGAGATGAACTGACTGAAGTCATGCAACACAATAAAGTAGGAACAGAGGCCAGGTTTCCAGGTTTCTAGTCATGCACTTTAACCACTAAAAAACTTAATTTCCTTGAATTAATATTGGCCCAAGTTGACTTTTGTATTTCTGGCTCCTGAGTGGCCTATGCAATGGAAGGTATTTGCAGTTTTTTTTCTGTTTAATTCATTTTACTGGTGTGGTGCAGGGTGCAGCAGATATTACTGAAAGAATGATTGCACATTGCTAGTATTTTTGATTTTTCCAGGCAGAAAGCAGACTTTTGCAGCCTTACCTCTCCATACCTTAAATTTTCCATTTTGTTTCCAAATGTATGATTTTGGTCATAATAGGAAACTGAAGAAAAAAAAAAAATTCACACTGTATGTGGCAAGGAGGTGACAGCATGACACAAAGGTTGGGAATCAAGTTTCTGTTGCTGAACAGCAGAAGTTTAGTCACAGCTTATCTGCTCGTAGAGTAGAGGTAGCAGTCATTATCCCACACTCTGGAAGGCCTAAGGCTTAAAACTTTTGCAATCATTCGAAGAAGGCAGCTATAGAGGTGTAAAGTATTCTCTTTTCTGTGAACAGGACTGGAAAATTGCATGAGCTCAATGGACCAAGAACCAATAATTGTTGGATATGGAACAAGGGAAATATTTGAGCACTGCTTTGTCTCATGCACTAAATAGAGAACAGTTATCTTTAATCTTGGGCTGGTCTCAGGTTTCAGACGTTTTCCTTAGATAGCCATTGGTGTCACACAAGCTCCATTGCAGATTTGAATAAAACATCGAACTGAGAACAAAATAGGCATCAATCCCTTCATAAATCCACCAAAGTACTACAAATTATGACTCTGGTAAGAGCCACACCACTGACAGTGACAGATGCTGTTGCCAGAAAGTTCCTCGTGATGACCACTGGGCCTCTGCTGCACCTGGACACGACAGTATTCCTGGATTTCCTTCAGCCTAATGGTCAGAGCACTCAGCTGGAAGGAGAGAATTGAATTTGAGCTTGTGTGTGCTCAGGATGGTGCCTCGGTGTTTTGTTTTGTTTTCTTGCAGCAGGACGTACTAGAGGGTTCGGACTGCAGGTCCTGTCACCTGGTCAGGAGGGGCTTTTGAGAGCAGGCTGGAGGTTTGACCTCTGCTCTGCGGGGCCTTGGCCATCAGGGCTAATGCTCTGGCTGCTCAACTAGCGACAGTGCTACCTAGTGATAGCGCTGCTGTCTCATCCGCTGGAGCTCTAAAGGCAGCCGTGCCGTTCCCAGGACGCGTCGCTGCGGCGTGCCACCCTGCCCCAGGGTGTACCTACCTACAGGCCGCGGCCCCAAGTGACTCACGCACCAGCCTGCTTTGGCTTTGGCTCTTGCCAGGGTTGAAACACAGGGTAGGCGGCTAGGACTAGGCTAGGGTATTTCTAGTCATAGTCATAATGCTTAGAAAACTTGCGTGGCTGTGACGGACAGGCTGATATGGATTTAACTGGATTTAATTTCCAAGATAGTATCTGGCCTCAGCAGACCGCTCTGTCCCTTCATGGGAATTCAGCAGCCCTGTTAGAGGGGGGCAGCAGAATGAACCCAGTGCAGAAAACTGAATAAACCACAGGATTGGCAGAGCTGAAATTGGGATGGGTTTTGCTTCCTCTGCCGCGAGGCTGGCGGAGGAAATGTTGCCCATTGGGGTGCGGTGGTATCTTCTGTGGCCTCTGCTCATCTCTGGCGTCAAATCTGGGCAAGCGTTTGCTTGTTTTAGACACTTCAGCAGACAGGGAAGGAGGAGGCTGCCCCGCATCTCTCTGCTTCGGCAGCTGGAGTCTTTTAGGCACTTAATGTCCTTTTTTGGGTCCTTACGTGCAAACATTCCCTCCTGGGGCCATCCAACAGCGACTGTGGGCATTAAAGCTGGTAATGGCTAAGACTGTAAACATCTTCTGAAAGTGCATTGCAAAGTCCTTTATTGTCAAAATGAAATGCATTTAAAGTACTTAAAAACTCATCCAGAAATCCCCTTCCAAGTAAGTAAGGCTTGGCAAGTCTCCCTTGCACGGCCTGAACGCAACATAACCCTTCTGTCTTCACCGTCTCCTCAGCGCAAATGCACTCGCCCGGTGGAGGGCTGCACATTTCTAACGCAGCTATTTAAAGGGTAACATTCCATTATAAAAATAATCACATTCAAATCCAAATTATTTTAATTGCAGCCATTATAAATAGCCACAAAAAAAAAACAATCAAATTGGAAGGGATTGGAAAACAGAGTTTCTCGTCCCCCTTCTCCTTAGCATGCCCGGCAGGTTTCCTCTCGGTTCCGAGCAGGCAGCTCCTTTGTAACCCTTAAACATCACCCCCCCTCCCCATCTTTTCTTTTTTTTATGTGTCTCGGCTGAGGAAGAAGAGACTTGGATTTGGAAAAAACACCCCAAACGGGCAGGGGGCCCAAGCACGGGCTCCAAAACTTGCTTTAAACTTCTCGGAGAGGCTGAACCCCGCAGGCGGCCGCCGGGGGTACGGCCGGGATGCCGCTCCCCGGCCCCGGCCCTTACATGGACAAATGCGCCTGCAGGGAAAGGCAGGAATTCGGGCCTTGACGTCAGCCGCGGGCAGAGCGCAGGAGCCCGCGAGGCAGCGGGCGCCGCTTTCGCTTTCCGTGTCGGGGGCTCCGCGCGGCCCCCGGGAGGTGAGGACGGGACGGCGGCGGGGGGAAAGGGGCAGCAGAGAGGGGGCCGCGGCAGGGGGGAGGCAGCGCGGCGGGGCCCGGAGGGAGGGATGGAGCGGGAAGTGAGCGCGGAAGGGGCTGGCAGGGGAGGGATGCCGAGGAAGAGCGCGGAGCAGGCCGGGGGAAGGAGGCCGCGGGGCAGCGCGCGGCAGCCGCGGCGCGGGAGG